>BLBF01000010.1:49321307-49456737 GCA_015471245.1 Laticauda colubrina | reverse complement strand
TACATATACATATACATATACATATACATATACATATACATATACATATACATATACATATACATATACATATACATATACATATACATGTGGACTGTAAGACAATATAATGGAAAAAGAATAGATCCAACAAGTTTAAAATAATAAATCTGGCCCCCTCCCCATAAGGAGAATGTACAGAATAACTCAATGAAAAACCATCTATACAGCTAGGACCTGCATACTTTATTTAGAGAAGCATAGCTGGTGAAACCTGATAGATTAAGTGTTGTCTCCATGTTTATGCCTTGAGATGACCTTGGGCTAATGTTGACACTGCGTAATATGAACACATCAATTACTCACAGCAGAAGGAAAAGTCTGCTGAAATCAGCCACTTGTAAAAGGCACTGGCAAAGGCAAAAGGGAGGAGGAGGATTGAAAAAGAGAGACAGACAGACATAGAATGTGTTCATCAGAATAGAAATATCCATTGTCATTCACATCACTAAATCATGTCCTTTTCTATGCAACACCATTTAGTTGATTTGCTAGCAGTGACACATTGTGGTGAGAGATCAGAAATTCACAGATAATTTGTTGCATTATATCATTCCCTGGAAGTCCTGTTCCAAACAAAACCTTTGTATTTGTGGCATTGTTTCAGAATCCAACCTTTCAATCACCAACTATAAGACCCTCTGCTGTGAAGAGAGGAACTGATAGAGCACATTTCATCATTAGCTGATGTAATATTATGCACTTCACTTGACTTCCAGTTCTAGATACCCTATTCTATAATTGTTCATTTTGAGTAAGAAGCAATTGGAGGGGAGGAAAACAATTTAAATTAAATTAAAGGAGCCTGTTCGGTCTAGTGGTTAAGGCACCAGGCTAGAAAACTTGAGACTGTGAGTTCTAGTCTTATCTTATCCATGAAAGCCAGCTGGGTGACTGGACCAGTCGCTCTCTCTCAGCCTAACCTACCTCACAAGGTTGTTGTTATGGGGAAAATAGGAGCAGGAAGGTGTATTGGGTATGTTTTTTGCCTTGATTTGTAAAAATAATAAAGATGGATCATCAATAAAATATATAAATCCAAAATAGATTAATATGGAAATGGAAAGGCATTCTAAGATATTTTTTTAAATGGTAAATACTCGATACAAATCTATCCCCCCAAAAATAAAAAGTAAAAAAATACTGAATGGCCCCATCAGCTGTCTTGTAAATGACTCATTTGATATTAGCCATGCCCATGATGGAAACAATTTTGTACAGATAAGATATAAACAGGCAAGCTTACTTATAAGTGATCATTTTATGAGAAATACTACAATCCAAAACACGCTACAAACCCTATTGTTTTAAATCTTTATTACAACTTGTGTATTTAAAGACCTTCTCCCTTATCAGTGCATGAAAGGGAAGCTAAGTGATCCTGGAAATGGTTGCATCAGCTTTATGGAGCCACAGATGATGCTGCCTTCATGCTTTTATACTTTTCAAAATACATCTTTTATATTGAATCTGAAGCATTGCATAGCCGAGTTAGTTTTTTTGTTTGTTTCATAAATGGCCAGCAAGGGCATACTGTTTAAAACTGGGGTCAGGTAAATAAGGCCACCTGGGAAAGCCAAGGGAAATCATCAAAACCATTGAAAAGTTAGAATATTTGGACAGAAAAATATACTTCACTTAATCTTCCAAGGAAAGACTGAAGGCAAATGAGGTCCAGGCAGAAGAACATCATGACTTCAAAATCTAAGGAGCTGGTTTAGACAAAACTCAACAGCACTTTTTCATGTGGCTGTTGATAAAAATAGAATCACCAGTATGATCACCAACGTCTCATTATGGATATGGAAGGAGAAGGAGACAACACAACAACAGCAAGAACAAGAACAGCAGCACAACAACAACAGCAGGGGCCATAAACCTTTCTTCCCCACATATACATATTCTGATCCCTAAAAATTGCCTTGCATCCTCTGTACTTATTTGCATCATGAAAAATTCCTTATTGAACTGAAGCTATCAGAAGCTTTTTCTTCCTGCAAATGACAGATAACTTCTTCATAGGGAACCTTTTGAAGTAATATAACCTCTCTGCATGATTTAAAACTTTAGAAGATCAAGATTTTAAATTATATAAGGAAGCCTTCATGGCAAGAGAAAACTCCTCACTGCAGAAAGTATCCTCAGCAAAAAGCCACATTGAAATTCCTATTGCATTTTTATGCCATTTAATATCCAAACAGACGATAATAATAGCAGCAACAACAAGAAGATTAAATGAAGTCAGAATATCCTTAGACAAGAAAGATGTATACAATATATAAAAATCAGGTCAGTACTTGTAATAAGCCAAAATGTAAAAATACTTATTGACTATAAAATATTCAACCATCTTGAGATATTCTCATGTAGCTTTTTTCATTCAAAATGAATTGTGAAATGTAATTATCTCTGAAGTGTCCCTTTATCCTAAAGTATTAGAATCTGAAACATAAAGAAATCACTGGAGAAATACCTCCACAGTTGTAAAAACATACTTATTCAGACACAGGTTTTAGCAGTGTATTAGCAATGGCACATTTCTTTCATATGTGACAAAAAGGTTCATTTGGGAAGGTTTTCGTTCTTATGGAAATAGAATACCAGTATTTGGAAGGAAGAATTGTTCATCAGAAAAAGTCATGGTTTGTATACAAATAGACCTTGTACTCGTTTCTGTCATATATGACAAAAAAGTTCATTTGGAAAGGTTCATATTCTTACGGAAAATGAATATCAGCTTTTGGACAATTGTTCAATGGGAAAAATCATGGTTTATATTACAAATTGGCCCCAGATTCAAAAGCCACACACTCTAATCCCAGCTCAGCTCTTTTCCAAAACCCTTGAAAGCACCAGGTGAGACAGAAATTTATTTATATATTTGTTTTCATCCTATCTTTATGATCTTTACAAATAACCCAGGGGAGTGAATACATCTAACATACCTTTCCCACAACAATAACCCTGTTAAGTGAGTTAGACTGAGAAGGTGTGACGTTTTTAAAAATATTCTAAATAGCCCTGATTAGGAAGAGTTTTTTTAGATAATACTATAAGACTATAAAGTACAGTCTATTATTACAAATTATAATTTATATTATATAAATTTGTATATATAGTTGTATATTACAAATACAAATTATAGTATTACAAATTGCTGTAATACTATAAATTACAGCACATTTATTAATTTAAAATGCTTAAATTCCCTGTACAATATTTATCCATTTTTAATTTTTTTATTATTTTTTCCACAGAGGGACACTGGGCAGGTTACAAATAAAAAAAAATTCAAATATACAAACAGTCTAGGAAATTCACCATTTAAAAGGGGACGGTTGGATTAAAAATTAATATTCAAAGTTAGCTGAGAGATAGGGGAGGGAGGTCACAGAGCCATGTTTTTATACTTTTCTGAAAGCCCAGCAGAGTCAGGGCCTACCTTAGGCTGGTTCTGAACAGGAGAATTAGTCATAACTAATACCTTTGCAATGAAGAGGACCTAACATAGCAATTATTACTATTTTTTACATATTTATTTCTTATGTATAACACAGCAGTACTTCATAATAAACACCAATAGTAAGATAGCATATAAATGTAATAGATAAATAGCAGCAAGTTACCTCTTTAAAAGAAAATAGGAGTGCTGGACAGAAATAAACTCTGGAAAAAAAGTAGGTAACATGTTTAAACTTCTTCTACAGTTTTGACACATTTTCCGAAGGCCAAGCTATAGCGAAAGAAAATAAACTTTATTATTAATTGACAGATGAATTATACATGAATTATATATATTGTACAGGGAGTCTTGTTTAGTGACTGCCTCAGACAGCAACCGTTTGCAGTGAGGATGCTGATGAAAAAATAATAACTTTGCAATCAGTGTCCACATTTATGCTGTTCAGTCTATCTCTCATTGACATGTTTGCACCTGTAGTCAACACAGGTTGTCTGTGCTTGGGCAAGGGGTGGGATTCTACCCCTTCACATCTATTCACTAGAACTGGTTGTTAACATTCTAAGCAGTTCCGAGCAGCGGTTGTTGGAAGAAATTACTGGCCTAATCCTGTAAGGAAGGCAGGAAGGAATATTCTGGTGTTGCTTATAGAAACTGCCTTTCTGTTAACCCTTATCACATTTTTGGCAGGACTAGACTTCCTGTCTCTGGAACTTCTTTGGTTTTTTTTTCCTCCTTTGCTGGTACTTTGCTTGTGCTTCCATCTTTCAAAATGATAATGGCACTGAAAAAAGTGACTTATGACTGTTTTTCACACTTATGACTGTTGTAGCATCACCACACTTATGACTGTTGTTGTTGCGCATGGAACTTGGCAGGCTCCAAGTGCCTTAATCTGATTGGCAGAGAAGGCCATTCTCGGATTGGTTATTAAGGGAATCAATCCAAGTGGCCTGCCTGACGGTGGGAACACTCAAAGTGCTGTCATTGGCCACAAGCTGCGAGCAAGCCGCTATAAGAAGGGCTGCCGTGGCTTGGGCTGTTTTTCCGTTACCATTGCATTACTTGTTGAAATAAAAGAGTTGTTGTTGGAACCAGGTCTCGCACAACTTATTTCCAAACGGAACACTGGCGACAAAGGTGGGATCATCGTAGAAGAGTGAGACCGAAGCATGCAGCAATCAGAACTGAGCAAAAGAGATGGCCGGTAACAACGCGCCACCCACACCATTCAACGCTGATGAGGAGGATTGGGAATCGTATATCAATCGCTTTCTAATGTTTTTAGAAAGCAATGAACTGCAGGAGATATCTGACCAAAGGAAGAGGGCTGTCTTCCTTACACACTGAGGACCAGCCATTTTTAAAATGGCAAAGGTGCTAGCTAAACCAAGAGATGTTAAACAGATGACTTGGCCCAAGCTGAACAGAATACTCCGAACACATTACGCACCTGTGGTCTCCAACTTGATAAAAAGGCACAAGTTCTACAAAAGAGACCAAAAAGAAGATGAGACTGTCAGAGATTTTGTAGCAGTCCTGAGACACATCGGAGGAGCCTGCAAGTTCCAGAACATGGATGAGACCATGAGGGACCGGGTGGTCCTCGGGTTGAAGGACGCTACACTTCAGAGTAAGCTGCTAAATAGACCGAACATCACTGTGGCTGAGACCATCGCAGAAGCCACCGCCGCCGAAGCAGCAAAGAAATCTGCAGCCACTATGTGCCAAATGAATTCAATTCCAGGTCCGCCAAATCAAACCAGAGAGAAGAAGGCGGAGGGAAGCAAGAGACAGCCTACAGCGACTGCTCACTATGAAGATCTCGACTCCCCAAGTGACACTGATGATGACAATGAAGATGTCCATAGACTTCAATCAGACAAGAAATGGCAGGAAAAAAGAAGCTGGCAGGAATTCCAATGTGCTGGATGCGGAGGCAACCACCTGCGATCTGAATGCTGGTTCCTAGACGCAATCTGCAGAGCTTGTAACAAACGGGGGCACATCGAAAGGGTCTGCAGAAACAAAAAGAGCTATAATCCTAAAAGACGCAGCATCACCCCCCCCCCCACCAGACATGAAGAGAGACAAGCCGGAAGCAGATGGAACCAAGATAGAATAAAAGAACAAACGACAGAGAGGAAATGCACCAGACGATAACAATCGGAAATGCCAGGACAGCAAACGTGAAAAAGGTCCGGATAGAGGTGAACATTGAAGGGAAGCCCTGTGAGATGGAAGTTGACTCCGGATCCTTTTTATCCATGGTATCTTGGAACACCATCCGACGCCTGATACCGAACATCAAGCAAAAAGAACTAGAAAAACAAAAACTGATCTTAAAGGACTACCAGGGAAATCGAATCCCAGTAGTGGGCCTTGGACATTTCCTTTAAATTCATTTCCATGAATTTAAAAATCATGCCAAAATTTTGCCTCTGACCATCATTGACCGCGATTGCCCTAGCCTGCTAGGAATCGAATGGTTTGCGCCCCTGGGAATCGGGATGACTGGGATAAACAGCATTGTTGCGGCCAACTGGGAAGAGAGCCTGTTACAAGAGTTCCGGGATGTATTCGATGGGACCCTAGGCAAGTACAAGGGGACCCCAATTTTGTTTAGCCTAGACCCAAAAATAGCCCCCATTCGGCTCAAAGCCAGATGCGTCCCTTTTGCATTAAAACCAAAAATTGACGAACAACTGAACAAACTAATAGCACAAGGGGTGTTAGAGCCAATCGACCATGCCAGGTGGGAAACACCCATCGTGACTCCTGTCAATCCAGATGGGTCAGTGCGGAGACTATAAGGCAACCCTAAATCATGCGCTCCAACAAAGCGCATACCCAGTGCCGGTAGTGCAACACTTATTGCACTCCCTAGGGGGAGGAAAAATTTTTGTGAAACTTGAACTCAAACAAGCATACCAACAGCTACCTGTTGACCCCATTACCACAGAGGCACAGACTATAGTGACACACAGAGGGGCGTTCAAGTGCAACCAACTCCAGTTCGGCATTAGCGTTGCCCCAGGCATTTTCCAAAGCCTCATGGAGCGTGACCTGGTTTGTGCAAAAAACCTTACCAGGGACCTGTTATGGCTCCCAGCCACAATCACCCAAATCATAGGCCCCCGGTCTTACCACCTAGTATTAGATGACGGAAGAGAATGGAAGCGGCACATTGACCAGCTTCGTTCTCGCACCCTAGAATGCAACACCACACCAGTGCCAAAAATAATAAACAAACCAAAAACAGCTGAGGGGGGAGGGAAATACAAAATAATAAAAAAGGGAGAGATGAACCTCCCATAACACGACAACAAACACTACACAAAGACTCCCAAACAAATCAAAAAGAGCACTCACAATTAGATGAACCCCAAAAGAGAAGTCCGGGAGCAGGAGAACGAAGCGAGGCCTTCCTGGAAGGAGACAGCCAGGCCAGATTGACCAACCCGGATGAACCAGGAGGGAGTGGCAGAGCCATCTCAACCGGCCTGAGAAACTCAGGCGGGAGCGGCACGGCTGACTCACCCTTCCAGGAGGTTCCATGGAGAAGGCACAGAGAGAAAGCGATCCCATCTGAACCGTTTGAAGACCACGCCGAGACTGAGCTGCGCAGGTCAACCAAGACTCGAAAAAACCCCACCTACCTGCGTGACTACGTGACGCACGTTGGACGAAACCAAGGGGGGAGGGGTGTTGTGTATGGAACTTGGTAGGCTCCAAGTGCCTTAATCTGATTGGCCGAGAAGGCCGTTCTCGGATTGGCTATTAGGGAACCAATCCGGTTGGCCTGCCTAATGGGAACACTCAAAGTACTGTCATTGGCCACAAGCCGTGAGCAAGCTGTTATAAAAAGAGCTGCCGTGGCTTGGGCTATTGTTTCCATTACCATTGCCTTACTTGTTAAAATAAAAGAGTTGTTGTTGGAACCTGGTCTCACGCAACTTATTTCCAAACGGAACAGTTGTAGCATCCCCACACTCACAAAAGGCCAGGTGAGGAGATGCGTGCCTCGATGTGAATGATGTTGAGTTGGTCGCACCCAGCCAGTAACATGACCACCAAGCCGTGTCCACCCAGTCACATCCACCAAGCCATGCCCACCAACTAAACCACGCCCACAGAACCGGTTGTTAAAAAATTTGAATCCCACCCCTGGCCTGACCCATTTTTTCTCCCCCATCCCCAGCAGAAAGATTGCTTAAATAAGTTACAGTTTCTATTTCTGAGCTGCTTTTCCAAGCACAGCACTGCCTATAAAAAGAGCTAACCGCAAGTTAACAAGTTCAGCTCTGTGACCTTAATTAGTTGATTGGAATACTCTGCTGACTAACAAGCTGCTGCTTGCAATTGACCAGACCCTAATCAGTTTCACGTTAAAGGCTTTTGTTTGCCTCCTAAGTAGCTGAGGGCTCAGAGCTGCCAGCTGCTAAGTAAACAGCCAGCACTAGCACATCACTTTTGGTGTATATAGGGATACAAATACAAATGCTAATTCCCTTCTTGCTAATTGTCCCAGTACAGAGGTGAGCATTCCAAAGGGTGAGAAGTGGGGAAAAGGGGCTACAGGATTTGTCCTCTTACCCTGCTTCCTTGTAAATCAAGTTGTGGAAAGCTTCCCTGCCATTTGGACTCACTTGCTATTTGGGGTCGTTGCCTTTTGATGCTACAAAGTAAAGGAAAGCTGAAGAGCCTCTTTGGCTTACTGGAAGTCTTGAGCGATAAACTAGGAGATTGTGAGTTCTAGTTCTAGTTTAGGAATTAAAGCTGGCTGGGTGATCTCAGTCACTCTCTCTTAGCCCAGCTCATCTCATAGGTTTGTTGCTTTGGGGCAGGGGTGTCAAACTCACGGTTTCCTCATGGTGTCACATGACATATCAGGACTTTTTACTTTTTTACCCTTTTGCTAAACTGGATATGGGTGTGGCCAGTGTATGACGCATCTGGCCCACGGGCCATGAGTTTCACAGCCCTGCTTTGGGGATAATAGGTTGAGAAAGGAATACTAGGTATACTTGTTAAGCCTGGGTTCCCCAACCAGGGTTAGGTAGACAAGCTAACAGAATGTGCAGCGTTAGTCAGATAGGCACACAGATAAATGAGTGAGCTAAGCTTGTATGTTTATTAACATACAGTAAAAATAACAGATACGCTTGTGCTATCAAGAATATAGTTTATTCCAGTATAAGTTTATGGCATAGTCAAATATCAGTCCAATATTCATTTACCATGTAGTCAGTCCATTCAGGGGTATTCAGTTAGCAAAGTCCATGTAGAATATCCTATGTCAGTTCACATAAAAATCAGTCCTTTGTTGTCTCTCCCGTTCGAGCAATGCAGTCTTGATTCCAAGCAGTAATCAGGGATAATCAAAGCCAGAGAGAGAGCAAGCTGTAGCCTTGCTACTATTATAGTGTTTTCATAACCACTCCTTTAATTGCTATTTCCACAGTTAAAGCTGTATACACTCTAACATACACTAACTATGATTCATAGTTATTATTTCACCTAAACCAGTTAGGGTGAACAATGTTATCCCTAACAATACTCACTGATTTGAGTTACATATAAAATAATGGTGGGATAAACTATTAGATCAGGCCTGTCAAACTGGCAGCTGGTAGTCCAGATATGTCATGTGCAGGCCACACCCACTCCAGTTCTGCAAAGGGAAAAAAGTCATGATATTTCACAATCCAGGCCATGATATAATCGAGTTTGACATCCGTATATTAGATCATAAGTAAATCAAAATCAAAGTCATGGTTAAGTGATTTTTCATTCAGTAATCCCTTCACTTCATGGTCCTGGTCTCAATTATGGTTGCTAAACAAGAACTATCTGCACTGCTGTCTGCACTCCTTCCTTAAAGTGTAAGACAGGTGAAAATCATTAGATTCTCGTAGGAGTTCAAAAACACCAAGACAGTGGTCAGGGCAGCATAATTGAAGCCATGTCTCCTTTCCACAGAAATGCAGAGGAAGTAGAACTGTGATCATCCTGCTGTGATTACCATCTTGCTTTTTTTGAAACCCTTGCCCACATGCACTGTTGGGTGCAGTCTAACTTGTACTGAGTTATTGCTATTAGTTTACCCTTGTGATAGTCCTAAACACCATGACTTCAGTGAAGACTTCTTAATTCAAGCTATTTTGGGGGAGAAAAAAACATGCCAGGAGTTGTGGACATCTGGGAATTCTGATCTTTGGCAATTACAAAATGACACCTAAATTTGAGAGTTGATAACAATGCCCCATATTTAGCTGGCTTTCTTCCTTTGGCATCAATTTGAGGCATTTAAAGTTAAAACGAAAGGCAAGGTCAGGGTTTCGCAGATTGTTTTGCCTCTTGCAAAAAGTAAAAAAGTAAAACTGTGGAGCACAAATCTCTGATGCAGTCAGTTGGTGTTAAACAGCTGAAATAGGTCATAATGCCTAGAGCAGTCAGTAAACTTTTAAAGCTGCATTAGCTTTTACATGAGCCACATTACATGCTGGGGTAGACAAAAAGCTTTTACGCACATTTTCACTATGTACATCCAAAATAGTGAAGTTATATTGTAGATTCAAAGTACAATACAAAAATATTTTAATTGTAAACATTAAAAGGAAATGTTAATGTATACCATTTAAAAATAAGTAACAACATTTTGAAAATTGAGGGATGGGAAGCCATTATTTGTTTTTGCTATTGTTGTTATGCTGTTTTGGCAGTTGAGCAAGTTGTGTCAATATAGGTTAATGCAGTTTTTCTCAAACTTGAACCTAAACTCTCAGGGCTAAGTAGCAAATTGGAGAAGTAAAAACTTGATGTAAGAAATAGAAAGAGGAGCTTATAGCTACATGGTTGTGGCCAGTGTCTACTGTTTGGCTGATTGGAGAATTCTGGGAGTTGAAGTCTATCTATTTTAAAGTTGCCATGATTGAGAACCAATGTATTAGTATTTTTAGTATTCGTGGTTTTGCAATACAACAAGCCAAGACGGGTGGGATATGACAGGGTTAACTACCGGTTTGGGATTTACAAGTTTCCCTGCCTGCTATGAGCCGCGCACCTGTAAATCGTCATCAGCACGCTACATGCAGAGAAGCAACCTGTGAAACAGCTCTCTTTTCTTGTTTTTTTAACTACAGCTATGCCTCGTACGGCAGGTGAAGTTGAAAAATCAGGAAATAAAGATCAGGTAAGAGCCCAGGTGGGCGAGTTGGCAAAAAACATCAGCAGACATAGAACCGGTTCTATGTCTGCTGCTCTTCAGAACTTCTGGTTCTATAGAGGTGGACAGAACCAGTAGAAACCCACCCCTGAGCAAGACCTTAATTGATACAATAATAATTCTGACTGAATGCTGATAGGAAAATAATTCCACCATTTCCAGATGACATTATCCCATTTGTTTTTTTAAATGAAGGAGAAGAGTAACAATGCAGGAAAAGATCTTGAGTTACTCTGATTTAAAATGACTCCTCCATAATTTTTTTTTTTTTTTAATATCTGACTTGGTCTAAAAACACTTATCTTCCTGAATTAATAAACATTGGATTGCAAATATAAAAGTAAATCAGCAATAATTACTGAACACCCTAATGATATTATACCCTAGACAAGGGGTGCCAAGCTGGCGGCCCACAGGCTGGATAAATCATGTGCAGGCCACACCCACCAGAGCTCCCCAAAGAGAAAAAAACATTGTGATATGTCATGTGACAGCAATGTGACATGGTGAGTTTGACACCCGTGCCCTAGACTATATCGTATATGTGCAGTAAGTCATGGAGTTTTACCTACAGTATTATATTATTTTAACAACTACTTTCTCCTCTTAGTTTGTTTAAATCAATTTCCAAATTGTTTTCCCAAATTTTCTTTCTTCTGTGATTTAGAAAGAAAGCAAAATATGATATGTTCTGCTGTCACATATTTTTTAGAATCTTGAATTCAGTAGAAATACATATGAAAACATTGAATTTGTTTTTTATAAACAAAATAATATCTTCAACAATAGTAACTATATTGTAGGGGTGTTGTGTGCAGAATTGCTGCTTAGCAACCACTTGTAGCTGAGAATATCTCTCCTGCTCTATTAACAAAATAAGGCTTTTTAAAACATCAGCAATTGTAATTATAACAGCATCATGAAAAGAACTAACCTTCGTATGACTGATATTTTTGTATGCTACCATTCTAATTAAGAGTGAGCAAAATTTCTCTTCTATTTGTACTACAGTTAATAGTTAATCTCATTTCTCTCCATGCATTTTATATAGGAGCTTCTAGTGTACTGAGGCAGGATGAGACGCTGAAGGCGATTCAATATATCTGATTAGACTGATTGCACTAATCTGTTAGAAAAAGCTGATGTGGAGGGATGACCTATATTTTAAGGAATGTTTGCTTCTGTGAGTGTTTTCTACTTGAAATTTCTCATTTCAAGTAGCAAAATGGTGCTTCATTTTAAGCACCATCAGTACATAAATCTCAGCTCATATTTTACATCCAAGAAGAAAGTAATGCATTATTTGTTTTTTTTACTGTTCTTTTGTTGTTGACAAATTATTTTTTGGCGATATAAGAGCTTTCTTTTAAAATACAGGAAATTTTTTATTGAATTCCTTATAGTCATCAAGTAATTTATTACCACATCCTAATGGTTTCTAACATTTCTATAAGGTTCTATCTGTTTAGCATCTTTGGAGTGTCAAATAAATTAAAAATATGTGAATTAAGGGCTGGCTCCTTTAACTGTTCTCAAGCTGAATATTGATATAAAATTTCAGAGGTGTCAACACAGTGCTACTTTGATAAAAAAAAATATGGATTATTTACAAATAATATAATGGTTAAGATATCAGAATTGAAACCAGGAGACCAAGTTCTAGTCCGAGCTGGCTGAGTGACTCTGGACCAGTCACTCTTTCTCAGTCCAATATTCAACTTACAGGGTTGTTATTGTGAGGAAAATAAGAGGAAGAAAGATATTGTGTAGGTTTGCTAGCCACCTTGAGTTTGTATAAAAATAATAATAAAGAAAATCAATAAATAATAAAGACAATGTACATTAATATTTCCATAGCTCTTCAGCAACTTTTCATATCCTAATTTTCACACAAATTTAACTAAGTTAGTTCCCACTTTGGTCACTAAGGGCAAAGTGTCAAAAAGATGAATAATTTTTATTTTTCATCTTGAACCCAAAATATTACCAGAGTGGTACTGGCCATCTGTCAGGTAAAAGTTCATGTTTCAGGACAATTTTAATAAAATATATATTCTCAAAATTCATTGAGAGTCAAGAATCAGGAGTCAAGAATTCTTAAAATAGAAAGGATTCTATGAACTACTGACCAGCTGCAAATTCATTGTATTATGTATGATGACTTAATTTTAACAAATGGGAAACTTTGCCTCTTTAATGCTTCACAGTTTTTTGTTGTTTTGACTGGTCCCAATAAAGGGATGTATCCATTATGTATTTTGATTTATTTTATTATTTTTTAAGGAATACCAAGGCTTATTCTTTTCCCATTTCTTTCTTTTTAATTTAAATATCGTGGCTCTTGTCTAGGTTTCTCCTTTAGTATATTGAAAAGATTAGACAATGCAATATTTTGCTGCATAGTTTTGTTGTCGTTCAGTCACTAGGCCCGGTACCACTGGCCAACGGTCACAAAACGTATGCATAAAGGACACAGCGGACGAGCACAATTTCGGGAGTGGCTCCATCCATTGTCATCCGCTCCAAAAAGTGGCAAAAATTTGCATAAAAGAATGGAAAAGAACGGATGTGGGTAGTATGTAGCGGGGATGTTAAATGGATGTTCATCGGAAACCTAGGGGATGAAAGTGGATGGAAATGGATGACACCTCCGAAGAGGTTCCGGGGGAGAATTTTGAAGTGGACGCATAACGGAAGGGGCGGATGCATAACGGATAAAGCGGATGCATCACAGACGCCTATAGGAAACAAAGGGGATGCCACGCGGATGTATATCAGATGCAAAGCATTCACTGCGCATGCGGGGAGTATGAATTGCATCAGCTCCGCGGATATAAAAGGATGCAGCATGCACGCAGAATAGTCTATTCTGACTCAGAATAGTCTCAGAGACTGAGTTGTTTACTTGTTTAATAAAGTTTATCTGTGCTTAAGACACTTAATAAAGTTTACTTGGTTCATTTTGTTTACTTTATAAAGTGTTGGTAAAAACTTTGAAAAACTGCTTAAGCCTTTGCATGCTTGTGGGATAGATAAGGATAGTTGTGGGATAGATAAACCTCCAGTGCAAGCATAGTGCGACTGTATGGTCCCCCATCCCAGCTGCCACACATATGGACCTTTATTATCAATAACAATTTATTCATTGATCAACACATTTTAAAATAAACAAAGCTCTTTATTAATGCCCTATTCATTGTAGGACCACTCAACATACATGGCACAATCTCATCAGTGTTATGCGACAGGCTCAAGGAAGCATCCATTAATCATCTATCATCCTGTCTTGCCACTCCAATGCTCCAGCTGGGGAGTTGCACCAGTGTCTCAGGAGGTTGCGCTGCTTCCCTTCACGTGAAGCTCTGTTGGGGCCCTGTACATCCACAGTGTCTATCAGGTTACGTCCTTGCCTCCATTCACCAGGCTCCATGTCCCCATTCCCTTGTTGATGGTCGACAAGTCTGTTTTGCAACACTGGGTAGCGGGTGCGCATGAGATTGTGCAGGATGCAGCAAGCTTCCACGATGATCCTCACAGTCTGTGGGTGATGCTGCATTGTGGTGAGAAGTATCTGGAACCTGTTGGCCAGGATGCCAAAGGCATTCTCCACCACCCGTCTTGCCCTGGACAGCCTGTAGTTGAAGCTCCTCTCTTCACGGGTGAGGTATCTTGAAGTGTACGGCTTCATGAGGTAGGTTCTGAGGGAGAACGCGTCATCACTAACGATGAAGTAGGGCACATCTTGTGTGTCATTGGGTAGGGGGTCTGGATCTGGAAAACCCATGATGAGTTTGCGTTCCAGCCCATCCTTGAGGTCACTTGCATTGTATACCTGGCCATCTGAAACTGACCCGTTGCCTGAAGCATTGATGTAGATGAACATGTTGTCAGCATCAACCATGGCAAAGAGGATGATACTGAAGAAGCCCTTGTAGTTGTAATAAGTGGACCCTGAGTTGGCTGGAGCTTTGCAGGCCACGTGCTTCGCATCTATGGCTCCAATGATGTGGGGAAAGTTCCACCTCTGATACCACTCTTCTGCAAGTTTTCTCCAGCCTTGTTCAGTGGTAGGGCACCTGAGGAGCTCCTACCCGTATTCTTCAATGATGGCCTGTACCATTTCTCTGACCACTTTGCTGATGCTGTTGTGTGGCACCCTCCATGCATACTGCATGCTTCTGTATGTGGTTCCAGAGGCCAGGTGCCACAGAGTCAGTGCCACCTTCAGTCCAGGGTCCAGGTTGGGACGGAAGTTGGTGCTAGGCTTGGTCAACCTGGGTCTTAGACACTGTACAAGTTCGTTAAACATGGCTGGTGGCATCCTCATGAAGTGATGGAATGCACGAGGGTCTTCATTCCTCAGCTCCACCGTCAACTGGTCATACAGTCCAAACTCCATTCTTCTCACGATCCATCCTTGGACCCACACAGCTCTTGGACGTCTCCTTCTTCTCCTTCTGTGTAAAACTTGATACAGTCTGAACAGGTCTTGGTTCTGGTGATGAATGAGCACAGCTATCATACGGACTGTGTCATGATCCATGGTGTAGAACAATTGATGATGTTCAAGACCAAGACCAAGGATGATGAGGTCTGTACACCACGGCTACTGGACTCATACTGAGATCCAGATGATTTTTTCCCCCTTTTTTTATAGAAAATATCGGTTGTCTGCTAGGTGTCCTTCTACATACTCTAGACATACTCCAGACATCCTAAATATACGAGATACATCCCAGATACAAACGTTTTGTCCATTTTGAATACTTTATATACAAGATGCATACACTTACATCCTTTATATTTCTGTGCTACTAACGCTGTGTAGACGTTCCGTGTATCTTTTGTTTCCTCCCTCTTTCTGTTTTCAGCTGCAGCGGATGTGAGCTGAGGGGATGGCCAGAGGATGCAGAGAGGATACAGCAGACATTTAACAGATGATAACGGACATAGAATGTTTGTTACTCGAATATGTCACGGATGTACATCGTACATGGCGGAAAGTTCATCCATTCACAAAGTTTTGTGCAGCTCAAAACTTCTTGCGCATATGAAATTGCAGTGGACAGATTCTCGATGGATAGAGCATATGAAACATGTATGCAGTGAGTCCACAACGGATACATAGCGTTTTCCAATGGATGACAAGTTTTTTTTAACATTTTACATCCTCTTTGCATCCGTAAGTGCAGTGGGACTGGGCCTTAAGTCATGTCCGACTCTTTGCAACTCCATAGTGCTATGATTGAAGTAAGTGAATCTTTTGGGCACATTCTGATTAACATATTAATATACAGGTCTGTCATTTGGCCTGGGCACCAAATGGGGGAGTTCCACAATTAGAGGTGGCTGTTAGATTGATGACAGACTCCATTTCCCCCTCCTCACTCTCTGCTCTCCATCCATCCTTCATTTTCATAAACATATTGATGTATTTATTGTTATTGTGTTCCTTTGTCATTGTTTTTTTATTGTTGTATTATTTTACTTTTTTGTATTCCTTTCATTTTTCTTTTTATTATTGTAAACTGCCCAGAGTAGCCCCATGTTGCTATCGGCAGAAAGTTTAATAAATAAATAATTTAGCTTAGCTTAGTAATACAAGAGATGTTTGAACCCTTTATACAAGAGTTGCCCCATCAAGTTGCCTACACATGTTGCCCCATCAAGCTTAATTGTTCTAATTTTTAATATTTTCAGGTTCCAGGCAAAGACAGTGCAAAAGTCCAGGTGAAGGAAAAAGCACAAAACCCAACTAGGAGGACAGGGGCTTACTGGCCATGTACTATATTGCAGTAATAAAATACTACAACCTTCTAAAGTATAAGTCAACAGCAAGGGATTATTTCTTTCTTCTTTTTTTTTCAAATAAATTGTATTGATTTTACAATTAAAACAAACCAACAACACCTACATCAATGAAAGAGAGAAAAAGAAGAAAGGGAGAAGAAAATAGAAAGAACAAAATAGAAAACAATTTAAAACATCTTCAACAGTTTGTAAGACCTCTTTTTTATCCTTATTTTATGCCATATATATACACCTAATCCTTACATATATCTGTGTATCACTACTGTGGATTTATCCTATCCTCTTTTGCCTTTTAGTGTGAAGTCTATCTTTGGTCTATCCATTTGTACTAGCAGTTCCAGCTGTTGTAGTACATTGAAGTATCTTTATTTTTTAGTGCCAAAGTTAATTTGTCCATTTCTGCACAACTTTTTTGAATGATCACCTCCTCTGTTGGACATTCCAACATTGTGCAAAAGCCAATCTGGCTGCTGTCAAAATGTGTATTGTTATATATTTCACTTTTTTTTATATTTGTTTATCAAAGATCTCAAGGGATTATTTCTAAAATCATGATATGCCCCCATAACCCTTCAAAAAAAATTTTGCAATAATTTTTTATAGAACTTAAGGGAGAAATGATTACGTACAGGAAGTTATGATTATTAGATCCATTAACTATGTTTTTCTTGATGTAATTGGCTAAATCATTAAATTTTGAGGGGGGAAATGCTAAAATGTTGAAGACAGCGAAGTGCAGCAATGGATATAAATTGTAAATCCTGCAGTCATAGAACTAAGGGTTGTATTTCAGAATTAAAAAGCGGCTACCACAGAGCAATCATAATGAACAGTAATGATTCAATTCAATACACACATTTCTGAATTAATATTAAAAAGGCAACTCACAGAGTAATGAGACTTAATTCTGATTAACATCTTTACTTGTGTAAGTTGTTGTGAATGACAATGAACGTTGTTGTGAAAGAGTGAAAAGAGCAAAGGAAATTATAAAAAGTAGAAAGATGGCATGGCTTTTAAAATGACCAAAGTTAATAAATTTGAAATACTGTATATGAATCCTATTCTCTGCTTATATTTTAAAAAAAGACCATGTAGATCCAGAATAGCTAGCAATGAACTCAATCTCAATCCATTTCTCTGTAGCAAAAGACAAAAAAAGAAATTAGGTGATTCCAGTGACTTGCTGGACTGCAGCTACCTTTGGTTCTCTCTTTTCTTTCATGTCACTTTCAAAGCAACAAAACAGGCAGAGCCCAGTTCAAGCTGAAACTATGTTGAAACATTTGCTATCTTTAGCTCTCTATTTTCTTCAGCACCAACTCACATTTAAGATGTGGAGTGAGATGGCATGGCAGCTAAACCTAACTAGAAAGTTAGTTAATTCTGACATAAATACAGAAAGAGAGAATGTTTTTCATGAGACTTGACACACACTCGATCAAGTGAGAATCCAGGAAATTGACCACATTTTCTGATCAGGAAAACAATGATTAACTAGATTTCAAGTAATACTGTCACAATTACCTTCCACCAGTCACAGCTTTACTGGAAAAGGCTTTCATTCAGACTGATACCAAAGGATATTTAACCTCTTCTTGCTAGTATACTGTAAAATATCACTTTAAAAATTCAGAGTTACTAATGCGTTGAAGCTAACTTAGAATTGCTTTGATCACTGCACATTTTCTGATCCACCCCCAAATGATTAAAACTGAACTCTTCAGGGTTTTGATGACTTTTGTATATTAATAGTCAGCTATTATTAAATGACAATGAGCTTAACGGTATCTGGGCATAGTTGAGAGTTTCCTGCTGCTCTGTTGTTTACAGAAGACTAGAACTCAAGTCCAGTTACCCAACTGGTATTATCCATGGCATACTCTTAAATAAAAAAGTATTATGCCATTGGGAAGATGCATTCAGGCAACTGGAACTGTTATAAAAACTGGAGGAAGTTGAATTATCTCTTTATTCCCATTTTTGTAGCTATTCAATTGTGTCCATTTCCTCTTCCAGAGCATTTCTAAAACTTAAATCTCAGCTGCTGCTTCTTGATGGGCCTTTAGAAATAGCATTTAGCACAGATGTAGATGTTCTTTTACTTTAATGAGCTTAAGAACTGTTTCACATTTTTAACAAAAGAAAAGAATCCTAATACATTTTAAAATTTCAAACATTTGATGTTTTGGGGGAATTCAATTTTCTACCATTGAGGAAGAGTAGAAAGATGTAAGGAAAACAAGCAACAGAAATCCCATTTAAATGCCTTCTCAAATCCTGCTCTCATGCATTTCATTATCAGCATCTTTAAGAAGGCTTGCTCTCCTATCCCAATTAACATTCAAACCAATCTAAGATCTTAAAGTTTTCTTTGATTAAGAATACATAGGGATGTTGATTTAGTCATAAGCTGCTGGATATAAATAAGTTCATTACACTTGAGCAAAATACAAATGAAAGCTACTGAGATGTTAAGTTATAGAGTTTTTCATTCAAAATAATATATGTGCTGTTATTTTTATACCATTTCCTTGTTCCGAATTATGAAATTGTGCCAGAAAGTTCTTTTCTTAAATCTGTAATTCAGGGACATAAGCAATTTACTCAGGGACACAAGCAATTTAAAGCAGGGGTGTCAAACTCACATTGTCATGTGATGTATGGTGACTTTTCCCCCCTTTGCTAAATCAGGCATGGATGTGGTCAGTGCATGATGCATCTGCCCTGTTTTAAAGGGTCATAACACATGCAAATGCTTTAGGAGATTGTTGGAAGAAATGTCCATTTGGGTTCAGTTCCAAGTGGGGAGAAAAACATTGGAAACATGGGGGCTATTTGGAAAAACGGTTTAATGGAGGATAGGATCACATGGTTTTGAGGTCCTGGGGAAAGAAAAACATATGGGTGAGAGAGGAAGAAAGATTTATAGGCTCTGTTGAGCTTTGAACTTGCATCCTGTTCCTGTGGCAAGAAATGTATCCTGATTGGTTGTCAGATTCCCATGGGGCGATGCAGGGGTAACTTTGTAAGTTGTCTTGAGTCCCAAGTTTTGTTGAATCTTGCTGGGTGATGTGATAAAGGGGCAATTCCTACTATGGCTGTTGGCTTTGTCCTTGTTTGGATTTGAGTGAAGCTAATCCCATCACCCTGGAGCTGAAGGTCTTTTGTGTTGTAGATAAGATGTCTTTGGTCTTTCTGGAGCTATTAACAAAGGTGGGGGCTTTCCAAGAGCATGTTTCTCCTTTTCTCATCCAGGGAGGTATAATATTCTGCCTTTTTAATATTTCATCGAACATTTCATTCTTCTAGGGGAAGGGTGGGTGCTAATTTTCTACAAGATTTTTAAAATATTCTGCACAATACAGATAGAAGTATACAAATTGTAAATAAAGGGTGGATAACCTACTTCTGCAGAACTAAATTTTAAGTAAATAATGTGAGGGAAACACAGGTGGTAGAAAACCAAAAAAAATACTATGGAAATGGTGGAAAGAAGGAGCAAAGCAGAAAGCTGAAATAAACAGGAAAGTGGGAGAAAATCCTAATGATCAATTCACGCATTATCTTAAGTCTTCTGGAAGAAAGACAAGCATTCATATATAATACAAAGATAACTAAATATGAAGGTGTCTTACTAACAAGACATGCTATTCAAATGTGTAATGCAAAATGGGGAAAACTACACATAAAGAAGCACTGGAGTCTTGTTGTAATTTCATGTGGATGTAAAAGATCAGTGCTTTTCAAATTAGACAACTTTAAGGTATGCGAACATATTAGCTGGGGAATTCTGGGAATTGAAGTCTACACATCTTAAAGTTACCAAGTCTAGGAAATTGATTAACACATGAAGTGCAGCTGACTTTTATCAGATTGTTAGAAAGATACATAGGTAGCCATCCAACTCCCTTTCCTTTTATATACTATTCCAATAGAATAGACTCTTGGAGCAGTGTTATGTAGAGCAGAAATAATCACCTGGTTTCGATATACCAGTATTTCTCAACCTTGGCAACTTGGTGAACCTGAAATTTAATTCCCCAATGGACTAACTCCCTTTCTGGAGAAGAAGACAGTCCTTTGCCCACCTCATCAGTTAAGACTGCTACTAAAAAAAGTAATTTTTTGTATCAGATCATACTTGGTATTGTTTAGACTGGAATATATCCAATTAGAACTGATTTAATAGGATTTGAAAGCTCGTATTACATAAGAGATGCAGAACCTAATATTCTATGATTCATCATATCCCATTAGATCAGCTGTAATTGGACATATTCCAGGTAAAGCAATATTAAATGTGGTCTGCTATTAAAGCTGAAAGTTGCACCTTCTAATGGGATAAATGGGGAAAAAACATTAAACATGATAAATAATTAAAATTTTGATTTGAAAAACCATTTAGTTTTAGTTCTGGCTCTTCTCATTTGTTGGAAGGTATCTGTTGATTCTAAGTTTAAAGTTAGTCTGTTAGCTCAAAAAAGGTGGTGCATCCTTGTGCTAAATACAGTTGTTCTGATTTTGAAAATGATCCAGACCTTGGGCAAGCACAGCATGTCTTTTGCTATTCATTAAAAACATTCTTGTTTTTTAGATGTCTGCAAAAAACTGGGCAGAAAAGGTGTGGCTGCTTTAAGGAGTCAATCTATTAACATTACTGGGAATTTCAAAGCAGCCACACCTTTTTTTTAATGGTAACAGATACTACCAGGCTATGGTGTCTAGAGCCCCTTCTGTTATTTATTTATTCAATTTTTAAAATCTCATCTCTAAGTAACTAAAGGTGGCAAACATACCTGATACTCCTTCATCCTCCTATTTTCCTACTTGGACAAAGAAAGAATGACTGGCCCAAAGTCATCCAACCACATTCATGCCTAGGCTGACACTAGAACTCATAACCTCCTTGTTTCTGCCTGTTTCCTTAACTATTAGACTAAACTGGTTAAAGGCCATTTTGTTATTTTTTTTATCTACTATGTCTTGTTACTGGGGCTTTTAATGGTATACTTTGTTTTTACAATGTGAGCCACCCAAAGTCATTTTGAGTTGGGAAGCAGCTAAATCAAATAAATTACGTTAAAATTAAATTGAACTGTGTTGGTCTATCTGCTTTACTGAGAAGCAGGCATGTTAGACAGATTCATGTAAGGGGTGATGCAAGGATTCTATGCTGGCTAAGTCTGAGTGATATTCTTTGATCTTGTACTATCACTCATTCATTTTAGTGTATCTGTGTGTGCATATATGTGCATCTTTTACATTTAATGTGTTGCATGATGATATACATTTTGCAGACATCTATTTTATCTAATTTTAAGAAAAAACTACCTGATAAAATTGATAAAACAGTGGAACACTCCCTACAAAGGTTGTGAGTGTTCCATCTCTGGAGTTTACAGAAGCTGGATACCGCCTCTCATAGATGGTTTAAATCAGGGGTGTGAAACTGATGGCCCGCGGGATGGATGTATCCTGCACAGGCCACGTCCACCCAGCCCCACAAAAAGGGAAAAAAACATTGCAATATGTCACATGATGGCAATATGATGCCACAAATTTGACACTCATGGTTTAAATAGTTTTCTTACAAAGAAACGAAGAAAGAAATTTTTTTTCTTACAAAGAAAAAAAATAGTTTGCTTATAAAGATTATCCTTGTAACCCCTTCCAACTCTGTAGTTCAGTGGTCCCCAACCTTTTTTGTACCAGGGAACAGTTTCACGCAGAAAGACTTTTTCAAGGACCGGCAAAATCAATTCTTCCCCAATAGTAAAGGGCTTCTTAGCTTTAGCTAATATAAAATATATATTTTAATCACGATTATTCATTATTTGCGGCCCGGTACAAAATGATCCATGGACTGGTCCCGGTCCAGGGCCCAGTGGTTGGGGGGCCCTGCTCTAGTTCAATGATTCTATGAAATAATACACACAACTGATTTTAAATGTAACTAATTTTCTTTTGTTTCCTTTTTTAACTCTAATTGTTATTAATTTTGTTAATAATTTTAAGAATAATAGTTCCTAGCTCAACTTGAAGGTATTAATACAATGTAGAATACAACTAATGTATCTGAAATAAATTTGTGGTAGAGTTTTCTTTTTCCTGTTTTTTTAACAATCTTGCCTTATTAACAATTCTTGGGAACTCAAAACCTTGCATGTTGTTTTGAACCTTCAGTTGGCCTAACAGATGAATTGCCTTCATTTTGAAGTTGTTTACAATTATGATTATTTCCACTATCACTAAGACTATTATTATAGTTCAGAATAGAATATGATGATTTCATTATTTTTATTACTGTTCAACATAGAAAAATATAGCTATTCAGTTCCAAATGAGTTGTAATTTGTACACCATATTCTACATTATCAAGACAGTGCATTAATCATTAACTGAATTCAAAGCTGGGTTTTTCTCTTCTGCTATGTTCTTTCAACCAAAACATTTACAAACATAGAACATATTTTCTCTCTGTTAGACATGTTCCAAAGCAGGTATATCGGGATTTTTTTTTCCCCTTCGCTAAACCGGGAGAGGGCGGGGCCAGCATGTGACACATCTGGCCTGTGAGCTGGGAATTTGAAACCTCTGGTCTAAATTGTTTCCAAATTTGCCCTTTAGAAATGGTTCACCAAATTGATTCACATTTTTTTCTACTAACTCAAGCTTGGCTCATTTAATCATTTAAGAAGTCTCTCCACTGGACTTGGCAAACTGTTTTTCCACAGCTGTTGGAAATATAGTTCAGTGTTTAGAGAAATGGAAGAGGGAAGAAATTCAGTATGTCTTTCTCACTTCCTTCCCCTCTCTTCTTTCTTATGGGATCAACTGGTAGTGTAGCAGCTCTCTTCTGCTGCAGGTCCTCTGGTTTTAATAGGCTTCTATTGAATAAACTGATGCTTATTTAAAATTTTGGTGCCATCCCATGGCTGTGTTGTCCAAGATATTTCAGCGCGATACCTTTGATAAGATAGATAAGATTCAGAACCTGAATATGCAAGAAAGGAACAGGAAATTATGAATTCAGTATAACAAGTGGACTAATATGATAAAATTATAGCAATAATGATGTATTAAAAACACTGAAGTTCAAATATATAGTTATATGCCCTATTTAAAGAAACAGCCATACCAATTTTTTTAAGAAACAAGGAATATTATTTAATTCAGTAGTAGCAGTTCAGAAGTTGTTGAAAAGCATCTAATTAATGTTTAGAAGATCACTGAAGCAGCAAAAGTGACACACTGCTGTAGCTTTTCTTAACAGTCCTTGTTAAATTGTTGTCCAAAATATTTGTTTTCCCAGGTTTGAATGTCATTACCCTCCAGCTCAGCAAAATCTTCTTTCACACAAGAGTCTCAGCAGTGGCAGTCCCAAACTGGGGACTTGCAAACAAGCAATCACAAATTGATCCATTACCCACAGTATATGCCCAAATTAGCCCCTTGGATAATTACCCCCATTTAAGAATCATTGTCCAAAAACTATGTAAAAGTACTGAGCAATTTGACTTTGTAAATTGTTTCAGCAGTTCAGTTCAACTGAATCACCATCTAATTTAACCAACCAACTGAAACTCTTCCCCTTCCTTACCATATACTTTCCCAGATAGTATAGGAAAATATAAAAATTTCTGCCCTTGGTACAGACTGGCACATAGCACAGTAAAGATAAGAAATTGCTTAGTTTGTATTTTTCTAACACATGTGCTTATCTTATTATGGCTTCAAAGTACGGAGTTTCCTGACACCTTTCCTGTCATCAATAATGGCTCTGTAATTAAATCTCTTTGTTTCCATAAAGTAGATATGGCTTGTTTTTGGTGGTGGGATGGGGTTTTTCACTTTTGAAGTCTTGCTAATATGTCCTTTGTGTGACTTCCAAAATTTGCAGATCCTTCCAGAATCGTGCTATAAAACTGCATACTTTAAGCCCCACTGCACTGACGGATGCAAAGAGGATGTAAAACGTTAAAAAAAGCTTGCCATCAGTTGGAAAATGCTATGCATCCGTTGTGTACTCATTGCATACGTGTTTCATATGCTCTATCCATCGAGGATCCGTCCACTGTGATTTCATCCGTGCAAGAAGTTTTGAGCTGCACAAAACTTTGTGAATGGATGAACTTTCTGCCATGTACGATGTAAATCCGCGACATATGAGCAACAAACGTTCTATGTCCATTTATCATCCGTTAAACGTCCACTGTATCCTCTCTGCATCCTCTGGGCATCCTCGCAACTTACATCCGCTGCAGCTGAAAATGGAAAGAGGGAGGAAAGAAAGGGTACATGGAACGTCTATACATCGTGAGTAGCACAGAAATATAAAGGATGCGTTTGCATCTGATATACATCCGTGCGGCATCCCATTTCTTTCCTTTAGGTGTACATGATGCATCCGCTTCATCCGCTATGCGTCTGCTTTGAAATTCTCCCCCGGAACCCCTTTGGAGGTGTCATCCGCTGTCATCCACTAGGCTTCCTATGAACATCCGTTTAACATCCCCGCTACATACTACCCACATCCGTTCTTTTCTGTTCTTTTCCATTCTGTTTATGCAAATTTTCACTTTTTGAAGCGGATGACAGTGGATGGAGCCACCCCCAAAATTTTGCTCGTCCGCTGTGTCCTTTATGCATACGTTTTGCGTCTGTCAGCCAGTGGGACCTAGCCTTTAATGTGACTGGAAAATATTGTCTTTTATTTATACTGTATATACATTAAACCAGTTTTAATTTTGGTCCTAGCTTAGCCCAATTTTTGGGCCTATCAAGAAATCCTGAGGTTTCTACTTAAAAGCTAAATGCATCCTTTCCCTGAAGAAAAAAAATGTACTCCAGCTGTGGGGTCATGTTGAATAACTTTAAAAACAATGAAATCACTTAAAAAGAATCACATATGTTTACGCAAAGCACCCAACGAATTCTGTGAGATTCAAGACATGCTTTGAGTCTGAATTTAGTAATAAGAGTTTCAAGAGAGTGTAGAAGCAAAACACAAAGCACAACAAATGGATACTCATGGCATAAGTATTCAGTATATTACAGAATATGGCTTAATACTGAGACTGACCTTCCCAAATATGATTTATGATTTCCTAATTCGGAGAGTTTCTATTTTCCTATACTATCTTGGAAAGAGTATGGCAAGGAAGAAGAGTTTCAATAGGTTGTTAAATTAGATGGTGATTCAGTTGAATTAAATGACTGAAACAGTTTACAAAGTTGTGTAGTACTTTTACATAGCTTTTGGACAGTGATTCTTAGGCCCCCCCATCTGCAAACTGGTGCTGCGGAAGAAGACCCAACTCTGAATAATCTCTATGGGCAGTTCTTTCTTATAGGAAATCTTTTTTCCAAAGAGAATATGCCCTCCCATACTTGGGCTCTTCCTGAAGATGGTAAGAGCCTAGCATTTCTGGAAAATATTTGGTACTTAGCTGTGAAGCCATCAGCACCTACAGGCTAATGCGGTGTTTCTCTGTCTCAGCAATGTATATGTGGATATTCAACTCACACAATTTTCTAACTGGCTCAGAAAGTTTGGAGTTTAAGTCTAAACATCTTATGATTGCTGAGTTTTGGAAACACTGGTGCAATATATATTTTGGAAACATTCTCTTATTCTGTTATTTTATTGTTTTTTTTAAAAATATTTGTTAAATATTAATAAATCACCTGGAGTCCTGCAGGCTGAACCAAGGACAAATCAGAAAAAAATCATATATATATATGTATGCTGTTCAGCTTCGGGTATTATCTCATGTCATTGTAGTTGTGCTTTTAAAGTTGTAGCAACGTTTAGGCAGAATCTCATCTGCCATCATCAGGCTTCTGTATTGAGTTCATATATGAGCTGCACTGAAAGCCTCCAATACAGGAACACGGTGTTGCCAGTCAATCAAAGCCACAAAACAGACAGAAGAAACCAGAAACACCAATCAAACAAACTCCAAGTCCAATAAACACAGACCAAGACTCCCAACCAATCAGGATGTAGAAAAAAAAAACATCCTGGCACAGCAATAGGCTAGCCTCAAATTTAAAACCAACGGCTGTAATAGCCTGACCTACATACAAACTCAATACAGAAGCCTGATGATGGCAGATGAGATTCTGCTGAAACATTGCTACAACTTTAAAAGCACTACAATGATGTGGGATAATACCTGAAGGAAGCTGAGGTTTTCATGGGTATTTGTATGTGGATCTTTGATTATTCGGGTTTTCTCCCATGTAAAATTGGAAGTATCTAGGCGACGTTTCGATGAAATCTCATTCATCATCTTCAGGCTTGTTTCTTCAGCTCTGTGTTTTTCAGAGTAATGTGAGCTTGCAGCTGCTTCTTCCTTTTAACTGCTAGTGGGGGTGTGACTTGATTGGGTGGTGGCTTGGCTGTGTTCTGATTGGCTGGGGGTGTGTTCTGCTCTGGTGGGGGCTTGGTTGTGCTCAGGTTAGTCTTAGTTGCTGGGGGATTTGAGCTGGCGAGCTGTGATCCTGTTGTTTGGCTTTGCGTTCATGGTCGTGCCATATCTTCATGGTGGGTGTCAGTTCACTTCATGTATGGGTCGTATACCTTCATGTATGGGTAGTGATGCAGCTGCGGTACGGCTTCTGGTCTGTGGTCGTGTCTCATCTTTTGTGTGGGTGTGAGTCTTTTTTCTATGTGGAAGTGTGGTGGTAGCATCTTGTGTGGCCCTCGTGGGTGTGGGTCTGGTGTCATTCTTCATGTTAGGTACTCATTTATTAATGAGGGCAGGTTTCCAAATGGCTAGTAGGTGGGAGGTATCGTTTATTCATGCTGTGTGGGCGTTTTTCTATCTCTATGGCTTCTCTGATTATTCTCTTGTTCTTGTCCTCAAAACCGAACACTTCAACAATGACACCAGACCCACACCCACGAGGGCCACACAAGATGCTACCACCACACTTCCATGTGGAAAAAAGACTCACACCCACACAGAAGATGAGACACGACCATGGACCAGAAGCTGTACTGCAGCTGCATCACTACCTGCTTCAAACCCCTCCGAAACATACATGAAGCGAACTGACACCCACCATGAAGATGTGGCACGACCACGAACGCGAAGCCAAACAACAGGATCACAGCTCACCAGCTCAAATCCCCTATATATATATACATATATATGGTATGTTATATTTCAATTTTTATGAATACTCCTTTCCTGAATTTCCATATTTTATCAGACTCATCATTGCTCACCCATATCAGCAAATCTTGTATTATTGCTAGAGTTGCATTTCTTGTTTATGATTACAGCAGAAACTTTGTCATAAATATGCTTATCACTTCAGACGTTGCAAAAAGTATAAAAAAGCTGAGATTTAGCCAATTATTTTAATGTGAAAGCAGAAATTTTTCTATTTTTTAAAAAAAATACTAGGAAAATGATGTAAAGAAACTTCAAGAATAACCATGGAGCATTTTTTAAAAAATCTCTGACTGTGGTAATAAAAGAGAGCATTGGAAAGACTGGTGTTGGCACACAAGTATTTTTTCTTAGAGTCTTATGTTTAAGAAGTTATTAAAGTATGTTATGATAACTGTTTGATCAGATGACATGTATGCTGTATTTTAACATGACTAACAGTTATTGCAATTAGTAATTTCTCAATTATGAAAGCACTTAGTCCATCAGTATACTGTTTAGGAGGATATTAGTCCTTTTAAGTTCTTTAAAATCTTGTCTACAAGTTTAAAAGCTATATTGAGGTTTAATAATTGTTGGTAATTGGCAGCAAAAAGGGTTTGGAAGCCAGTGAATAGTTTGATGAGGTGGCATGTTTCCTTTGTGAACAGATTTCCACCCTTTGCCTTGATCGAATCACATGTCAAATTACAGATCATAGATAACTCTTGTAAGAATAATGAACCTATTACAATGTTGTACAGTAAATTAAGAGAAGGAAATGTTGTATATGTGCGCCATGAGTGCTGGAAGAAAGCTGGGATATAAATAAAATATTGCTACCCCAGACTTAGCTAGAGATGCTATAGAAATTTTGAATTAGTTTATTTGCCTATATATGAGAATATCATCATAAGTGAGCATTAACATATTAATGATTTCTTTTTAAAAAAATGGGTTTGTTTTTATGTATTTATGTTTTTATGTACGTTTTTATGTATTATAAAAAATGGGTTTGTTTTTATGTATTTTTCCAGGTCTGTCTGGATTGGGACAGGATAGATATTTTGTGAATAAAATAGAAAAAAGTAGCAAGTGACTGTTTAAAAAAGTTTAAAATTTAAAAACTTTTTAGAATTTTGGAATTTTAAAAATAATTTAGAAATTAGCAACATTTCAAAAATCTCTTGCATTTGCTCCCCCCTCTCAAGCTTGATATTCCAATATTGGAATACAAGATAAGAGTCCTCATATGTTGAAAATAATGGGTTTTTTTTGCTTTTGCCACAAACATAACTATATTTGATCAAGGTCACCACTTCACCCGCCTTTAATTTGGCAAACTATATAGGAGACCAACCAAGTTACACAAAAGCTCCTGTGGTGAAGAACACTTCATACTTCACCATATATTGGAATGCGAGGCATTTTCTCCTCATTCCACCTCAGTTCTATGAATATTTTTTATTTAGGTAAAAAATGACATTTTTCATAAAGAAATCCTGCTACAGAGGAAAAAATCCATATTCCTAATGTACTTCAAAAGTTTGTTACTGTTTTAGTCCCCCCCAACTGTCTCATGTCTTTACTGAAAAATTATGAAATACTTGCCACCTCAAATGTTTTGTGGAAATCAAGAAGAGAAGGAGCCGACATGAAAGGGGCAACAAAGTATGGAATCATGCTCTCTATGTACCTAGTATGTACCTGTACCTAGGCTTGTCATTGGTCAAAAATATGTATAAATCCACATATAAAATACTGAACTCAATGAATGACTACTTAAAAAGATTTCAAGTCATAATTTTCCATTCAGGTTTTACTTTCTTAGTAAATCATCATTCAATATGTATTTCAAGGTAAGTTATCTAATAAAATGAATGTATTAATTTAGCATTAAAAGCTTATGTTGTCCAACTCTCAAAAACTCTTTAAAACAATTGATAATAAAAGAGAAAACTCCAAGCAATGAATTCAATAACTGAAATAAAATTTTCATACAAGACAAGAAATTGATGTGTTATGGCTTAAATAATTTTTAGAGCAATTCTTAAAAATAGAGGGAAAACATGTCAAATTTGTGTTTTCCCACTTTTATCCCACAGAGTGTCAGCAATGGGCTGATTATCTTGCCAGAAAACTGACTTAAGAGTTGCAGATAATTTTAGAAATTAAAATTAATTAAAATATTTTGAAAAAAAAATTCAAAAAATAGGTCAAAAGTCAGATAAAGGGAGGCCAACCATTTACTTTATAAGCAAACTTTATAATAACAAATGTGAGGCTTTTCTTATATGTATTAAATCTAGCTCCCAAAATGTGGTTATTCATTGCACACCATAACAAGAACAGATTCATGCATATACCATGGCTATTTGTTTCCAAAGGGCATTTTTTTCTCAGAGAAAAAGAAAATCACAAAGAAAACTCATTATAGAGTGAGCTGTACGCAAATGCACCTGTTTCTGTTATCACAATGGCAAGGAAAATGATTAGATTTTAGCAGTTCTCTAAATATTAAATGTGTAGTAGATTCCATGTCATAGTTTCTGAAATATGGAAAATAAATTCCTTTTGTCAGGATCTACAATATATATGAAAATATATAAAATCAATGTAACATTTATAATACATGTACATTTTTAGGAAAGAATGTAAAATGATGTATAATCAGTCAGATTTTCTTTCCAAGTTTTAAAAGAGCAACACATACCAAGGGTGATAGAAAAGTATGGATATTACCCTTTAATTTTCTAGTCAATGTTGCTTCATAAATAAAATCAATTAATATTTATTTATGTTTAATCAATAAATGTAAAAATCCTTTCTTTGGCATTGGACAGTACTCTTCTGTTTACACTAGAAGGCCATGCAAAGTAGTTACTTAGGGAATCAATTTTCGCTATAATACAGCAGTGCAACTTGTAAAAATTTCAAGCATCTTCTCAAGTGAAACAAACCTACTCATGCACTGCTAGTTGAGCACAATTTTTGTGCAAGATGTCAAAGAAGAGACAACCCTTACGCTTTCAAAGCATATGCTCTTTGTATTCTTTCTTAAGAGACAAGTCTTTTCCAAAGTAAATCAAATCTGTGCAAGGAATGGTTTTAAAAAGGCTCATTTCATAAACAATTTAAACATTCCTTACTGTATCCACAAGAGTTAAGCTTTCACTTCTAAATAACTTACAGATCAAGAACATGATTGCACACTCTTTCAATACAGCATATCTTAAAAGAGAGTAACAATAATAATAAATATTAAAATGTAAAATATGTTTTGTTTGGAGATGATTTACACTGGTATATTTGGAGAAATTAATAATAGTTGTAGCCTGAAAGGCTTTTCAAGAAAAACAAAACAAGACAAAGTTGAAATTATCAGTGCTGTAAATAAATTGGAATGTTCAAATGCAGTGCTAAAATGTCACAACAACCTCCCGTCAGACCTATATAGTACTGCTACTGTAAAATTTAAATGCTGAATATCAAAAATGAAAATGTAGTTTTCAGCATTTGTGCATGTATGCATGCTATGTATGTGTATGCACATATATGTAGGTATGTGTACATATATACACGTGCATACATATACACACAAATATCTATATTCATACATACAGTACACATTATAAAGATTTCTGTGTTAAGATAATTATTTTAAAAAACATACAAAATTAAAGTCAGAGGTTTTCTTTTCGTATTTTTTTCTTCAAAACACATTTTAGGATTTTTTTAAAAAAATTACACTGAAATTAGTTTGAAATGCAAGTAGTAATTCAATTATACATTTAAAAACAGTCAGCTCTTGTAATGTAAGTACTGAGGCTTAATTTCATTAGCAATTTTTTTCTTTTCTTTTGTTTCCAGTGCAAATCCAGCAACAGTGAGTACAAACTGGATTATTTTAAAGAACGCATGGTTTTAGTGAAACATTTTGTCCTATAATGCAAAACTCATTGCATATGCACATATGATTAATATTAAATAATGTATTTCAGTGCTTATCCATGAGTAAATTCTTACAGCAAGCTCAGTCAGAAACACAATTCACATTACATCAATTTTTGAATGTTAAATTGCCATAAATTTCAGGTATCCATGTGCAAAATGTTTTGTTTTGTTACAGTATTCCAAATAAATTTCTGGTCAGAATTTTTCCATACTCCTTCCTCTTTCCATGTAGTTTCACGCACGCATCTGCACTTGATACATACATGCACAAACATACACACAAACACACACCTCACCTTCCTATGCTATGGTCTAACAAAACATTTTTCTGATCCAACCAGGTACCAAGTGCTTGACTGCCTACACTGTATAGACAATCTTGATGCAGTGAAGAACAAAGGATGGTTTATGTTCATGTGTTGTTCCTAGCAAACATACGATCCCCTCTCAGGGTGAGGTGCTGGAGCTGATACTGAAGCACTTCTGTATCAGCCGGTTCCTTGATGTTCATTCTGTCTAAATTGAGGTAGTCTAGGGATTTTGAATGAGCTCTTTTACCTTTGAAAAGGCAGAGAGGCAAAGGACCATGAAATGCCTTGTATGGTTCATAAGGTAGTGGCTTGCTGCATTTATCCCCTGAGCTGGGCATCCGTCGCCTTCTACGGCCATTGATCGCTGGGATCTCGTAAGGCTGGTAATATCTGCTTCTGGCTTTGCACATTCGGGAAGAACGAGAAAGTCCTGAATCAAGCTGTTTGGAGCGCAAAGTAGGCCCTATCATTTCAACTTTATTCTGTTCTTCTACAGTGCACTTTTGAGCTAATTTCAGGAGCTCCTCTCCAGTAGTGAAGCCAACCAAGTAGTTAGAATCCATGTGGAGGATTTGGTAACCTGAAACAGTCTGGCGCATTGGTGAGCATGGGGTGCTGGAGCAGCGAGGTTTCTCGTTGTCTGTTTTGCTTGTAGCACTCACTTCAGTGATAGGCAAGGGGAGCGGGACCAGCATAGATCTGGCCTCTCCATTAATGTCAACTTCCATTTTAAGTAAGAATCCAACAACCTAAAATACAAAACAGTTGTATTAGCATCACACAAGCACAGGTGGAACTGGTGTCAGTTGAGAAGTGGCAGTCACTTCTATCTTTAGTTCTTACTTTTCAGACTTCATTGTGAACAAGAATATGGTAACAAACAGATGACTGGAGCTGGACTTGCATTCCATTTTTGGCAAAGCATTGGGACCTTTCTTTGCCTATCTACCCTTCTTTTCTTCTTTCCTACTAGGTTCAGCTCCCAACCTTTATCTATAAATTGAAAATAATAATACCCTCCCACTCTAGTATAGGGGTGTAAAACTCAAGGCTCAGTGGCTGGATCTGGCCTGTGGGGTTTTTAGATCTGGAAACAGCGAAGGACCACCCTGTGGTGCTTCTGGCAACGAAAACAGAGCTCAGGAGGGCTGCCCTTGCAAACTCAGTTTTCACTGGCAGATGGTTGCAGGATATTGTTACAGCCCAAAATGGAGCTCACAAGGGCCATGCATGGTTCCCCGAGTCCCATTTTCACTGGCAGAGGGTTGCAGGAGAATGTCACAGCCAAAAATAGAGCTTGGGAATCCATTTTTGATGGCAGAGCACTCGGGCCACCACAGGTACACCCAGCATGAGTGATGTCATGCTGACCATGCCCACCCTGGCCATGTCACCCTGGCCCTCCAAAGTCAAACATTACCCTGATGTGGCCTTCAATGAAATTGAGTTTGACATCCCTGCTCTAGTACTACCTGTGGACAGTAAACATAATGATAGTTCTGAGTAGAACCATATTTCAATCACCAGATCTTACCTAGTAGTAGAGCCACAAGACAAGCAATTAAAAAGTATCATACAGAATATCATACAAAGAAGTAAAAGCAGGAATTATCTTCAAGATAAAATTTAAAATATATTTTTCTTTAAAATATATTTTTCTTTTCATATGCTACCACCAATTAGGGGCCAAGACAGTGTTCAATTTTCAATACATGCAGACTAAATCCTTAAACAACAGGAACAGCCATGTTTTCAGAAGATGGCTTGAACCCTCCTTTTCCTAATTAATTGAGTACAGTTTTTCCTGAAGCAATGCCCTTGCTTATTTCCTTCCATGTTGTACTGAAATGAATATATTCCAAATGCACAGCTAAGCAACAGCTAAAAAGCCTAGTATGTTTCTAATTACTTTCAGTGGGAACTCTTGTTTGTGGGGAATCCCCCTCCCCAACTCAATTTCTACTTCCTACACAACCACAACACATGACCCTGGGCTCTTATAGTACTGAATTTAGCTCAGATAGAAAACAAAGTGATTATGTCTCATATAAACTTCTTAATAAAAACTGCAGTGATCTAGAGATAGCTTGATGCCCTTTGTCAGTAGGTTAAGCTGTTCTTATTTACACAGGGATATTCTTAGTTGCCATCTTTTATAACTTTTTATAATATAACTTAACTGCCACCCTTTTATAATATAATTATTCACAATTATTTGCTTTGGATTAGTCATGTAGCGACAATAGAAGATGTTGTGAAGTTTAGCTACTCTAAGTGAAGCTTGAGAGTTTTGGAAGACAGAACTGTATTTTCAAAGCAAACATGATTTCTCCTTCGGCGTCAATTTGTTGGTCGTGCTTCTGGACACGACCAAATTGGGTTGTGACCGGAGTCCGGGATCAGATTACGGTCGTGACCCGAGGCTCCACTGTATGTGCATTCATGTCTTTATTTTATTATTTTTGTGGCTCTTGTAGTATATTTAGTGTAACTGTCAAACATAATACATGTATCAAGATAAGATATAGCCTAGATAGTGAGAAGGTACGCACTTCTCTTCCAATCTGGTCGTGTCCAGAAGCACGACCAACAAAATGACGCTGAAGGGGAAATCAGCGCGGAAAGGGATTCTTTCCCACACCAAGTTTGTTTGTACACTCGATTTTTGAATCGTGACCAGATTCAACAATGGGGTGGATTTTTTGTTCGCCACCCAATTTGGTGGAGAACAGGAGTGTTCTCGACCAAAGGCTCCACTGTGCTGGGATTTGCCATCCTCAAACTAAACAAAAAAGACCAGCAAGTAATAATAGCAACTTACACCTCTCTCTCTTTCTCTAAGTGATTTACAGAGTCAGTACATTGTCCCCAACAATCTGGGTCCTTATTTTACTGACCTCAGAAAGATAGAATGCTGTCAACTTGAGTCAGTCAGAATTGAACTCCTGGCAGTGAATTGTGAGTTATCCTGCAATACTGCATGCGGCACCACAACTCATCAATAACCTCACCACCATCCCTTGGTTATAACACCCTCACTTACAAAAGGTCTGTATATGATCCTCTACAGGAATCACTTGATAACTTCTATTTGAATTGATTTTGAATGAACAAGATCAGGAATAGGAAGGTTTTCATCACATTCATAGGGAAATCATGCACTGATTTTTCACAGAAGTTACTTTCAATCTGAAGCCTGTTCTACAAAATACACACCTAATAAACATTGAAGAAAACAGTGAAAGAAACAATATGGAATCCATGTGTATAGATTCTTATATGTACAAACAAAAAAAAATTATTCAGAAATGCTAATTAAAAAACTTGTGATATAATATTCACAAGAATTGATTGATTTAAAAAAAAACCAAATTATTTATCTGAAGCTTCAGAGAAAAAAATGCATTGGAAAAATATATTTATATTTGTAAAACTCAACAGCATCCTGCAGGAAGAAAGAGCCAAACTGTAATTCCATTAGTGCCGTGGTTGTCTTCATCAAATACATGTGCTTCTTATGCACACCATATAAAGTAAAATAGTGGTAATCTTCACCGAAAACACTTTTATTAATTTAGCCTTCACAATACTACACAGAATCTGAAGATCATATGCTGTCTGGGAATTAAGAGGCTGCAGTAGAAATATATCTTCAAGGTACCAAATATGAAAGGTTGTGAGAGTCTGTTATCCAGCTTTCTGTTTATGAAAATAGCTCACAACTATCTTAGATGGAATTCTTGAAGTGCTTTGTGTAAAAAATCCAAACGAAAGTAACTGAATGTGTAATCTCCAAGTGCAGATAATAATGAATAGTAAAAATGGGTACTTTCATAGTTAATTTATGCCCATTTATACATACCGAGCACTCTCAAAGCATGTCCTTTCATATGTGTAAGGTTTATTAGGAGTACAAGTCATAGAGTTGTATTCCGTCTTCTTATCCAGAAATTTATGATTTAAATAGCAAGTATAACTGAAGGTCAATGAATTTTAAATCACAACTGAACATTTTCCTGAGTAGGTAACCAAAGTCCCGGATGTGTTTGTAGCTGACTCTGGTTTTTATTTTTCAGTAAAAATCATGTAGTAGGCCTTTTCCTCATTTTTCTCTACCCCAACTGTTCTGGATAGTTGAGAATACTGTGGAATCATTTTTAGGGTATTCCCAACAGGTTAATCATGCTCATCTAGTTTTATTAATAAAAAATTACCACTGGAATTTGCCCTTTCTTATTTGCCCTTTCTGTACTTATTGTAAGCCTCTTTTGTCAATACTTGAACTAAAAAATAAAATTAGCACAAATAAAATGGGAGTGTTCTTCCCACAATCTTCCGCCCTCCTCTCTTGTATCATTGCTGTTTAGAATAGTTGTTCGTGTGTTTTTTTTTAAATTCTGGTATTGATTTGAATGTAGCATAAGGCGAGAAAATATCTATTTATATAAGCATGGCACATTGGCCTACAGTTATGATGGATGTACATTAGCAGATCTGCATAACCTGTGGCCTACCAATCCACTGATGGCAGGAAGATACAGCCACTGCCTAGGTTTTTGCAGTCACCTTCATCCCAACAGGCATGTTGCTGAATACCTGCAGGCCTCACAGCCAGTTCCATTGATGTTGCATGGCTGAATGGTTGATCTGCCTGCCAGCTATTCCTTTGTGACCTGTAATTATTTTTAAAGTAGTAACTTTCCTTTCTATGAGTTATGTGGGCCTGACATTAGCATGCTAATTATATATCTGTTTGTGCAATAAATCACGGTGATGCTAATATTGCTGTTAATGTGGACCAATGAACTTGGAAAGTACAATTGTCACATGAACCTGAGTAACATTTGCATTTTCCTTGTAGACTGTGGAATATTACAACAGACAGCTGGCTGATTCTTTCCTTGTTGTTTTGTACAAATACACTGCTCAAAAAAATAAAGGGAACACAAAAATAAGACATCCTAGATCTGAATGAATGAAATATTCTTATTAAATACTTTGTTCATTACATAGTTGAATGTGCTAACAACAAAATCACACAAAAATTATCAATAGAAATCAAATTTAGCAACCCATGGAGGTCTGGATTTGGAGTTACACTCCAAATTAAAGTGGAAAAAAACACTACAGGCTGATCCAACTTTGATGTAATGTTCTTAAAACAAGTCAAAATGAGGCTCAGTAGTGTGTGTGGCCTCCATGTGCCTGTATGACCTCCCAACGACACCTGGGCATGCTCCTGATGAGGTGGCGGATGGTCTTCTGAGGGATCTTCTCCCGCACCTGGACTAAAGCATCCCCCAACTCCTGGACAGTCTCTGGTGCAACGTGGCGTTGGTGGATGGAGCGAGACATGATGTCCCAGATGTGCTCAATTGGGTTCAGGTCTGGGGAACGGGCGGGCCAGTCCATAGCATCAATGCCTTCATCTTGCAGGAACTGCTGACACACTCCAGCCACATGAGGTCTAGCATCGTCATGCATTAGCCAGAAAGCATAGGAATTGAGAAGTGGTCTGTGGTCACCACCTGCAGAATCACTCCTTTATTGGGGATGTCTTGCTAACTGCCTATGCTTTCCACCTGTTGTCTATTCCATTTGCCCAACAGCATGTGAAATTGATTGTCAATCAGTGTTACTACCTAAGTGGACAGTTTGATTTCACAGAAGTGTGACTGATTTGGAGTTACATTGTGTTGTTTAAGTGTTCCCTTTATTTTTTTTGAGCAGTGTAGTTTTGAAAATCCACAAACCTTCATTTTCAGTGTAAAGAATAACATTTTAATGTAAAGTTCTCTAACATTTGGCATGACATATGTAAAAAAATTGCTCACATACCATTAGATTTGTCTAAAATGTTATATTTTTATCAGTTGCTGTTCCAGAAAGGCAACAAATCTCACATAAATTTCATAGACCAAAAGCTTTAAGAATTAAAATGACAATGTCTGCATGTCCTTACAACATGTCCTTACAACTTCCTTATCCAACCTAATGGTCTCCAGTTATGCTGGGACTATAGTTTCCAAAATTGCCAGTCAATCCAGCTAAATTAGCTAGAAACTGTGAATATTGTAGTTACAACATATCTGGGAGGAATCTTTCAGGTGAGGGATGTCTTACAGTATTAATCCAATAGCATATAAAGGTTATGAACATATGGATTATTTATTTATTGAAAAAATACTGTACATATGCCATTTAACAAAACAAACTCTTCACGGCTGTCAAACTTATATTTACCCATTCTTCAAAAAAAAAACCATTAAGTCAGTTATTGTTCAAGATGTGCATGTGTGAGAAGAAGGGTAATAAAAAAATATTTTGTGGAGCATCTTTTTGATCTCTTCTGTATATCTGAAAATTACTTCCCTGATTAAAGCAGCATTTCTAAGGAGATGCTAACCAGAAACAAAAACTTTTAGAATTTCACAAATTACAAACTGTTTCAGGAGACCCCAACAAAAGAGAAGCAGGATGAATGATTTTTCTAAGTCTTGAGTAGTAGCTGCATCTAGGGTCATACCTGATAGGAATAAAGTGCTATAGCCCTTTAAGGATTCAAGAAATTGCAGCTTGGGTAATGAAGCTATTAATCATAATACCTTAGATGGAAATTTCTTCTAATGTACAATTTCATAGAATATAATATATACAATATGTAGTGGTTTGTTTTTTTAAGTTTTCGTGGGTACTTACATGTGTGCTGTTCAGCTTCCTTCGGGTATTATCCCACATCATTGTAGTGCTTTTAAAGTTGTAGCAATGTTTCAGCAGAATCTCATCTGCCATCATCAGGCTTCTGTATGGAGTTTGTTTGTGGGTCAGGCTCTCACAGTCGTGAGAGCTCTCACGGCTGTGAGAGCCTGACCCACATACAAACTCCATACAGAAGCCTGATGATGGCAGATGATAAGAGCCTGACCCACATACAAACTCAATATAGAAGCCTGATGATGGCAGATGAGATTCTGCTGAAATGTTGCTACAACTTTAAAAGCACTACAATGACATGGAATAATACCCGAAGGAAGCTGAACAGCACATATGTAGTAGTTTTATCAACTTGTCTCTCTCCAATTGTAACTGCCAACATTTCCAGAGAACAAGGATCAGCTCAGAGATCATTTTATCCAAGAATTCTATGTGTTTCATTCCATATGCATCCAGCCAGTGCCCAATTAGGAAACGCAGGTAGTAAAAAAAAAGAATAGAGTTCTCATCCTCACTGGGGTATAGTTCTATAGAGAAACTGTAATCAGAGCATGACTCAAGCAGTCATAAAATCACAGCAGTGAAAGGAGTCATTTCGGCAATCATGTCTGCACTTGGTATCAAAATCCAAAGTTAAAAAAATCATAAAATGTTTCTGTCTCTACCTCTTCTTTATGTAAGTACTTTTAAACTCTCTTAATGTTAAGGCATAATATTAATATTTAGCCAGTTCTCCCTGCAACTTAAAGTATTTCTACTCTGCACTCTTAAATGACAACGCTTTGACCTTCTATGTGACATTCTTTCTGGGACTCAAACAAATGCCATCATATTCCCTTCCTCCTACAAGTCTAAAGTTTTAAATATTTCCAGTTCCTACCATCTTTTCTTGCAGGATTTTCTTTTTACCCTCTCATCATCCTTGTGATCTTTTTTGACCTGTCTGGTTGATCTGAATCCTTCTTAAAATGTGTCTTAAACTGACATATTGATGAAAATGGGATTTGACCAACATAGAATAAAATGGCATTTGTCTTGTTCTGCAGCTATATCTCAATGCTGACTCATATTGTTTGCAGTTAACTGCTATTCTAAGATTATCTTCACATGTAATGTCATTCAGGTAACCTGACCTCATGTATGTGATTTCTATTTCCTAAGAGAAAAAAGTGCACCTGTCTACATTTAATTTCATTCTGTAACTTTCAGCTTATTTCTTTTAGGATTGGCTTGTTTTAAATTTTCTTTCTGCTTTCTAGAGTATTAGCTAGGCCACTCATTTTTGCATGAAATCTGATAAACATTCCCTCCCCTCTGCATCCAAGTCATTAACATGTTAAAGAATATCAATAATAAAAATGTTCAATATTTTAGTTTAATGAGAACCTACTAAACAACACAGATTCCATGTAATTTCAAGCCAGCTTTATCCATCAAGCAAAGAGAATATAGCTGAAACATTCTAGAATTTTTGTCCAATCAACTATAATAGAAAAATATCCATTGATACAAGTTTGTAATTTTCCTAAGAGAGTAATTGTATGAGAAAAGGATAAGAGGTTTTTTTTTTGCCATATCAGTCATGTAAAATATCATATTCAAAACATTTTTGTTACAGGTGATAATTAAGCCTGGTTCATTGTGAAAGTGAGATCGCATCAACCAGTCCCTAGTGATTATTCTCTCCCTAGCAACAGATGTTTCCTTAGAAATGTTTTCAGTGTACAGATGTCTGAAAATATTTATGTAGTTCATACATATTTTACTTTGTCAGATTTATTCTCCAAAATCTCTATCCTATGTGTAATTCAACAGTTACTTGCATATTCATATATGAAGAAAGTGGATATTTTCAGACTATATACAGAGTTTACAACAGAAGAGTTACATGATGGATTTGCTCATTTGTGAAATGGATAAAACTATAATTATAACCAGTTAAAAAACAATTCCAAATTATGCTAATTCCAAATTATTACCCAAAAAACAGTGAAAGTGAGGGCTTCAAAATAATGATCTTTTGAAACTAGGTTTTTACTTTTACTTTTTTGTAAGAAAAAATAAATCTAAAATAAAATTGATGAAGTTCAAAGACAAGCCAAACCCTACCCAAAGATAAAATAACACATAGGCAACATATATTTCATTATGAACAAGAACAGTCAGACAAAAAAAATAGACTTCACCAAAACAAAACCAACAAAACCTGCCAAAAACTAAAACACAAGAGTGGCAAAACGAGAGCCAGTATGTTCTAGTGGCACCAGGCCAAAAAACAAAAACCCTGAGCTCAAATCCCATCTTAGCCATGAAAGCTAGCTGGGTGACTTTGGGCCAGTCACTTGCTCTCAGCCCAACCCATCTCACAGGATTGTTCTTGTGAGGAAAATAGGAAGAGGAAGAAGTCCTGTGTATGTTTGCTAAAATAATAAAAGTGAGGAATGAATGAATGAACAAATGAGACAGGAACAAAACAATGTCTCCTTCCTATATCCTCACCCTTTATTTTTCAAAATTTATCTGGGATCCATGAGGTCCTAGAGGTGTTCCTGGATATAAATATGGCACTGGACACTGGCAAATCATACACTTGCAAATCATACAACCATACATTTCCATCTCCTAGATTACAAATAAACATATAAATAACATATTCATAAATGACTAGAAGCCTGATAGGTACTAATGAAGATAACTTTGCATATAAATACTTCTAGCATATAATTCTATACCATAAAATCATGCATCAGTGTTTAATAAGGATTTTTTTTCCAAAAGGAGTCTGGCATGTCTCTCCGATAACCTACATTTGAATGGGGTTATATTAAATCTTACTCTACTGGGCCCAGAATCAGATTTATTTTTAATTTTATTGATCTGTTGATGTCTTTGAATGTATCTCTCTTTGTACATTTGTGTGTTTGTATGTATATGTGTTCTGTATATGCATATGTGTGTATACACACACATGCGCTTGCGTGCATGCACACACACATACATGTATGGGTGTCTTCAGTCTTTGTCTTGATATCTTCTCAGATATTCTTCATGGATTTATGATTAAATATCAAGAGAGAAAAGCTACAAAACTATGATGCTCTGGATGATAACATCCCTTCATCCTCTGGCACTCAAAGGGACAAAGCATGTATACAGGTGAAACTTGAAAAATTAGAATATCATGCAAAAGTTCATTTATTTCAGTAATGCAACTTAAAAGGTGAACCTAATATATGTTACATGCAAAGCAAGATAGTTCAAGGCATGATATGTCATAATTGAGATTATCATGGCTTACAGCTCATGAAAACCCCAAATCCACAATCTCAAAAAATTAGAATATTGTGAAAAGATTCAATATTCTAGGCTCGAAGTGCTCCTCTTTAATCAGCTAATGAAGCCATAACACCTACAAAGGGTTTCTGAGCCTTTAAATGGTCTCTCAGTCTGGTTCAGTAGGAATCACAATCTGGGAAAGACTGCTGACCTGACAGTTGAGCAGAAAACCATCATTGACACCCTCCATAAGGAGGGAAAACCTCAAAAGGTAATTGCAAAAGAAGTTGGATGTTCCCAAAGTGCTGTATCAAAGCACATTAATAGAAAGTGATGTGGAAGGGAAAAGTGTGGAAGAAAAAGGTGCACAAGCAGCAGGGATGACCACAGCCTGGAAAGGAGTGTCAGGAAAAGGCCATTCAAAAGTGTTGGGGACTTTCACAAGGAGTGGACTGAGGCTGGAATCAGTGCATCAAGAGCCACCACACACAGACAGATCCTGGACATGGGCTCCAACTGTTGTATTCCTTTTGTCACGCCGCTCCTGAACAACAAACGACAGAATTGTCTTACCTGGGCTAAAGAAGAAAAGAACTGGTCACGCTGCAAGATGCTTGAAGTCCAGTGTGAAGTTTCCACAGTCTGTGTTCCACATCTGCTGGTGCTGGTCCACTGTGCTTCATTAAGTCCAGGGTCAACGCAGCCATCTACCAGGAGACTTTGGAGCACTTCATGCTTCCTTCTGCATTCGAGCTTTATGGGGATGCTGACTTCATTTTCCAGCAGGACTTGGCACCCGCCCACACTACCAAAAGCACCAAAACCTGGTTCAATGACCGTGGGATTACTGTGTTTGATTGGCCAGCAAACTTGCCTGACCTGAACCCCAAGGAGAATCTATGGGACATTACCAAGAGAAAGATGAGAGACATGAGACCGAATAATGCAGAAGAGCTGAAGGCTGCTATTGAAGCATCCTGGTCTTCCATAACACCTCAACAGTGCCACAGGCTGATAGCTTCCATGCCATGCTGCATTGAGGCAGTAATTGCTGCAAAAGGGGCCCAAACTAAGTACTGAGTACATATGCATGCTTATACTTTTCAGAGGTCTGATATTGTTCCATGTACAATCCTTGTTTTATTGACTGCATGTAATATTCTAATTTTCTGAGATTGTGGATTTGGGGTTTTCATGAGCTGTAAGCCATAAAACAATGAAACATGAGCTGTCACAATTATGACAAATCACAGCTTGAACTATCTTGCTTTGCATGTAATGAGTCTATCTCATATATTAGGTTCACCTTTTAAGTTGCATTACTGAAATAAATGAACTTTTGCTCTGTAGTATACTCAGATTTTCTGAATCTGTGATGTATAATGTTAGAAACAGATCTCAGGTTTTGCTTGTTAAAAAATTACTTATGGAAATGGCAACAAATCAAAACACAGTTTAGCAATTTTATATCAACATAGAAAATAATGTATAATTTTACTAGACTGCTGGGTATGATTTTGGGCTGCAATGTTCTTACATTCAGTATTATTGTTGGGTTTAATGTTGCAGTTACCATTAGTTTTAATATTACTGTTTAAAATATATTATTGTAATTATATACCGTACTAAAAAGTTTTTTTATTTTTTATTTTTTTACTGTAAAAGTCATCCTCAAAAAACCAAAATTTAAAAGCTATAGAATTAAAAATCCTGGGATTATTTAAAAAAAAATATCAGGTGAGAAATAAAATTCCTGCAGGAAAGTATTTATTTATAGCATGCTGCCTTTGCTGAAAATATTCAGCAGTCATCTTATATGCAAAAAAAAAAAAAAAAAAAAAAGCCCTCTAGCATTGGCATGATTTTTAACAACTTTGCTATTGGTTGAAAACATTACATTTTTCAAGTCTAAATGCTAAATCCATTTTATTTGCAGTCATTCTGCTGAGATTCCCCTGATCACTTAGAGCAAACCTCTGAAGATACATTTGAAGGCAAGCCAGATCTCTCCGTTATGCAGGGAATCTGTAGCTGCCAAGAGCTTTCCCTAGTGCTACTTCCTTTTATGGACAATGAGGCAAGGCAAGCAGTACCATGGAGAGTCCTTGAAGCACACGTGGGCACACATAGGCACAGGCTTAAAAACTATGCTTCAGAATCAGCTCTATTCCTCAATGAGAATAGACAATGGTGCCATGAAGTGTATGCTGCAAATAGCAGATGGCAAAATGCCAGAGCTCCATTACCTACTACTATAAAATTGCAACACAAGTACGTCAAGCATCAAAAGCTGCACACAGTTTGAAGCTCACTCAGATTTGTAGTTTTGCTATCTGGCTTCTTAAAGTCTTACAAAATCAAAAGGTGTAATACAGTCAAACGACTTAAATTCAAGAACCGGACTCTATATAAAGGAATCACACTGCTTTCACATTTGTTTTTCACTGTAAAAATATTGACATACCCCACAAGGTGTATCTCCTACCTATGCAGAAGATAAGTATATGTAGGATACAGCAAGGATCAAAATTCCATAAATGCCACTGAAACTAGTAGCATGTTTAAATACAGATGGGACTGCTTCTCTGAATATGTATGTTATTTAATTTAATAATTTTAATCTTGAAGCCATTCATAACATATCTAATAAGCAAAGGGCTTGTGGTCCAAGAATGAACGTCATACATGTTAAGCCAGCATGAAGCTCACTCACACCAAGCTTAAATCAGTATCCCTGACGATCAAAGCACACGTATTCACACGCCCACTATCTACACCGGGCATAAAAGTCGGCCAAAAGACGGTTCGCACTGATTTTACAAATACCGCACGCGCGAATTCGACCTCCACGCATTCTCCGAACGAAACCCACAACGCGTCGCTTCGCCGAGCCAGATAACACGCAGACACAATGAAGCCACTGCTGCGTCACGGATGCTCGAGAAGGCGAGCGCGCACAGGGATAGCGACGCTCGCAGGGGTTCGACGGGCACCCGCAAAGCAAGCCAGCGTCATGTGTCATGCCACCTTACAACCGCGCATAGGTGACCTCTAGAGAACCGGCGACCTCATCTCCCCCGTGGGGAATCTTAAGAGGCAGCCTCTTAAGCCAGGCGCGCCCGCTCTGTTTACAAGCACTGGCTCCTCGAAGGGTTGGCGCCCACCCACTTATCCCTCCCTCCGCCAGGCACACGCGGATTGTGCCACAGGGACGCCCGCACCGCAGTCAGCGGGTGGGAGCGCGCCTGCTCTCCCTTCGCGCCATCGCTCCTCGTCCGCCCGGCTGCCGCTGCCGCCTCGCCTCCCGCTCTGCAGCTCTTACGGCTGCCGGGGCCCATCCGGCCCGCAAGGGCGGGCCGCAAACCCTCCACCGGCTCAAGCGCCGCCGTTGGTCTCTCAGGCGCTCCCACCCCTTCAGCACTGTCCCGCTCTCCTACCTGCGGTCCAGGATGCCGGGGCCTGCGGGCCGCGCTTCCGCTGCCCGCAACGCTGAGCAGGCGAAAGAGCAAGCGAGAGGCAAGCAGCGACCCCTCCCCGCTCTCTTATTTTGCCGGCTTAGGGCGGGGATTGAAGTTGGCGTGGCCAGGCGGAGAGCCGCTCCTCCTGCCGTGGTCCCGCCCACCGGTGCCTCCGTTCGTGCCCTTTCTGGCTCTAAGCGTGGGAAATGCGCCGCGCACAAGCTTTTTTTTTTGCCTTCTTGTCACAGCGCCTTTCCCGTCCCTGCTCCCTTTGCGGGAAGCCGCCGCCGCCGCCTCCTTTCGCGCGTTTTTGTTCGGTCAGATGGAATTTGTGAAGTCATAAAAGGAAGAAAAGAAGGTTCCGAAGACTTTTGACAACTCCTTTTTTTTTTTTCCGGATTTCAACCCAGGATATTCTTAGTTAGACATAAAGCCCATACGATCTCGGACACGTATAGGCCTTCTTGAGGGTACTGTAAGCTTTCTTTCATCTGGGACTACGATAAAGATGACACGATAACATCCGTTTGCCTCGGCAGGTGGCTGAATCGCCTTAGCCCTAAACTGTTAGTACTTGGATGAGAAATTTCTAGGGCAAGTGGTGGTTGGGAGAATTTTGGGAGTTGAAGTCCGCGAATCTTAAGTTTCCAAGTTTCAGAAATCTCTAAATATCAGGGCTGGTGGACTTGAAAACATCCTGGAACAACACAAAGATTTTTTTTCCTGTTAAGAAAGATGGCTGGACAGGTCACTAGGATTCAGTAAACTTTTCCCCTTCCTAAACTTGAGTAAATTGCCCATAATTGGGTAAAATGTTTTTTTTTCCCCTTTGGGTAACAAGGCATAAATGCATTACCCACAAGAGGGATATTTTAATTGACTTCAAAGATTGCCAGATTTAATATATTCAAAATTCTTCCAAATTATTCCTATTCACACAGAAATTGATCAATGGATATTTTGTGGAAATGACATGAACATCCTTTTTTTTAATAATGCAGGTAGTCCTTGAATTATGATAATTATTCAGCTAGGTTAATGCTAAATGAAGGGAGGATATGACTGGTCCTTGAAATTTGGTAACTTTCTGATAAAGCTGTTTTGGGTAACAAGGGAAAAAGTTTGGGAAGCACTACCTTAGAAGTTTCTTTTTCAAAGTGAAAGTTGAGTTTTGAAAGTCAGATATTGAAGGAATTCAATTTTTTAAACCTTTGTTTTGTTGTTTTTCCAGTCATCATAAATTTTATGGACTTAACTAAATATTTCTATGTTTTCTTAATACAATTATTTCATTCCCAGATAGACTCAATCATCTATCATTGCTATGGATTTCCCTTATTTGGATTTTTTTTTTAAAAAAAACCTGAAATGTTAGCCAGGCTGGAAGAACTGACTTTTGGTCGATGAATGAAATATTTCAATTTCAAACAAATGGTGAGTTATCCAAATGTTTTTACTGATGGACAAATAGAAAAGAAACATATACTTAAAGAATTATACCTTAATGTGTTTGTTTAAATTCTGGCTGAATAGAGGCTTCTAAATATAATTAAATTTCTCAGTAGTCCAGATTTCATGTTGCTGTACTTGTCTTCTTTTCAGTTGGACTGGTTTAGCCAACAGCTCTTCCTTAGAAATTTTATTTTTTCTCTCCAAATGTTTACCCCTGTGACATCTGGTGCAATTGTCATTTGATTTAACATCATTACATATGAGGTAGCTTAGGCTGATAGCAACTAGCTCTAAAGCTACTAATTCATACATTTCAAGGGATGGTGAGAATTTCAACATGGGACTCTCCCAATTCTTTTCCAGGATACAGATTTAAGCCCATGTCCCACTGCACCGACGGATGCAAAGAGGATATAAAATGGACAAAAAAGCTTGCCATCCATTGGAAAACGCAATGCATCCATTGTGTACTCACTGCGTATGTGTTTCATACGCTCTATCCGTCAAACATCCGTCTACTACTATTTCATCCGCTCAAAAAGTTTTGAGCTGCACAAAACCTTTTGAGCAGATGAACTTTCTGCCGCATACGATGTACATCTACGACACATACGGGCAACAAATGTTCTACGTCCGTTGTCATCAATTACAGGTCCGCTGTATCCTCTCGGCATCCTCTGGGCGTCTTCGCAACTCACATCCGCTCCAGCTGAAAACGGAAAGAGAGAGGAAGCGAAAGGTACACGGAACGTCCACACAACTTTAGTAGCACGGAAATAGAAAGGATGTAAGTGGATGCATCTCGTATATAAAGCATTAAAATGGACAAAATGTTTGTATATGGGACGTATCTCAGATATTTAGGATGTCTGAATTATGCCCAGAGTATGTGGAAGGACACCTAGTGGAAAACCGACATTTCCTATAAAAAGGGGGAGGAAATCACCTGGATCTCACTATCAGTCCAGCAGCCCTGGTGTACAGACCTCTTCACTCTTGGTCTTGCTCTTCTACATCATCCATTGATCTCCACCATGGATCATCACACACTCCTTATGGTAGCTGCGATCATTCAACACCAGAACCAAGCCTTGTTCAGACTGTTTCACCTTTTCTGCGCAAGGAGAAGAAGGAGACATCCAAGAGCTGTGTAGGTCCGACGATGGATCGGGAGAAGAGCGGAGTTTGGACTGCATGACAAGCTGATGGTGGAGCTGAGGAATGAAGACACTCGTGCATTCCAGCACTTCATGAGGATGCCACCAGCCATGTTTGATGAACTTGAGTGTCTGAGACCCAGGTTGACCAAGCTGAGCACCAACTTCCGTCCCAGCCTGGACCCTGGACTGAAGGTGGCACTGACTCTGCGCCACCTGGCCTCTGGAACCACATACAGAAACATGCAGTATGCATGGAGGGTGCCACACAACACCATCAGCAAAGTGGTCAGAGAAGTGGTGCAGGCCATCATCAAAGAATACGTGGAGGAGCTCCTCCAGTGCCCCACCACTGAAAAAGGCTGAAGGAAAGTTGCAGAACAGTGGTATCAGAGGTGGAACTTTCCACACACCATTGTAGCCATAGATGGGAAGCACGTGGCCTGCAAAGCTCCAGCCAACTCAGGGTCCTCTTATCACAACTACAAGGGCTTCTTCAGTATAATCCTCTTTGCCATGGTTGATGCTGACTACAGGTTCATGAACATCGATGATTCAGGCAACGGGTCAGCTTCAGATAGCCAGGTAGACAACGCCAGTGACCTCAAGGATGGGCTGGAACGCAACCTCATCATGGGTTTTCCAGATCCAGACCCCCAACCCAATGACACACAAGATGTGTCCTACTTCATCGTGGGTGATGACACCTTCTCCCTCAGAACCTACCTCATGAAGCCCTACACTTCAAGATACCCCACCCGTGAAAAGAGGATCTTCAACTACAGGCTGTCCAGGCAAGACGGGTGGTGGAGAATGCCTTTGGCATCCTGGCCAACAGGTTCCAGGTACTTCTCACCACCATGCAGCATGACCCAGAGACTGTGAGGAGCATCATGGAAGCTTGCTGCATCCTGCACAATCTCATGCGCATCCGCTACCCAGTGTTGCAGAACAGGCTTGTGGACCGTCAACAAGGGAATGGGGACATGGAGCCTGGTGAATGGAGGCAAGGACGAAACCTGAGACACTGTGGATGTGCAAGGCCCCAACAGAGCTTCACGTGAAGGGAAGAAGCAGCACAATCTCCTGAAACACTGGTGCAACTACCCAGCTGGGCAGTGGAGTGGCAAGACAGGATGGTAGATGGTTAATGGATGCTTCCTTGAGCCTGTCTCATAACACTGATGAGATTGTGCCATGTATGTTGAGTGGCCCTACAATGAATAGGGCATTAATAAAGAGCTTTGTTTATTTTGAAATGTGTTGATCAATGAATAAATTGTTATTGATAAAAAGGGCCATATGTGTGGCAGCTGGGAGGGTGGACCATACAGTCCCACGAAAGCTTGCACTGGAGGTTTATCTATCCCACAGCTATCCTTACCCATCCCACAGCTATCCTTACCTATCCCACAACTATCCTTACCCATCCCACAACTATCCTTATCTATCCCACTAGCATGCAAAGGCTTAACCATTTTTTCAAAGTTTTCACCAACTTTTATTAAGTAAATAAAATGAACCAAGTGTGTGAAGCAAAGATAACCTTTATTAATAACTGTCTTAAGTACTGTATGACTTTATTAAAAAAGCAAAATGAACCAAGTAAAGTGTCTTAAGCAAAGATAAAGTGAACAGGTAACAACTCAGTCTCTGGCACTCTTCTCAGTCACTCTGAGGCATACCCATGGTCTCAGATGTAAAGGGGCCAGGGACTGTGGAGGTGGCTGTGGCTGGAGTGCTGGTCTGAAGCGCCATTGGGGTGCTTGGCCCCGAGAGTACAACAGGGGATGGTGTGTTCAGGAAGCTCTCAGAGAGCTGACTCAGTCCCGTGAGGTTGAGAGGCCCTTCCTCAAGGACCTGGGATGTCAGGCACAATACTGATGACAGATGATGAAGGGCTTGCGGTTCGATGATGGTATGTCGCTGTGGACCAGCTGAGAGAGAAGATCTGTGCTGGTTTTGATTGTGTCCCTGATCTCCAAGAGGACAATGTGGCTCTGGCCCTCCACTCTGCCTCTCTGCCTGCTTTCTGTGAAGGTGGAGCTGGGGGTGGGTGTGGGTTGGCCTCTGGCTGCTGCTTCTTCTTGCTCCATTTGAGACAGGGGATCCTCCACATCGTCTGGCATGGGGAATGCAGCTGTCAGGGGGGACTCTGCCGTGGGGCCCTCCAAAGTCATCTGCCTGGACACGGTAGCTATCTCCTGGCTGGAAGAGGACTGGCTGTCTGTGGGCTGTCTGAGGGAGAGGGGTGTCAGAGGGGCTGCTCCTCGGTGGCAGACCTCACCCTCCAGGAAGCTGCACTTGGCCATGACGTACATCTCCCGGTCAGTGAGCTTGACAGCGGCCTGGCCAGATTTCTTCAGGTGCAGCTTGTCATACCAGGTGTGCATATGCTTCCACCATCCCAGGAGTACATCTGCAGTGTAGCCCAGGCTCTCTGCCTTGTCTCTCCATGCTGCCTGCTTTCTCTTGGTGTCACGATAGAGTCTGTGGCCCTTTCTCCACAAGTACTCGTTCTCCCCCAGCCATTCCAGCACCTCCTCCTCATGGTCCTCGGAAATGGAGTACTGTTTCCTCTCTCCCTTCTCCTTGCCTTGCCTCTTCCTCCCTCTGAAAGAGGCTTCAGAGCCTTCAGCAGCAGGGCTTTGAGGGCCCTGGGGCTGGTCCACCACAGCAGCAGCAGTAGTAGCAGCACCAGCAATAGCACCAGCAGCAGCAGCACCACCAGCAGCAGAAGCAGCAGCAGCAGCAACACCACCAGCAGCAGGAGAAGCAGCAGCAGCAGGAGAAGCACCACCACCACCAGCAGCAGCACCACCAGCAGCAGCAGCACCAGCAGCACCACCACCAGTAGCAGAAGCACCAGCAGCTTCAGAGTCAGTGCCAGAGGGTGGGATGGTGGTTCTGTCCTTCTTGCCAGGGCTGGCAGGAGTAGGCACAGGCTTCCTCTTCTTCCCTGACTGACGAACCATGGTGTTCTTTCAAGATGTCTCTGGCAGCAGGTCTTTCTTCTGAATGGTTGCGAGCTGCATCCTTTTATATCCGCAGAGCTGACGCAATTCATCCTCCACGCATGCGCAGTGAATGCTATGCATCCGCTATGCATCTGCTACACATCCGCTATGCATCCTATAGGCGTCCGTGATGCATCCGCGTCATCCACTATGCATCCGCTCCTTCCGCTATGCGTCTGCTTTGCTATTCTCCCCTGGAAGCCCTTCAGATGTGTCATCCGCTTCCATCTGCTAGGCTTCCTACAAACATCCGCTTACCATCCTTGCTATGTACTACCCCCCTCCGTTCCTTTCCGTTCTGTTTATGCAAATTTTCGCCACTTTTGAGAGCGGATAACAACGGATGGAGCCACCCCTGAAATTTTGCTCGTCCGCTGTGTCCTTTTTGCATACGTTTTGCATCCGTCAGCCAGTGTGACCTAGCCTTTAAAGTTACTACATCACTGAATATACTAAGACTTTTATGTTGCAAGACTTTGAGCACAAAGTGCGTATGCATGTTTCTGTGTGTATACATATGCTTACAACATGCAGATTGTTTGATAGATAGATAATAGCTAGTCATTATAATAGTAAAAATTATACACAAATGGAAAGAGAATAAAAAGTGTAGGCAAAAATACAAAAGGAAGCTACTTCCAAGTTTAATCACAAGTATAAACAAATTTAATAACCCTTCACCCTTGTAACAGTAATCTCTTAATCCCATATTTCATCTCTTATATATATGCAAATCCAGAAAACATTTTCTGGATTTGCATCCAGAATGAACTTTTCAATCCTGGTATCAACAAAAGTCCAAAAAGTTCTAAGTCTTAATCTTTCATTCAATCAAATATCTTTTTTAACTCATTTGAGATTTTTTTCAAGCTTCTTTTATAGATCCAGTATGAAAATATTTTACAGGGGTAAAATGTTTCTTGGTGTATTATTTGTATTTCTCTTTTAATTTTTAAAACTGCAGCCAGTTTTCTTTTTTTTTCTTTTTTTGGTATATCTAGCAAAGCATCCTTTTCAAAATCATTCTCTTGGCCGGACATTGGTAGTATCACATTCTATACTTCGTCTTGTCAGATAAAATTTGTTCTATGTTATTTAATTTACATCTTTTAGAAATAATCCATTCACAGAAGCTGATACTGTTGCTGAGTGTTGATATTGTGGTTCTAGCAACATTCTTCATGATCTTTAATATTTCTGATACTAGTGGTTTGTATCATTTTGTAAATCCCAGTGTTAACTAATATCAGGCGTGCATTTTTCTTCTGTTTGAAATCTTTAGTTCCCTGCAGCACTGTTTATTATCCCTCTGTTGATGCAGTCTAGACTGCCTTGGATATTGGACAGCCCAGGACATTGCTGGCTCGTATTCAAGTGGTTTTCCACTCAAACACCTAGTTCCCTCTGAGTTTCTGCTATTGAGCCAGATATTATACCTGCACATTTAGTTTTTCTTACCTAACTTTTCTCATCAGTGAATTGCATTTTGTTGGGATTGTGCCCAGTTTTCAACTCTTGTTAAGATCCTTCTGCATCTTGAGTTTATATTCTAAAGTTCGGCTATTTTCTCCAGCTTTGTATTGTATGCAAATTTATACATCACTGAATCTAAATTATTTATGAAAATGTTGAAGAATACTGGGCCTAAGACAGAACCTTAGGATATTCCACTGCATGCTACATGCAGCATTCCTCCATTTAAATGTAGCACCATTGAGGATTGTTGAGCATGGTTGATCATCTAGTTGTAAATCCATCTGGTGATGATGCTATCTATCTGATATTTTTCTATTTTATATAGAAATGGGTTGTGGTCTATTTTGTCAAATGCTTACTGAAGTCTAAATGAACTATGTCCACATTATTTCCGATCCACTAATTTAGTCACTTTGTCAAATAATTTTGTCAAAAGATATGTTTCGTTAATAGAATCATTAACATAGCTAGCTAGTGAGCATTTTCTTTACTGCTGTTTCAAAATGTAACCAAAATATAGAATAAGGTAGTATAAAATTTGGTACAAACCTAGGTTTGCCTGGCATGATCTGTTTTTAACAAACCCATGTTGACTTCTATAAATGAGAATAATAAATCCCAAAAAAACCTGAAGCACTACTTGAACACTATCAGCATTGACAAAATTACCATCAGTCAATGGCGAAAGTCAGCTTTGCTTGGAACAGCTTACATCTTGTGTCTGTACCCTTAATACTATTAAATCACAAATCTGCCTATCCCAGGTCTTGAAAAGGACTCAATAGGTGAATAAAATTACCAAATCCCATCTAAACCTTTAACTGATTATGCAAACAACCATAATAATAATGAACCATGATTTGAATAATTGTGACAGATGTCTGAGAAAAGTTCTAGGGTGCATTCTTCGCCTAATGGCTTTATGACACAAGATTTATTTTGACATATTGGTTTGTTGTGGACACTATCTTCATGCTTGATAATAATTTATTATATTGCAATATATAATTATATATGAAATATCAAATTAATTCAGGAAATTGAGTAATGTTCATATGTCCCAATTTGAACTTTTTTAAAAAACTTCATATTTTAAAAAAATCTGATGTGTAATTATGTCATGTAATTTATTAATGCTGAACAGCAATGCTATATATTGCATGCTATCTTTCTACCAGTTGTATTTTTAAGAGATCATTCACTGCTCTCACTTCTTTACAATTACACTTTTTTGCCTTGTTGTCTAATTCATGGGAATTTAACTTGGCCTGATTTCTAGATAAATAGGTCAAGCCAAGCTCAGGTGGATTATTATTTGAACAGACTATGTTTCCATTCAATTTTTTAAAGATACTTACTTCAATCTTTGGCAAAGAAAAATTTCAGCTAGCATAGTGACTTTGGAGTCATGCAGATTGAGGATATCTACTTAATATTGTTAACTTTCATAAAAAATAATGAAAAATGAAAAATAGAGATCTAGAAATGCTTTAGAAGTTGTGATTGGCATTTAGAAATGTGTTGTTATTTGCAATTCTATAGTTACCGTAATCTGCAAAACCAGGACTCCTGTAGTGACAGTCCATTCTCCCTCTGCCCTTTTCAGGATCTTGGGTGAAGCCATTGCCTGTAACTAGCCAGATCCTTTCTAGCCTTCCAAAGTTTGGGGTCTTGGATGGAGTTTGTCTCTCTGGGTTTTCATGCTCCAAATAAGAATTGACACTTGCCACGCACATTTCTCTTCCCTCTTTTATGCAGCCTTTTCACTCCAGCTTCTCCTTCCACTGCAGCGTTACTCTGGCAGCTTGTCCTGCAGCCTATTGAAGAGGTAGGTATTTTCCCAGGCAATAGTTTTTAACATAAACACCTCCTTTAACACATATACCTTATGTATCTCCTTCTACCAATGTGATTGTTTAACAGCCAGGTCAGCTCATCCATAACAGTCCAGCTATCCTTCAAGAACACATTTAAACTGGGGGGGGGGGGGGGGCCGGAATGTATTTTTTCCTTTACTCCATATCTGGTTCACACCAGCAAAACCCCAGTCACAACAGGCCTTAACATCTATATGCCTAAACAGAGCTAATCTCTTCTATCTGTGCCTTTACAATTGTATAATAATGGATACCACTAATAATCTGTGGGATACTACTACTAAATTTCTTCCTGTCTCACAAATCTAATGTAATCTAACGTAATTATATATACAGTGAGCCAAATTAAAAAAGAGGTTCTTTTACTGGTTAGAAATACTTTCCTATGAATAATTTAGCATCCCATCTTTGAAGATTATACAGTGTATCTTATAGTATCTGAGTTGAGGATGTGGCAACTCACAATCTACTGGTATTTCAGAGAATAACACTCATTAACAGTATAAACAACAATATATACCTGTTCCATTATGATGTCATGGCATTACTCTGTAAATTAAAAGATATGTTTCATGAATAGAATCATTAACATAGCTAGCTAGTGAGCATTTACTTTACTGCTGTTTCAAAATGTAACCAAAATATAGAATAGTATTATTCTATAAGGTAGTATAAAATTTGGTACACACCTAATAGCTTTAATTCTATTGCAGTGAGTTAAAATAATAAAATAACAGTAATGAGCAAAGGTGGCTGTAATCTAAAATGAGACTGACTTAAAATTGGAATTTCTTTTTCAGAGAAAATTTGAGTCGTCTCTTTTGTGATGCTAGTAACAGAACTACAGAGCACAGAATCTTAAAAATACTTCATTTTGATTAGTGAATGGGTTAGACATTCTAATGTTGAAATGCTTTATCTATCATAGAGTCCTTTTTTACCATTCAAAATTTTATTAATTTTTTACAAAGCATAAAATACAAAAATATAAAGAGAGATGAGGGTAAAATAGGGGAGGAGAAGGGAAAGAGAAAAGTGTAGGGTAGAGTCTTTACAGTCTTGTGGGAAGATTCACATTAGGAATAAAGCAAGAACCATCTGTTTACAATTACAGATTTAAAGGATACCATTTAACATTGTGAATCCAACTCCCTTATCACTAACAACATCAAAGCAAACATTCCCAATAGATCACTGAATATTGATCCAGGAAACAGTACCACAATTACTTGATTAATTGGATCTATTGTTAAACTGCTCTGATTGTTAGGAAATGATATTCTAATAATCAATCTGCCTTCCTATAATTTCCATTTTATGTTTGGAACTCTTATGTAATAGTAATCTAATTTGATCTAATGTCACATTCTTTCAGATAGTTGAAGAACAGGATATCCTGAAAAACATCCAGAATGTTACATATATCTGTCAGAGATTATCCCTCTTATATTTTGCACTTTGGCTCATAGTGACATGTGCCTTTTATTTATTTATACTCAATATATATCAAAAGAAGAATCAGCCTAGCGACTCTACATAGCCACAAATGGACTAAGTTCTGAACATCTTGAATTCTGTTGATCCTTATCCAGCACTGAGAAGATCATATTTCAAGGACTGATCATAAAGTTACTATTTTATCACGGTTGTAGCTGAATAGTTGCTAAATGAGACCATTGCTAAATAAGACCTACCTGTAATGATAATTCTTATACACACATTTACTTAAGATCGTAGTTCTATATTCAGTCTCTTGGGAATATTTGTCAAAGGAGGACAAAAAATCATGTTAAGGATCAATTAGAATGGATGCTGCTTTTTTGTGAACTCTTTTAAGAGCACATTGAATTTTATGCCAAAGCTTTGGTTGACTGGAATGTTACACATAATTAAACAACATTTTGTATCGAAAAACAATATAACATATACATTCATAAGTGACCAAGACAAACATTGTCCATATTAAAAACCTGTATTTAGAAGATGAATGCAATGAGATCATATATTTGGTATCTTAATAATTAATAATTGCTTATATAATCCCATATAATATGCACAGCAATACCATGGCTAGCTTTATAAGCAATTACATGTTTATGGAAAACTACTAAATGAAAAGTATTTTTATTCTTATAAAGGCACTGAAACCAGGCCTCTTGCAGTATAAAGGAAAATATTGTCATTCATAAATTACAGAGTTACTGCAAAGACTGAAAATATATTAACCATTCAATAATTGAACAGGACATAAGGGAAGTCAAAAGACAACTAATATATAGATGTTGTCAAACCTGAATATTTCTAAAAAAGCAGAGTTCCAGTTTTGGGATGTCTGATAACACTGATTTTTATCTTTAAACATTGTTCACCAATAGGCATTAATAAAAGATCAATAATATGCCTATTTTCTACATGGGATTATGCCCATATATTCAATGATGAAACAGTAATTTCATAGAATTGATTTTGTTGCAACTTTTCATTTGAAACACAACAAATGACAGCAAGTACAAATATATAAAATTACAATCATGAATGTAAACAGACCAGCTGTTTCTGCTTTTATAAAGCCCTATTATCCTTCTATAGGACTATACTTTTAAACAGTATTCTGCAGAAACCTATGTGGCAAACATTTTTTTAAAAAAAGAACCTTTGGATAGTATGTAAACAGGAAATAAATTTATAAATAATGCAATCAAATTAATTCATGCCCTAGACTAAAGCATAGGTTAGAATAATCTTGCACAAATTCCAGGTATTGATGTAAACAAAGAAATGTGGTAAATCATGTATATACTGTCCATAACTGACTCCCAAAATGTCTCATATTCAAATAGAAAAAAGTGACATGTACTTCTCCATCAAGACTGAGCAGGCCATCTAAGGGCAAGATATTAATTTATGAGTATATGATTTTTTTGGACAGTACCCCTTTATGTAATTATTACTATGAAATCTCATTAGAGGTACCTTGATATAATAGGAAGGATGTGATTCTTCCAGAAGCCATATTTAAACTGAAGCATGGAGAGAGATTACAACCTAAACCTTGCACTTGACAGATGAATGACTAAACGGAATGGAATCAAGACCAAGATTTTGTTCCCTATACAACTGCTGCTGACAGAGAAAATAATTGGCATAGAGTAAGAATGAGGTTTTAACTTAGTAGTGAGCATGCATGAAATAGAAATAAAATATTTTGCTATGAAATGTGAAGTTCAGCTACATTGGCATTTAAAATATTTTCTTTTTTAATTTGTTTTGGTGGCCCTGACTCTTGTCAAGTTAGAATAAATCTTCAGTGAAGTTGATCTGTGAACTGAAACCAATTTTAACTTTTAACTATACAATTGTATAATATCATATAGATGCTATTAGTACTTTATATGACTCAAAATATATGACACATTAACTTAAGAGTATTAGTTTCTACAGCAGGTTGTTGAATTTTCCTTGCATTTGCCAAGTCCAAGAATCTGAACAGTTTCATCTTAAGTCAAACAACAAGTATGATTATCAGAAATAAAGTTTAAATTGCTAAATTCTAATTTAGGAGTCAATATTCAGAAAAGTAGCCATTAACCAGAGCCATGTTAATATTTCTTGGTAATGAAAAAAGGCCTACTGTAAACTTTTAAAAGTAATTTATTTTTAAATCTATTTAAAATAAATAGATTAATAAATCTACTTTTAAGCTTATTGTAAATCTATCCCCTTTTATATCTAACAGCCTTTTTGTCTTTTCTCCCTTTCTAGCTGTGTCTGCAATACGATACTATTATGCTAGGCTGTTTTGGTTTTGCATTGTGTGCATATTTTAGACAACAATGATGGAAATATTTTGTGCAGTTTTTACATTTAAGGTATCAGTCCCTTAAAATTACAAGTGTAAACTTTGTTGCTCTTTATATTTTAGAACCGAAGTCACCTTTAACTGAAGATATGCAACTTATGCATTCCAGAAGGTTTTTTTACGTACAATGAAATACACTCTATGTGGCAAACGTGATTTCAAAAACTGCCTTTTTCTGTTAGGATTTGTTCATTATAGAAGAGGCAATGAAGTATTCCTTCAGGTTTTGACTGAAGTGCTTAATTCTTTTTCAGAAAGCATTTCACTACTAACATCACAGTACTATTATTTAAATTCTTTTTGTCTTCTAATGGTACAGTCAAATATCAGGAACTGAAGAGCAAGTGGCATCTGTACAGAAACAAAATACTATTTCAGTCAAATTTTAATTCGTAATTCGTAATGCCTCATTCTAAATTCAAAATAATTTCTTCAAATGAGATCAAACATTTTCTATAACAGCCAGTCCATTTGAAATTTGCACTGTACTGTAAATAATGGTTTAAATTCAGAATGGTGCTTTGTACACCACTAAAATACATGCTTATGTTTTGTGAACAAAACTAAATCAGAACTGAAAGTCCTCTGAAAGGCTTTTTAACTGAAAGGCTTAAAACTAAGCTCACTGCCAAACCTGACTAGATCAAGAGTTTTCTCACATTTTTCAATTATTTAAATATGTATTTACCCACTTCTTTGAATCACTCGTAAAACTAAAACCTCTGGACATGTGTCACATATCAATTTAAAAATTGATAATCCTGCACTAAAGTTAAAATTATAGCTATGCATAACTTAGATAAATGTTTATAAAATTGGCTTAACATATTGTTTTTAATCTGAACTTGCAGTATTTAATGAAATCCCAAGAAAGGAAAGGGGCTGCAAGCAAACTGAACAATTCTGGCAAATGATAGAGGTAGTAAGAAAGTCAAGACATAAGTCACAAAGTCACACAAAATACTTTCAATGATAGTTAAATCAAGATCTGCAAGATATGGGGAATACTATATCTGGAGCATTCAAACAAGTAAAAAACTCTGAAAATGTGCTGAGTGTCATATTAAACATGATTATTATATAGTACTTTAAAGGGCATCTTTTTTTAGCTTTTCAAGTCACTGGCGCAAGCAAAACAATGGGTAGTTTAGAAGAATTTCTTGCATGTACAGTATTTTACTTCCATTGGTCAAACTATTTTTTCTACTTGTGTATTAATTAAGCACAATTGTAAACAGATAGTCCTTGCTTAATAACCATTTGTTCAGCGATCGTTCAAAATTACAATGTTTCTGAACAGAGATTTACAACCTGTAGTTACAACTGTTTCAGTCTGTCATCACATGATTGCAATCTAGGTGCTGGTGACCTGTTCACACTTATGACCAATTGTTAAGTGTTCTGCAATCATGTGCAATCTTTCCTGCTGTCTTCCCTAGAATGTTAATGGGGAAGACTGCAGGGAGGTTCCAAGGACTTCCTCTGGTTTCTGAGGGAGGGGTGTGTGGAAATGGTTATTCCAAAATCCATTTGCAGCATGGGGTGTTTGCTGCCAGCCCCCAGAAATAGAAGATAATGGGAGCTGGCTGCAAAGGCCACATGCTGCAAACAGCCCATGCCAAAACCCTGCTTGGATAATGGACAATTTTCAGCGAGTTCTTGCAGAAAAGAGAACCCTTTTTTCTCTGCAGGACAATGCAGCATGATATGTCTTCTGATCTTGGCTGCAAATATTCTACAAATACTTATGCCAAATTCTGCTGGAAGTTTTGGATGGACCTTTTTCAGCCAGCCTCTTTTGACAGTAAGGTAGAATTCCTCCAATAGGCAGTCCTTTTGAGAGGAAAAGAGCTGTCTACTGGAAGGATGCACATCCATGTAGAGCACTCTTTGCTGTCCACTTAGTGGTCCAGGAGATTGCTTAATGACCACAACCAGGACTGCCAGGATTGCAATTGTTGAGTAGATGTGTTGTGATGTTTTGCTTAATGATTGTTTCACTTAATGACTGAAGATTGTGATCTCACTTGTGGCTGCAAGTTGAGAACTACCTGTACTTATATGTTATCAGTTAAAGTCAAAAAGCGTTGTCTACTAATGAAGCATTTCTCATCTTTTTAATTCAATATTGATCAATAATTTTAATCAGATAAAAAAAAGATTTGTACAGATTTTAGTTAAGATTAAAATTATATAAATTTGGTTGTTATAATAAAAGTATGACCAATTAAAAGCTTACTGATGTGAGAACATGTAAACTTAAGCATTACTTACCTGAGGGGCTTCTCTCAACAGATCTCCGCCCTGCATAGTCTTCAAATGTTGTTGGTTGGATTTTAGCAGGGGTATATGTATTTAAAGAAGACTTTCTTTCTGTCACGGATTCAATAAATGATGGAGAACCTAAAAGATTAATGGGGGCAGGATAAGAAGTTCTGTAACAAAACCACATTATTTTTTAGCACTGCTACTAAGGAGAAATTTCCTAACAATGAAAACAATCAAACAGTGGAATGGCTTGCCTACAAAAGTTGTGGGTGCCCCATTACTAGAGGCTTTCAAGAAGAGATTGGACAGCCATTTGTCTGAAATAGACTCTTCTACTTAAGCAGGGGATTGGACTAGATAAACTACAAAGTCCCTTCCAATTCTGTTATTCTACTTCTATGTGAACCTTTAGGGAATAAAATTACTCAACCTGATTTTGGGATACCTCTTCTCTTTCAGTCCCTTAAATCATGAACCATACCACTGAAATGTTGGATAGATCATCTTTGGAATGGTACTGGAAGTACACTTTCTGGAATTTTCCGTCATCAGTATGAGTAATTGGATATTGTTCACTGTTGTATATTTGGGTATAGGTTTACTCTTTTTTTAACTCATTAGATTTATCTCTTGTTCTTTCAGCCGTTCCAGGCACTATACATTATGTATATTACCTTTTAGTGAGTTTCCATGGAATTGAATCTGTGTCTTCCACTCGTAGTCTACACCTTACACCTGATATATAGGTAGTCCTTGACTTATGACCATTCATTCATTCAGCGACTGTTCAAAATTGCAATCATGGACTTACAACTCATGCCTGAAATTATGGCTGCTACTGGGCCTCTCTAGTTGTGAACAATATTTGAGCACTTGGCAATCCAGAGACCACAGGGAAGCATGCAGCACCCCACACCAATCTCCCACTCACCCTGTCCCACGTGATAACTTCAGGTCTTGGGCCTTCTTCCCACCCTGCTAGGTCCCATACTTTCCATTCCACCTCCCATGGATTGGTCACTCACTTTTTTTAATAGATCTCTGGCAAGCATCTGCTCTTCCATGGGACCTTTCTATACAGTGCACGTCATGTGACACCATCCTGGAAGTGGGTGCCATTTTGGAACAGCCACAATTCATTTTAGCCACTGCCAAAATGGCACCCACTTCCAGCCTGATGCCACATGACCTCCAGTGTGTAAGGAGGCTGTGTGGCAGAGCAGCTGCTTACTGAAGATTTATGAAAAGATAAATGACTAATCTGTGATATGGGTAAGGAGCATTGTGTGAGACCCAGCAGGTTGAGAAGCAGGACCAAGGCCTGCAGTGACCCAGTGAGGTAGGAAAGCAAGTCCAAGGCCTATTAAAAACTCACTCTGGTGGGAAGCAGAGCATGGGGTGATGCAAGAAGTGGTGAAGGCCTCCGACAGTCCATATAAGAACTGGGAAAATGCTGCAATTGGAACAGTGAGAACAGGGATTGGTGTCATTAAGCAAGATGATCATATAGGTGTCTCACTTGACAACCGTCACAACTTGCAACCATAACAGGTAGGCTCCATTACAGTCATAAGTCAAGGACTACCTGTATTACAATATCACATAAGTTAGTACGTGGGAAAGTTTGTAAATTCTGCTGGGCCTTCAGGGGTAGATGAAGCTGATTTAAAAATTAATCTTGAACAAGCGAATGTTGAGAGGTGGAATAATAAAAGCAACTTAACTTTGGGGATCTTCAGTGTTTGTAGAGGTAGAAATAACTTTTGTTATTATATATTCTAAACGCATAAATCTGACAATAGTATGGTAACATTGCAAAGCAAGATTCAGTTGAGTGAATCTATCAAATACTACAGCAAAGGAGAAATAGTAATGCATATTTTTTTGGAAACCGCCAGTCATCCACTAAAGGCTTGGCCATCAAAACTTGAATTTTTCAACAGGACTTAGGATGGAATATGTATTACACATTGTTTGGAATCAAGTATTTTAAAATCCATACAAACAAACAAGCAAATTAATACAATTGTAAGGTACCCCTTCTGTAATTGGAATTTCATGGCCATTTATCTTAAGACACTGTTTTGTACAATATCTGTGTCTTAGATTCTATTCTTCTAAACCTCAGGTATATAAAGACAGATATAAGCAACTCAAAGTGCTAATTCTGATATTTTAATGAATTGTTTACACACACATAGCAATGTATTGCAGTTTGAAAAATAGAACATATAGTAAATAATTACGAAAGGAAGCTGTAGATGTCTTTGGAAAATTTTCACACGAGGTTGAGGCTGTAATTGAGGCAAGAAATTCATCCACTTGCTTTAAAGACAAGGAGTTATGGAGAGTTTCTAGAGGACAAATTGAAGGCACCATGGAATATAATTCAAAGCCTAAAAAAGAAAAAAAAACTCACAGATTTTCACCATAAAAGCCCAGAAGCACTGAATTATTTTTTGGATAGTAATGTGATCCACAGAACTTTAAAGCTACAATAGAGAAAAACAAAAACCCTAGGCCATGTGTAATGAAATACTTTTCAACACAGCAAAACTTCTGATTTTGACAAATCTTTGTTCTCATCAAAAATAGTTCCGAAATTTTGCTTGATTTTACAATGTAAATTTTCAGAGATAGTACAAGTCAAACATGAGAATAAAGAATAGCCAAAAATCACTCTGGCTCTCACTCAAATACATACATATACATACATACATACATACATACATACATACATACATACATTGAATATAAATATAATGACCACTGCACAAGCTAAAATAATACTTAGACCAAATAACCAGTGGTTATTTCACATGAAGCTCATAATTCTATATAAACTTAACAGAACATGCATATTTAAATTAGACTGTAGTTTAACCATCACTTACACAGCTGTAATTGCAAACACATATATATGCATTTTAGCAGAAGCCCTATTTTAGAATTAGTTAAGTTAATGTTGCAATATATGCTAAGATTATTTCTATAACCAATGAAACTGTGTTTCCCACCTAAATAGGAAAATAATTTGGAAAATTTTAAAGTATACAGTTCTGAGTTAAAATTTAAGAAACTCCTTTCATAAAACATCAACATGCAAGATATTTAATAACATATTAAAATAATACCTGCCTCATTAATTATACAAAAAAATTAGACAAAACTACAGGTATTCTAGTATTCGAGTATTAGAGTAAGAAAACTTAACCAAACAAATATATATTTGATTGTGTGGGTATGTATACATACAGACATATATGAGAGATTTGAAGGAGTTGAACTGATTGTGACAGTGCACAATGAACTGATTGTGACAGTGCCCCACAAAATGATGTCCATATATTATATTGCTTAAAGAACAAAACTATTTCATTCAATTTAGATTGCCAAATTATTTTCAAGGCATTTTATTTCAAAAACAGGATTGTAACTGAAGTAGTTCTTCAAAGGACACATTTAAAATGTAATATTAATTTTAACTCACAATCTCTCAATGATTTCAATAACACTTTTCTCTCCTTAATTTTTTTTAAACCTATAATATTTCATATGTAAAAGTAATATTTATTACGGATATTTGGGCAGTGGTTTTAATCGTAGCAATTAAGTTTCTGGGTATAATTCAAATTAATTGTGTTTAATGCTTGGTAAAATAAACTACAACAGTATACATGCAGGCAAGCGCAAACCCTTTCTTTGCATTACAGTAAATTCCACAAAAACTGCAGCTTTTCTTTACCAGAGAAAAATCTATAAGCACAACTCCAGGATTACAAGAAGGAATATAATAACAAACTATTTTTTGATTTAAAGAGTTGCCTATCCAAATGCTTAGATATGAGTACCTTGGAAAAATGTATAGGAAAATTGTATTAAAATTAGTGTCTCTCCTTGGCTATACAGTGGGAACTAAGTAGTCACACATACACGCAACCTTTAGCAGTTCTATTATCTAATTATCAAATGCTTTTAGATATTTCCTAAGAAGCTGATTCGGTGAAAAGGAAAAAAGAAAACTTCTTTCTTAAGTTAATATCTTTAAAACAAGCCCAGCTTTAATTAAACAATAGTTCTAGGGTAATTTTTATTGCAATACATATTTATATCTCAACATGGAAGACAATGAAAGAGTTAGCGCAGCAACAAAAAGCCAGCCTGCCATCTTACATTTGAAAGCTATAAAGACATACCACTGGAGCCTAGAAATTCCTCAGAGGAAACCGACCAGCACCTACAGAGGTCTGGATGCTCTGCATAGAGGCCCAGAAAATAAGGTAAAGTACTGTCAGTAGGTACTGATTTCACCATATTTCTTGTACTCAAGATGAGAAAAGGGGAAAGACTGAAAAAAGGTTAGGGTTACCGACAGAGGGACGGAGGGAGGGAGAGAGACAGAGACAGAGACAGAGAGACAGAGAGAGAGAGAGAGAAGGCTCCAATGAAAGGTGAGGAAAGACAATAAACCACGCTCTGTCCCTAAGAGTCCCAACCAATATGTTGGAGATTATCTTTAAGGTTCAAATAAATACCTAAAGCATGCAATAAATTATTAAAGATACTAAGAAACATATTAAGTATATCAGAAAAAGCTCTGTAATGTAGTTGTGCATAATATACAAAGTATATTAAGAACATAAATTAGATGAAATGTATTTAGCTATTAAACAGAATTTTCTTTATTATGCAAGTGTGTAATAATTAACATTAAAAACCCAAATTGGTTGCTTTGCATTGCTGCACTAAGCTGCTTTCTCTTTTTATATATTTTAATTTTAAGAGTTCAAACATATTTTTAACTTTCCCAATTCATACAATATTTATAATATATGAAAACTGTTTTTTCAAATATTTTCATAACTAAAGTTGACCTGTTATAGGTACTCCTTGCTTTCTCACTGTTGTTTAACAACCATTTGAAGTTATGATGGACTCAAAAACTGTCCTCAAATTACTATTGCTGCACCATTCTATGGTTACATGATCACAGTTCAGGTGCTTGACAATTTACAACCTGGTGTACTAACCCATGGTCATTTGATCATGTTTTACAACCTTTTTTTGCCATTTTCTGGCAAAAAATACCCACTGGATAAGCTTGGAGTTAAAACATGTGATTTGCTTAACAACCATTTAATTTGTTTAACAACCACAGTGACTCACTTAACAATCATTGTAAGAAGTCATAAAATCAAATCCAGTCACATTGTGATTCAACTTCTGACCACAATGAATTATGACCAAAATTCATGGCTCAATTGTGATCACAAGTCAAGTACTTCTTGTATTTTTTAGATTGTTTCTAACAATCAAATGTATCAAAGAGTTAACTTTAGTTCTGTAACTATAGTAAAAGCCCACATTTCTTTTTACTTATTAAAGTACTGGAAAGTTCTGAATTAAAAATTGAGGGCAGCATTATTATTGTGGGGCAATCAGTTCAGTTTCTGTAATAAAAGGATTGACTGGCAAAGTTTGTGCAAAGTGTCTCATATGGGAACAGAAAAAGGGTGTTTTTCTCCAACATCTAATTTTAACAACAACAAAAGCAGTTTTGAATTTGTTCAATCTTCAAGGGAATGCAGCTATATATTGATTAAATAAATTCTGGTTCCATCATCATGGGAAAAAGATTGAAATAAAGGAAACAACTTGTGTTATTGTTAGTTTAGTGTACTGTTTAACTTTTAATGCAATGCAGTTTCAAGAAAGATGATTGATAGATTTCATTTTAAATGACATTTAATTAACAGAGTGCTCTTATCAATAGCTGCTAATGAAATTAAACAAACAGTACCCCAAGTTTAAAGGCAGTGTAGCTTGGGGTGCTGGAGACAAAAATAAGTAGAAAATGACTTTTCTTTTTTGCCTTCTGCAATTCCCAACAGAATTTGATGGTTGATATTGGAAACAAAATGCTTAAGAAAATGCACTTTGACCTGATTTAGCAAGACATTTTTTAATGCTGCAGTACAAAGGTTCAGGATGAAAATATCTAATGCAGCAAGAAGGCAAGGAATATTATGAAGAGAGTCCAAGGAACTTTAAGACCAGATTAAAAAAAAAAAAAAAAAAAACTAGTATTAAAATGTATTCATTGTGTCAGTCATTTGGATGAATGTGTTTAATTAGATTTGAATTATTCTTTCATATTATTTCCCCAAAAGATTTGATGTGTGAATTAAAAAATGTAATTAATATATAAAAAGGGATTAATCAATTGCCATACCTAATAATTGGATAAATGTATATGTGTTTAAGATGGAGTATAGAAAGAAAGTGGGATAATAATATCCATCCCATTTTTGAGGGGGATGAAGCAAGGGAATATTTTTTTTTAAATAAAAGCAAAACATACCATTGGTTGGGTGTCGAGCAAATGTGATAGAAAACCTTTTAACAGCAGAACCACGTGTGGTGTCTGAGAAAGAGAAAAACAGGTACCTGAAATTCAAACCAGCTACCAGAAGAGGGACATTTCAAGAAAAGACAGGAAGGTGGGAAGAAGGGAAATAAAAAAAAAAGGTTAGAATTAAGTGGCATGCAAAAGGTATTGTAAAAAGTGCACAGGCCAAATAGATTTAAAAATAAACTTTGCTTGATACTACGTAGGATTTTAATGGAGTGCATGGACTTAAAGGAGTAATTAAAAATTTGATGCACAAAATGATGCATGCTTGGCACTTAATGTTCAGGTAGTGACAGCAGAAAAAAAAGGTGTTTTGTGTTTTTTATTCTCAAAATTGTTAGAAAATATTGCAATACCATTCTAAATTTGGTGCTGTCATTTCTATTAACTGTCCAAAGCATAAATTATAATTTAAAACATCTATATTTTTTGTTTCATTCCTAACCAATTTCAGAATTTCCAAAATATATTTTTCAAAATACTTTTGAAGTCATACTTCAAAAAATTAATATTTTGTACAGATTGTATTTCTTAAATCTTTTATTCAGAAAATGATATGTTACACAAGAATTGAAAAAACATTAACCTCAACCTAATGCTGTAAAGATAGGCAGTAAGATTCACTGTATTTAATAGTGACAAATAATAACCTAGCCTTCTTCTCAATCAGAAGATTTAGGCCTTTTTAAAGTGTTCCTTAGTATGCAATATAATGGGCATGTGTAAATGTAAATGCATGTGCGAAAGTGTGCACATACCATCTATGCAGCCAGAAGTAGTCAGCTTTTTACGATGAGTACGAGCATAATCCTGCAGATTGGGTGCACTTGAAGACCCCCCGAGCACCGAGGTGCAAAACAGGCTCGCACAGTGAGACCCTGATGGGAGTTAGAGAAAATACATACAAAAACCAGGTGTTCTTCTATTCACATTGGGATGCATGCAGCATGCAAGCATTTTGCTCTTACCACACAAAAGACACCTTGTGGCATTGCTTTGGATAGATTTACATTATGCTTGTAGCATCTTTACAGTAATTTCCTATAATAATTTGTGTTTAAAGTTATTTTTACCAAAGATAAGATTGTCCTTAAATGAAGGATAAGCAAACTTGGCAAAGGAAAAAGGAGGCAGTGTAAAATAAAAAAAGAGTGGAATTATAAAGGTTAGATTTCAGAAATCGTACTTGAACTGGGAAAAAAATGAAGATAGAATTCTAGATACAGCAGAACTGAACACATATATGCAAATTTTCCTGGAATTCTTGAGTATTTCTCAAACAATCTGCTTGTGGCTACATCCATTTGGGTCTTTGGTAGATGGATCCCATGAAATAAGCCCAGTAGCTAAATTCACTCTATTTGTATTTAAATATATAACTTTCAAATTAATATTGAAATTGTATAAACAACTGTGTTTTTACTAATAACTAAAAATCTGAGTTATAAAAAGTAATATTAACATACATTTACAAGATTATTTTTCTGTGGCATATCTATCACTATCGAATTCACATTGAAAAGTTACAAAAAGACTACTGTAGATGCAATTTTTTTTCAACTATTGATACAATGTGTTTCTCAGTGGAACTTGTAACAGGATAAATTTCCTATTTGAAAGCTGGTTTATATAATTTTAACCATATGCTCCTAACTGCAAGGAGTTGCAGTAGCTATTAATGACCTAACAAAAAGCAAAACATTACTAGCACCTGTGATGATGAAACTCATCCAATGTAAATGATGCAGTAAAAATGTTGAAGCAAAGCTATACCTTCAGTTATGCACATAAGTAGATCAGATTTTTTTTCATACTGACAATGTGATATAGCATAGAAAGACTGAAAATTAGAAAAAGTAAATTCCAAAAACCAAGAGCACCTGTTGTATATGCTTTTTTCTAAGGAAACTTCTGATATGATTAATATCAAATAAAGGCTGTATTGAAGGAATATAGAATTTAGCAGAGAAATACAGAAATATTTAACAGTTTACGTGTCAAGTTATTTGGCAATATTTATAATTTTGTATGTTCTGAAAACATTATACAAACTGAATCATTTATATCTAACAACACAAATCACTAACAATGTATTATTGACCAATATTAGGTTGCAGAAAGTGAATGATGAGCCTGGAAACCCTCTACATTTTCTCTGTTAGAAGACCAGCTCCACTGAGCTGGTTCTCATTCCCATTCAAAAGAGTGTATAAAAAGAGTTTTAGCCTTGAAAACAGGTAACTTGTGATGACTTTTTCCTCTCTTCCTTCATCAACCCTTTTTGGTTTGTGAAATCTTTTACTATAAACCTGTAAAGCACAAATGGTTTTGTTGGTTTCTGATTTTATTGCAATCTACCCTGGAAATCATTTTGCAGAAGAAGGCAATAATGCTTTCAATAATTTTGATAATACAGTAAAGTATGATTTTATAAAGTATCCTTTTGCAGTACTATTTAGAAAACAGTATCTGGATTAAAATAAAATGTGCTATAAGACAGCGGTTATAATAGTTATCTATGTATATACACTGAAAGCTGTAGTTGATGGAATTTGGGGTAGTGCAAAGTACTTTTACTATTGTTTTAAAAGAAAAAGGAAGATAGCAAATAAGAAAAAAAAGGAATGGCTTGATTTTCAAGAGCGTTTTAATTGGTACAAAGGAATATCATCCCAGTAATCTTAGTTTGTTTTTAGTGTTGATCCAATAATCAGTTGGTGTTAAAATTCTGTGATGCCAAACTGCAGATCTACAAGGTTATCAGAACAATATTAAAACCAGGGTACTTCCATTTCAAAGAATCAGGATTTTATTAGATGTACATACCTATACTACTGGTCTTTTGTTCCACAATTGTTCTTGGAGGTCGAAAGAGACTATTATTTTCTGATGGCGCCTGGATATAAGAAAGAGATAAATAAGGAAACAGTCTAATGGGCTGGTTGAATCCATTAAACTTGAAACAGCCGCCTGCTAAGACAGACAAGTATTAAAAAGCCATACAATGAGTTAGTAGAAATACCAACATAATATGAAAGATCATGCAATTATTGCTGAAGGGGTTCCATTTCACTCATGAGATCCTTGCAATGAAGTGGTGCAAGCAGGCATTCATGATAAAACAGGACAGACATCAAGAAAATTATGAAGACATATATAACTGTATCATTTTAGTTTAGTTTACCAAATGAATATTCCTAAACTGCGCCTGTATTGGAAGGGGGAAAAAAAGAGGAAATACAGACAGGCTGATGAAGTCACCATACAATTACTGAACCATATGCAGCCCTACCAGAATGAGTTTCTGATGTTCAAAATTAACACTTGTTCTCTATGTCAAAATATTTTAAAAAGTCAAGATCAAAGAGAAACAATGTCATTTCTAAAGAAAAGTTTTCACAACAGAACACCATCCATTGTTTAGCATAAACAATATAACTGCTTTAAGGTATTAGCCTTTTGACTAACATATTTAAACAAATGTACAATGTTATATTCATTTTCCTATTTCAGCACATTTTACATGACAATGGGTGAAGTACTGTGGGAAGAATGAGGAGGAAAAGGAGGAGGAGGAGAGAGGGGAAGAAAAAAAAAGTATATCCAGTTAAGGCATGGAGAAAATAATGATTAGTACTAATGTTTTTTTTTTCCTGCACAGTTAACGGCAACTGAAAATATTATCTATTTCAAACCCCAAATATAGGTTAATCCAATTATTTCCTATGTCAGCAAAAAAAAAAAAAAAAAGATTTGTTTGCCACTGAATTAGATGCTGCTGCTTTTATTTCTTTAAGAAAAAAGCCTTGAAGGACAGCTAAGACAGAACTTAGGTCTGTTTCATTAGGGTACAACCCATAATAATCCTTATAGTGCTGAAAGCAACAAATTCTATAACCAAATACATTCAGTGAAAATTGTGTAGGAAAAAAAACATACAAAAATAAAACATGCACTTGCTTTTTTCCCCCCAGGCATTTTTGGAAGTAATTATTATTTTTAAAATCCTATTTTAATGACAGGTGAAGTAATTTACTTTGAACAAAATCCAGAACAAGGGATTATATGTCCTTAAAGACAATTGGTTCCTGCTTGGAATGCACAGTAATGTTTAATGAAGTAAAGTTTAAAAACCTGTTGCCATGAGCCAAAAATACTGGATGTGAAAGCCAATGATTTAGGGGAGACAGGGGAAGAAGTGATTTGTTCCCCTGATCTGCGTCTTCGACGCCCAGTACCCACACCACTGGTATAATGCAGCCACTCTGGGCTAGACACACTCAGGGGGCTCTCTTCCTGGAAATGAGAAAGGGGGCAAAAAAACAGCAAAGCATGCAACGTTAGAGTCAGAGCTAAATGGTAAGAAAATAAAATATTGTTCTAAATAGCTCGATTCTAACCAATCAAAACCCACCAGCAACTGCAACTATTCAGCTACTGGTTTTGCTACAGGAACAGTACACGTCAGCAATATTAATGGTGATTTTTAAATTTTACACGGAAATGAATAAAATTGTGTGTGTGTGTGTGTTTGTGTGTATTTCAAACACAAACGTAATACTTGTAAACGTACACATTCATACATTTTTGCTGCATTTTTATCATTAATGTAATATCTTATTAAATAAAATTAAAAACTCTTTGGAAATCATCACTGAACTTTGATAGCAGTAGCAGATGATTTCTAGCAGTAGCAGATAATGTGGAAGATATATTTCACTAACTTTGATATATTCCACTAACTAATATCAGTGAAAGTTAACCATGTTGATTGTCTGCTTAAGCTTCATTCTTTCTTTAGTTCTGAGATAAGTGAACCAAACCAGTCACCAGTAAATAAACTTCCACATCAACAAAGCTCAATACACATAAATCTCAATACAGTATACCATTTGAAAGATATTAGGTAACTTAATGCCAAGATAAAGTTCACAAGGAATAATTTAAAAAAATAACAATTTTTGTTTATAAATGACAAAATGACAGATAATTTATGTAGATATACAATGGCAGTAACTTAATATCAGCATCTAAAGAGAAAGTGAGGAAAATTGTTATCAAATTATTTTTTGTAACCAAAATCTTTTATTTTAAATGACAATTTTCAGTATTTCTTTTTGAAATGAAAGGATTTTGACCAATGTTCTATTAAATACACTGCTCAAAAAAATAAAGGGAACACTTAAACAACACAATGGAACTCCAAGTCAATCACATTTCTATGAAATCAAACTGTACGCTTAGGTAGCAACACTGATTGACAATCCATTTCACATGCTGTTGTGCAAATGGAATAGACAACAGGTGGAAAGCATAGGCAGTTAGCAAGACATCCCCAATAAAGGAGTTGTTCTGCAGGTGGTGACCACAGACCATTTCTCAGTTCCTATGCTTTCTGGCTGATGGTTTGGTCACTTTTGAATGCTGGCAGTGCTGTCACTTTAGTGGTAGCATGAGACAGAGTCTACAACCCACACAAGTGGCTCAGGTAGTGCAGCTCATCCAGGATGGCACATCAATGCGAACTGTGGCACGAAGGTTTGCTGTGTCTGTCAGTGTAGTGTCCAGAGCATGGAGGCGCTACCAGGAGACAGGCCAGTACATCAGGAGATGTGGGGGAGGCTGTAGGAGGACAACAGCCCAGCATCAGGACCACTACCTCCACCTTTGTGCAAGGAGGGACAGGAGGAGCACTGCCAGAGCCCTGCAAAATGACCTCCAGTGGACCACAAATGTGCATGTGGCTGCTCAAATGGTCAGAAACAGACTCCTTGAGGGTGATATGAGTGCCTGACGTCCACAAGTGGGGGTTGTGCTTACAGTCCAATACCGTGCAGGATGCTTGGCAATTGCCAGAGAACACCAAGATTGGCAAATTCGCCACTGGCGCCCTATGCTCTTCACAGATGGAAAGCAGGTTCACACTAAGCACATGTGACAGACATGACAGGGTCTGGAGACGCCGGGGAGAACGTTCTGCTGCCTGCAACATCTTCCAGCATGACCAGTTTGGCAGTGGGTCAGCAATGATGTGGGGTGGCATTTCTTTAGGGGGCCACACAGCCCTCCATGTGCTCGCCAGAGGTAGCCTGACTGCCATTAGGTACCGAGATGAGATCCTCAGACCCCTTGTGAGACCATATGCTGGTGCGGTTGGCCCTGGGTTCCTCCTAATGCAAAACAATGCTAGACCTCATGTGGCTGGAGAATGTCAGCAGTTCCTGCAAGACGAAGGCATTGATGCCATGGACTGGCTTGCCCATTCCCTAGACCTGAATCCAACTGAGCACATCCGCCACCTCATCAGGAGCATGCCCAGGCATTGTAGGGAGGTCATACAGGCACGTGGAGGCCACACACACTACTGAGCCTCATTTTGACTTGCTTTAAGGACATTACATCAAAGTTGGATCAGCCTGTAGTGTTTTTTTCCATTTTAATTTGGAGTGTAACTCCAAATCCAGACCTCCATGGGTTGCTAAATTTGATTTCCATTGATAATTTTTGTGGGATTTTATTGTCAGCACATTCAACTATATAATGAACAAAGTATTCAATAAGAATATTTCATTCATTCAGATCTAGGATGTCTTATTTCTGTGTTCCCTTTATTTTTTTTGAGCAGTGTAGATACAAAGGATACATAATATAGCATAACAATATTTTCAAGCTTCCCACATTTACATTTCAAATAACTACATTTAGTAAATAAAGATTTTAATTGGTATAGAACTAATAGAACTCACATGTATAAATCAAAAGTTAGAGAGGATAGGTATAATACTGTTATAGCAGATCTTTTTGCATCCTGAAAGAAAGCATGTTTCAAAAATATTCGTATGTCATTAAAAATTATAAGCTGTTGAAATTTAATAAAAGTATTTATGCTATTACAGTAATACATTTTCCCATTATTGTGACAAATGTTACGGAAATATAGTAAAGGAAGGACAGATAACAAAATTTGCTTTCAACAGACCAGCTAACTCAGAAGCGTTCTTGTATCAATTCAGTGCAAATGCTAGATGAAAGTGGAAGGGTTCAAAATAACAAGATATGCATTATGTACAGCAATTGTTGGGAAATAGAAGTTTATGTCACAAGATTTCACATTAAGTGGCCTGTGAATCCTGATCTCCTGGAGCTAACACTGAATCATCCATTGGCAGAAGGAAGATATCAAAAGATCTAAGAGCTCTAAAATGGATGTTTGCAATGTGTTCAAAACACATTAAAAGGGGGCAGGGCTATTATTTTGCAGCTAGTGATTGTCACTGTGGATACCACTGAAGGCAACTTATCTGATGACCAAAGACAGGATAGCTATGACAACAAATGCCAAGAGGAACATCAATTCTTCATATTTTTGCTACACTTCAACATTGTTTAAGCAATTTTATCCCTGCCAAATTTGAGCTACTGCTCTTATAATGGTTACTAATAGACTTAATAGGCTGACAGAACTTGAAGAAAGCAGAATATACTTATTTGTAAAAGACTGAGAGGAATCTTAAGACCTACAGTAGACAAAGAAAGATTTCCCATAGTTCAAGTCATGCTAGAAGAAACACACATGGACAATTTGGAGTACTACTTCTGCTGTGGAGTACAAAGCAGAAGCAAGGAGGTTTGCTGTCAAACCACTACTTCCAGATTATCTAGTGCCTTTGTTCAAGGGTCTTCAAACTTGGCAAGTTTAAGACTTGTGGACAACTCCCAGAATTCCCAAGCTAACATGACTGGATTAGGAATTCTGGGAATTGAAGTCTACAAGTCTTAAAGCTGTCAAGTTTAAAGACCTCTGCCTAGTTTTTCCTATATAAACAATACTAATTACTCTTAGCTGTTTGGGTTTTTTTTCTCCTCTTCAAGTCAGTTTTTGACCACTTGCAACTGCCTGGTCTAGTCCTTGCAGTTTTCTTGGCAAGATGTTTCAGAAGTGGTTTGCTACTGCTTGCTTCCATAGGCTGAGAGGGAAGGACTGTCCTAAGGTCAACCAGCTGACTTTGGGCCTAAACAGGGACTACATAGAACTCATAAACTCTAGCCTGATATCTTAACCATTGCACCAAACTACTTGCAGCATGACTACTTAAACCAATTAAAAATCTAAAAATTCAGTTATATAAAGTTGCTAAATATTTTTGGAATTACTGTTCTACTAATATTACTCCTTCCTCAGAATAAAAATGTGAAATATTAGCATACAGGATGTGTGTTGTTCTCTAGGTCTTTTTCTTCAGCCACTGAAATATAAATTATAGCAAAGCTTTCTTCCTGAATCAGACCACCTGTTACAATTTTTGCTAATCCACATTCCAAATGTCAAGGTGTATCTCAATTTTTTATTGCATGTAGAATCAGGATTATGTTCATTATAGGTTCACATGCCGTTCTATAATTTAAAATTATGGCTGAAATTTTCATTTATGCCCAATACTTGGCTTTCTTTAGTTGTGAGTTAAAATGGAACTGAACTAAGTATAGATTATTTGGCAATGATTACCAGAAAAAAATTAGAACATCATCCAAAAACTATGACAGTAGTTGGGAAGTTCTTCCCAACAAAACTTTCAGTCTATTAATTATGCATTTCTGTCTCAGTCAGTAGGTTGTAATCATGTCATTAAAACATCCATGGTACAAATAAATTAAGTAAGCAATTGTAAATAATCTTTAAAAAATTAAACCAAAAAAAAACCATAGTAGTAATAATCAGCCAAGCAATCAAGAAAGATGACATCATCACAATATAAAAGACTTCTGAATTAATTTTTAAAAACCTAATTAGGGACAAGGAATGAAAGGTGCAAGAGTATTCATGTCATACCTGGTGAAGGAAATTGAGCAAGTTATGCTTGTATTAGTGTTGCCTGTTTTATAGAGCCAGAAACACTGATTGAATATTCCCAATTCAATTCAGTTTATTACAGTCATAGACCACAGACCAAATATTCCCATTTTATCTAATTATGTTAGGAGGTCTCATCGCATACTAGTTTTCAGAAATCTACAAAAGGTTCACTAATTCTGTTTCATAATTGTTGTTCAGAGATATGTAGACTTTCTCTACATAAACTGTTTAAAAACTTGATTTTCCCTTTGTTCCTTGACTGTTTTCTTGACTGTTTAATATTATACTTAAGTAAACTGTATATAAGATTATTGTGGGAATGTGTGCACTCTTGTAAAATCTCAAAGGCCATGTTATGAATAGACTGTCATGGAGAAGATCTATCTTTATGGTTGCTAGGAATTGATAGCGATTTGATGGTACATAATCAATTAAATAATCACTATATTAGTATGTTTACTAATTGTGCAGCATCACCAAAATCAATTATATTGATTAGTTGGGGAAGAACTCTAATTTTTTTTAAAAAATTACTGGGATATCTATACTTACTTCTGCTGAACCCATTTTCCTGGGTCTTGAAAGAGGTGATTTCCTATGTATATGAATTGGATCTGACACCATTGGCTTGAACATCATTATTGAACGATCAGTTTCATCTCTTTTATAAGCATGGGGGTCCTCATCATTCTCATTTCTATGGGATGTTTGCTTTGAATCATCATTCTAAAAGAAAACATATATTTAATGTTATATGAAAATGACTTTTTGTCTCAATTTATGCCCTCATAAAGAAGATCATAAAGATGGATCCCCAAAATAAAACTTCAAAAAAGCCAACAATGATCTCATAGAGGCTGACCTATCATCTGTTGATTGGCACATTCTGTTCTCTAGCTGTAACTAGAGAAGACCATTATAATGCATTCTTGTTTGAACTGGAAAGAGTCATAAAACTATTAATAACCCCCCAAAACAAAAACAAAAAAAAAACAAATTACCCATAACAATAAAGAAACTTCAATCAAAAAAAAAAGATTGCTATGGCGTAGAAATAAAACTAGCTACGTAGCAAACTTTAAAACCAATATTGCACCCTATGTCGACAGATAAAGGCAGAATGCACAAATTACCACTGCAAGCAAGAGGAAAACTTCCTACATACAAAATCTACCTGTGCCTTCTACAATTTTGTTAATACCAAACTTAAAGAATCAGGAACCATCCCATCTCTAAAAGGACCAAATGGGAAAGACTGCAACGATGAAGCTGTTAAGGCCAATCTCTTCAACACATTCTTCAGTCTTTATAAACAGTAATGGTTCATACTCTACATTTCCTAGTTGTACCACAACTAACTGTAATGACCTACTACATACTGACTTTACAAAAGAAAATGTAGAAAAGACACTACGAAACCTAAAACCATCCCTATCTATTGGCCCCGATGGATTATGTGCATACTTCTTAAAAAAGTTCTCCTCTGCCATAGCGGAGCTCCTCAGCATTATATATGAGATATCATTCAGAACCAGCTCCTTACCAAACCTATGGTCCTTAGCTACGGTCATCCGTATCTTCAAAAAAGGTGACCCCAGCCTGGTTGACAAATCTCACTGTGTTGTGTCATGTCATGGAATTAATCATTAACCAATTCATCACTTTCCACTTAGAGTCAAACAACCTACTCTCCCAAAAAATAATTTGGTTTCAGGAAAAAAATGTCCTGCAATCCACAACTCCTGCACTGCAGAAGCATATGGACTACTCTATTTGATCAGGGTAAAGCTATAGATGCAATTTACATAGACTTCTGCAAAGCCTTTGATTCTGTGGTATACGACAAACTACTGTTAAAACTAAACTCTTATGGCATTTCCGGATCCCTCCATAAGTGGATTACTGCATTCCTGTCAAATAGGCAGTAAATAGTAGAAATAGGGAGTGCTATATCAAACCCTGCTCTAGTTAACAGCGGTGTCCCCCAGGGCAACATTCTAGGACCCACAGTCTTTATACTCCACATAAATGACCTTTGAGATCACCTTATAAGCAACTGTGTCTTCTTTGCTGATGATGTAAAACTATTAAATACCACTGACAATGCTACTATCCTTCAAAGCGACCTTGATTATGTGTCTGAATGGTCAAACATCTGGCAACTCCAAATCTCAACCAACAAATGCTTTATCCTACACATTAGTAAAAAAAAATCAGTACACCAAATACAAACTCGGCAGATGTGACCTCGTTGATGATCCTCACTCTGTCAAGGACCTTGGAGTTCTCATATCAAATGACCTAAGCACCAGAGCTCACTGTAACAGCATTGCCAAAAAGGCAGTAAGAGTTGAAAATCTAATCTTACGAAGCTTCTCCTCCAGAAATATTGAATTGCTAACTAGAGCATACAAAACTTTTCCCAAACCAATACTCAAATACAGCTCATCAGTCTGGAATCCACACTGAATATCAGACATTAGTACAATCGAGCGAGTCCAGAAGTATTTCACGAGAAGAGTACTACACTCCTCTGCTCGCAACAGAATACCCTATATCACCAGGCTTGAGATTTTGGGCTTGGAAAACCTTGACTATGCCACCTATGGTTAGACTTAAGCATAGCACACAAAATTATCTGCTACAAAGTCCTACCAGTCAATAACTACTTCAGCTTCAACCACAACACAAGAGAACACAACAGATACAAACTCAATGTAAACTGCTTCAAACTTGATTGCAGAAAAGTACGACTTCAGCAACAGAGTGGTCAATGCCTGAAATGCACTACCTGACTCTATTGTTACATCCTCTAATCCCCACTCCTTTAACCTCAAACTAACCACTATTGACCTCACCCCATTCCTAAGAAGTCTGTAAGAGGCGTGCATAAGTACATCATCTTATCTCCTGTCCTGGGGGCCATAGAAGGAGCGTTCACGTCGCGGCCCCTGTCAGGTATCTGTTTACCTGCGAATCCTTCTACCACGCTACACCAACCTACCAATCCTATCACCAAACATGGAGACATGTAATCTGGCTCAAGATGTCGGTAGAAGTCAGTGTCGTAAGCATGGGTCCTTTTCAGGACCGGCACTGACAATCATATCTGCCAACATTGAAGGCCTTTCAGGAGCCAAGCAACATCTCCTGGCTGATATCTGTACCAGAAATCAATGTGATGTACTGTGCCTACAAGAGACACATCGAGGAGACACTAACATTCGTCCAAGAATCCCAGGCATGACTCTTGTAGCTGAAAGACCTCATGATAAGTATGGGAGTGCCATTTTCACCCGCAGTGGAATAAGCATTGACAAATCCACAGTGTCGTATCTCAACAACGTGGAAGTGATGAACATCCAGCTCATGGGAATTTCTCTGCTTCTGTCTACAAGCCACCTAATGAGGAATTTGCCTTCCCAGAGATATTCACTGACAACACAGTGAATGTAGTCATAGGGGATTTCAACAGTCACAATGTCCTATGGGGATACTCTGAGACAAACAATGATGGAGAACTAGTTGAGAGTTGGTCTGACGCAAATGAGCTTTCCCTCATCCACGATCCCAAACTACCAAGCTCCTTCAACAGTGGCAGATGGAGGCGTGGCTATAACCCTGATTTGGTGTTCGCTACGAACAGCATTGCTAACCAGTGTGAGAAAATCGTCCTCGACCCAATCCCTCACTCTCAACACCGTCCCATTGGGATTAAAATCAATGCAGCCATAACTCCCTGTCCAGTCCCCTTCAGACGCCGCTTCAACTTGAGGAAGGCAAATTGGGAGAAATTCTCAGAAGAGCTGGACATTGCAATCAATGACCTTCCAGCAACCCCAGCCAACTATGATATCTTTGTAGAAAAGGTGAAAAAGTCCTCCAGAAACAACATCCCTAGAGGATGCCGGAAAAACTACATCCCTGGCTTAACAACTGAAGCAAAGCAACTCTACAAGGAGTATATCAATCTCTTCCAGGCAAATCCCTTTGGAGATGATACTTTGGAAGTTGGGGAAAGTCTTTTCGATGCAGTGTCGTCAGAGAGGCGAAGGAGCTGGCAAGAATTGATTGAGTCTACTAATATGACTCACAGTAGCAGGAAAGCGTGGAAGACAATTAGGAAGCTGGGAAATGACTACACGAAAGCCCAACCACGCTCTGAAGTCACAGCAGATCAAGTCGCTCATCAACTCTGTTAGGGATAACATTGTTTACCCTAACTGGTTTAGGTGAAATAATAACTATGAATCATAGTTAGTGTATGTTAGAGTGTATGCAGCTTTAACTGTGAAATAGCAATTAAAGGAGTGGTTAAGAAAACAATATAAAAGTAGCAAGACTACGGCTTGCTCTCTCTCTGGCTTTGATGATCCCTGATTACTGCTTGGAATCAAGACTGCATTGCTCGAACGGGAGAGACAACTAAGGACTGATTTGTAAGTGAACTGACATAGGATATTCTACATGGACTTTGCTAACTGAATATCCCTGAATGGACTGACTACATGGTAAATGACTATTGGACTGATATTTCACTATGCCATGAACTTATAATGGAATAAACTATATTCTTGATAGCACAAGCGTATCTGTTATTTTTACTGTATGTTAATAAACATACAAGCTTAGCTCACTCATTTATCTGTGTGCCTATCTGACTAACGCTGCACATTCTGTTTAGCTTGTCTACCTAACCCTGGTTGGGGAACCCAGGCTTAACAAATTCCTTTTGAATAGCCGGGGAAACCCAAACCATCATCCTCGGAGAACTAAACTACCAAAGCCATCTGAAGAAAACAAGGAATGTTCTGACCTCACCAGAGCTAATTGTTGGCATCAAGACAATGAAAAACAACAAAGCAGCTGGTCTTGATGACATCTTGTGTGAACAAGTTAAACACCTAGGACCAGTGGCTCTCAAGTGGCTTCTAGACCTGTTCAACAGTTGTCTGATAACCAACAAGCTACCTAAGATATGGAGGCGGGCAAAGATTGTGGCTATCCTGAAGCCTGGCAAAGATCCTGCCATCCCGAAGAACTTCCGACCCATCTCCCTGCTCTGTCATACATACAAACTGTTTGAGAGACTACTCCTGAATCGAATGGCGCCTATTATTGATCAGCAGCTGATTCCTGAGCAAGCGGGTTTCAGACCTGGAAAGTCCTGCACAAGCCAACACCTTAACCTAACTCAATTTATTGAGGATGGTTATGAGAAGGGATTCAATAACTGGTGCTGTTTTTGTTGACTTGTCTGCAGCTTACGATACAGTCAACCACAGAGTACTTGTGCAGAAGCTGTACAAGATTACACATGATGCCAGCCTGACTTCTCTGATCCAAAACATGCTGGAGAACAGACGCTTCTTTGTTGATCTCAGTGGAGATCGAAGCAGATGGCGCAGACAGAAAAATGGGCTTCCGCAAGGCAGCGTTCTTGCTCGACTCTTGTTCAACATCTACACAAGCGATCAACCCATCCACCAGAACACCAGGAGCTTCCTGTATGCAGACGACCTGTGCATAGCCTCTCAGTCCCAGTCATTTCTGGATCTTGAAAGAACGCTAAGTGAAGCACTAGAGAGCCTGACCACCTACTATGCTGTAAACCATCTTCGGGCAAATCCAGATAAGGCTCAAGTCAGTGCTTTCCATCTCAAGGGTCGCGATGCAAACCGCAAACTGAAGGTCCACTGGTATGGCAAGAGACTAGAATACAAAGACAAACCAGTGTATCTAGGAGTCACTCTAGACCGCACTCTCAGTTTCAAGGACCACGTCAGCAAGACAAAGGCAAAGGTGGGAGCCAGGAATAACATCTTGAGAAAGCTGGCAAACTCCAAGTGGGGAACAGACCCAGGAACCATCCACAGCACTGCCCTTGCCCTGTGCTACTCTGCAGCCGAATATGCATGCCCTGTCTGGGGACGTTCCTCACATGCCAAGAAGCTGGACCCTGTTCTAAATACAGCTTGTAGGGCTATCTCTGGTTGTCTCAAGCCTACCCGAATTGATGACCTCTACCTGCTGTGTGGAATTGCCCCTCCTACAGTCAGAAGAGATGTATCTTCAAGAGTGGAACGCACAAAACAGGAAGATGACAGTCGCCATCCACTTTTCCAGCATGTTCCTCCACCAAAAAGGCTAAAAGCCAGGAAGAGTTTTCTACACTCAGTACAACCCCTGGATGGCAATCCCCAGAGCTGCAGGATAGAAGCCTGGTCAAAACATCCACAGGAGAAACCCCATAACCTCTTTTTTGAGCCAAAGGAATCCCTCCCAACAGGTGCCAGTGAGCCATGGCAAAATTGGTGCTGCCTGAATCGCCTTAGAACTGGAGTTGGGAGGTGCAAAGCCCTGATGCAGAAATGGTGATACAACCATGATGGATCCACAGAATGCGACTGCGGGGAGGCTCCCCAGACAATGGAACACATATTAAACTGCACCCTGCTACCACAACCCTGTACATCACATGATCTCCACGATTACACCCCATTGTGTCTGTGTTCTACAGTGGCTGGGAAAAGTGTAGCGACACGAGAGAAGAATCTCCTGTCCTGGTCCTATTGTCCCCATTTATTTGTACCTATTTCCTGTATTCTTACTCATGTTTATATTTATATCTATTACCTTGTTAGTGATTGACAAATCAAATAAATAAATAAAATAAAATAAACAACATTTCATCTAGCAAACTAAAAGTATCATTCCCTTGAATATTACATATCATGGACATAACTAGAAATGTTCAGTGTTGCATCTATGACACTTACAATGTCATTCCCATTCAGTTATAAATCAAGTGATGTTAAGAGACATCACCTGACTGCCACTTGTGATTTTATTGCCAGCTTCTCCATTGACTCCACTTGTTGGAAGCCAGTTGCAAAACACACAAATGGAAATCACATGACTGCAGAACACTGTGATAAATGTCTGCCAGGTGCAAAGTGCCCAAATCTCAATCATTTTACCACGAGGACTTTGTAAATATGAGGACCAGTTAGGAAATTACTTTTTCAGTGCCATTATAACTTCTAATGGTCAGTAATCATGACAATTGTTAAGCAAGATCTATTATACTTTCTCCATATTGACAAGTAGTCAAAATCAAATATATCTTATAACAATGACTTCAATACTGTCATACCAGCACTCCTATTCAATTTGTAATACAAGTCCTTGCTAATTATCACTTTATAGACTGGCTTCTATTTTACACAATTACATGGGAAGAGTGCAATACTGTCTGTCTTAAAGTAGTTAAATACATCTCCAAATATATTTGGGAAGTTGCTAAACTTAAACCAAACACTGGATATTTTTATTGAAGCAACCAAATGCTGTGAAATTACATGAAAAGTGCTCTTTAACTTATATATGAGAAACATTTCTCGAAGCGCTTACCTCTCGTGATGCAGGTCTGTAACCAAAACCTGATGGCAAGTTTTTATCTTCTTCACAGCCTTTAGCTCCTGGACTAAAATGTAACTCTACATGGAAGCGTTCTTCTGATGAAACCTCCTAAATAAATGGATAAGTCAAGTCATATTCTGACTATAAGCAATTAGCTTTTCTCTTAAATTATTGTTTATTGTTTTCTTACCTTATTTGGATCTTCATACAGCATGATAACTATTTGGGTCATGTAATTGAGTTCACTGACAACATTGAGATAATCCATAGCTCTCTTCCACTGTTCATCTTTGGATGCCTTAGGTAAAAATATAAACACCACCTTTTTTCAATATTGTCTGTGTTGATCCCCCTTTTTACCCTAACACTTATATTAAACTAATTGTAAGTTGCAATTTTAAACATATTTACCATAAAGGCATTCTGAATGTATCTTCAATTGATATATTTTATAAATCAGTGTTATACATTAACTTATCAAGCGATAACAAGTAAAATATCAGAAAAATAAAGACACATTACCAGCCAGAAATTAATACTAAAGCATTTATTTTTTGCACATTATTTTTAATCTGCAAATCCATTAACATGCGAACCAGGCTACTAAGTTTTTTCAACAAAAACATTGCTTTAAACCTTAGTTTAGTTTTATAAATTAACTTTATATATTGTTTCCGAATGTCCATCAAGAGCTTACATTGGCCCAATGTCTTATTTTTCCAACATAGTTCACCCTGTCCTTGAATGGCTGGGTGGACTGGACATTAACATTTCAACCAGTATAAGTCCATGTATTTGCCATACACTAACTAATTAACTAACTAACTAACTAACTAAATATTAACTAGTATTTTCTTATGTTTTACAGCACAATGAAATCATAAAAAGGTAACATGATTTTTGTAAACTAATCAATGTTTCCATTACTGAAATGATTAGAAATCAACCATGATGACTTTTTAGATAATCCTTCATCTTATTTTATTATAATAAAAAATATTATAAAAAATACTGAATAAGTGGTGTATTGAGTTGATTATTTAATGTATCTTAGCTTCGGTGATTCTGAAAAGGAATGCCACTGAAACGCTTACATCACATAAAGAACCATAGCGAAGAGTTGAAAGCAAGGAATGGACATGACTCTCACTGGTAAAGTACAGCCTAGTTCGAACGTGACGTTCAGGAGACATAACCCCACTAGAATACCTAAAAATAAAATTGGATAAGTGAGTAAAGGGCACCATACATTGCATACACTATTTTACAAATCTAAAAATCTAAAAATTCTAGACCTAAAATCTAAACATTAACTAACAAACATTCCCAGTTTTCTTATAATAATAATGAATTAGGCACACCATTTAAATCCCATGTTACACAGCACCAACGGATGGAAAGAGGATGTAAAACGGAGAGAAACACTTGCCATCTGTTGGTTAACGCAATGCATCAGTTTTGTACTCACTGCATCTGTTTTTCATACTCTCTATCCGTCCAGCATCCGTCTACTGAGATTTCATCCACTCAAAAAGTTTTGAGCTGCACAAAACTTTTTGAGCGGATAAAGTATCCAACGTGTCCGTTAGACATCCGCTACGCATACGGGGAACATCCGTTAGACGTCTGTCGTCATCCGTTACGCGTCCGCTATGTCCGCTAGGCATCCGCTGCGCATCCGCGCAACTCACATCCCCTCCAGAGGAAAATGGACACAGGGAGGAAGCGAAACGGATGTGAAACGGACATGCAGCATTAGTAGCACGGACGTAGAAAGCGGATGCAGCTCGCATATAAAGCATTAAAACGGAAAAAACGTTCATATAGGGGACGTATCTCGGATATTTAGGATGTCTGCAGGATGTCTAGAGGATGCAGAAGGACACCTAGCGGAAAAACGATATTTCCTATAAAAAGGGGGAGAAATCACCTGGATCTCACTTTCAGTCCAGCAGCCCTGCTGTGCAGACCTCTTCAGCCTTGATCTTGCTCTTGCTCTTCCACAGCATCCAGTCATCTCCACCATGGATCGTTGCACACTCCTTTTGGTAGCCGCCATCATTCTATAACAGTGCGAAGCCCTCTACAGGCTCTTTCACCTGTTCTACACAAGGAAAAGGAGGCGTCCAAGAAGTGTGTGGGTCCGAAGAAGGATCGCGAGAAGAGCGGAGTACGGACTGTATAACAAGCTGATGGTGGAGCTGAGGAACGAAAACACTCGTGCATTCCAGAACTTCATGAGGATGCCGCCAGCCATGTTTGACGAAATTGTGGAGCAGCTGAGACCCAGGTTGACCAAGGAAAACACCAACTTCCAGCCCAGCCTGGACCCTGGGCTGAAGGTGGCACTGACTCTGCGCCATCTGGCCTCTGGGACCACGTACAGGAACATGCAGAACGCCTGGAGGGTGCCACACAACACCATCAGCATTGTGGTCAGAGAAGTGGTGCAGGCCATCATCGAAGAATACCTGGAGGAGCTCCTCCAGTGCCCCTCCACTGAAAAAGGCTGGAAGAAAGTTGCAGAGCAGTGGTATCAGAAGTGGAACTTCCCCAACACCGTTGGAGCCATAAATGGGAAGCACGTGGCCTGCAAAGCTCCAGCCAACTCAGGGTCCGCTTATCACAACTACAAGGGCTTCTTCAGCATCATCCTCTTTGCCATGGTCGATGCTGACTACAAGTTCATGTACATCGATGCTTCAGGCAACGGGTCAGCTTCAGATGCCCAGGTATACAACGCCAGTGACCTCAAGGAGGGGCTGGAATGCAACCTCATCATGGGCTTCCCAGATCCAGACCCCCTGCCCAACGACACACAAGATGTGCCCTACTTCATCGTGGGGGATGACGCCTTCTCCCTCAGAACCTAACTATTGAAGCCCTACACTTCCAGATGCCTCACCCGTGAAGAGAGGATCTTCAACTACAGGCTGTCCAGGGCAAGGCAGGTGGTGGAGAACGCCTTTGGCATCCTGGCCAACAGGTTCCAGGAACTTCTCACCACCATGCAGCATCGTTCACAGACCGTGAGGAGGATTGTGGAAACTTGCTGCATCCTGCACAATCTCATGTGCACCCGCTACCCAGTGTTGCAGAACAGGATTGTGGACCACCAAGGCAATGGGGACATGAAGCCTGGTGAATGGAGGCAAGGGCGAAACCTGATAGATACTGTGGATGTGCAAGGCCCCAACAGAGCTTCACATGAAAGGAAGAAGCAGCGCAACCTCCTGAAACACTGGTGCAACTCCCCAGCTGGAGCAGTGGAGTGGCAAGACAGGATGATAGATGATTAATGGATGCTTCCTTCAGCCTGTCTCATCACACTGATGAGATTGGGCCATGTATGTTGAGTGGCCCTACAATGAACAGGGCATTTAATAAAGAGTTGTGTTTATGTTGAAATGTGTTGATGAATGATTAAATTGTTTTTGATAATAAAGGGCCATAGGTGTGGCACCTGGGAGGGTGGACCATACAGTCCCACTATGCTTGCACTGGAGGTTTATCTATCCCACTGCTATCCTAACCCATCCCACAGCTATTACCCATCCCACAGGTATCCCTGCCCATTCCACTGCTATCCTAACCCATTCCACAGCTATCCCTGCCCATCCCACTGCTATCCTTACCCATCCCACAAGCATGCAAATGCTTAAACCATTTCTAAAAGTTTCCATCCAGACTTTATTTAATAAAAGAACTGAACCAAGTGTGTGAAGCAAAGATAAACTTTATTAATAACAAACTGTAAAAGCAAAATGACCCAAGTAAAGTGTCCCAAGCAAAGATAAAGTCAATAGGTAGCAACCCAGTCTCTGGCACTCTTCTCAGTCACTCTGAGGCGTGCCCATAGTCTCAGGGGTGAAGGATCCAGGTGCTGTGGAGGTGGCAATGGCTGGAGTGCTGGTCTGAGGCGCCATTGGGGTGCCTGGCTCCGAGAGGACAACAAGGGATGGTGTGTGGAGGAAGCTCTCAGAGAGCTGGCTCAGTCCTGTGATGTTGAGAGCCCCTTCCTCCATGACATGGGGTGTCAGTCCCAAGACCGATGACAGATGTTCTGAGGCCGGGCTTAGCTGTGGGGTGGAGAAAGGAGGAGTGTAGTGGGGCTGTCTGGTCTGCAGGTGAGCGAGGTGACGCGTCGATGGCATCTGTGGCTTCGGTGGCATCTGTGGCGTGGGTGGCATCAGTGGCATCGGTGGCACCGGTGGCGTGCGATGAACCTGTGGCTGGACTGGGAAGGGCTGCCTGTGCTGCTGGAACTCCTGGTAGCCATTGCCTTGGTAGGTAAGGGCCTGTGGAAAGCCTTGGAAGGGCTGTGACATCACCTGGGGTGGAGGAGCAGACCTGGACTGGGTTGGAGCAGGTTCAGCTGGGCCTGGAGGGTTGTGCAGAAGACCTGTGATCCTCTCCTTGATCACCTGGTACTGTGATTTGGACATGTCCATGAGAGTCTGGTTGACATAGGTGAGGAAGGGCTTTATGTTAGAGGATGGTATGTTGGTGTGTACCAGCTGAGAGAGGAGATCTACGCTGCTTTTGATGGTGTCCCTGATCTTCAGCAGGACAGTGTGGCTCTGTCCCTTCGGTCTGGCTCTCTGCCTGCTTTCTGTGGAGGTGGAGCTGGGTGTGGGTGTGGGTTGGTCTCTGGTGGCAGCGGCCTCTCCTTGCTCCAACTGCATCAGGGGGTCCTCCATGTGCTCCGCCATGGGGAGTGCAGGTGTCGGGGGGGTCTCCATCGTGGGGCGCTCCAAAGATACCTGCCTGGACACAGGAGCTCACTCTTGGCCAGAAGAGGACTGGCTCTCTGTGGGCTGCCTGAGAGAGATGGTTGACAGAGGGGCTGCTCCTCGGTGGCGGACCTCACCCTCCAAGAAGCTGCACTTGGCCATCACGTAGGTCTCCTGGTCGGTGAGCTTGACCACGGCCTGGCCAGACTTCTTGAGGTGCAGCTTCCCGTACCAGGTATGGATGTGCTTCCACCACCCGAGGAGGACCTCCGAAGTGTAGCCCAGGCTCTCCGCCTTCTCTCTACAAGCCGCCTGCTTCCGCTTGGTGTCTCGATAGAGCCTGTGTCCCTTCCGCTAGAGGTACTCGTTCTCCCTCAGCCATTCGAGCACCTCTTCGATGGAGTACTGTCTCCTCTCCCTATCGCACGATTGCCTCTTCTTCCCTCTGGCAGGGCCTTCTGGGCCCTCATCAGCAGGACTTTGAGGTTCTAGGGGCTGGTCCACCACACCACCAGCAGGACCAGCAGCAGCAGCAGCAGCAGCAGAGTCAGCACCAGCAGAAGCACCAGCACCAGGAGCAGCACCAGCAGAGTCAGCACCAGCAGAAGCACCAGCACCAGGAGCAGCACCAGCAGAGTCAGCACCAGCAGAAGCACCAGCACCAGCAGAAGCACCAGTACCAGCAGAAGCACCAGCACCAGCAGAGTCAGCACCAGCAGCAGAAGAAGCAGCAGAAGCAGAGTCAGCGCCAGGGGGTGGGATGGTAGTCCTGTCCTTCTTGCCAGGGCTGGCAGGAGTAGGCACAGGCTTCCTCTTCTTCCCCATGGTTGTTGGCTGAAGATGTGTCTGGCAGCAGGTCTTTCCTCTGAATGGTGACCTGCTTGCAAGCTGCTTCCCTTTATGTCTGCGGGGCTGACGCAATGCATCCTCCCCGCATGTGCAGTGAACACTTTGCATCCGCTAGGCATCCGTGATGCATCCGCGTCATCTGCTAGGCATCTGCTCTGCATCCGCTCCTTCCACTGCGCGTCTGCTTCGCTGTGCTCCCCCGGAAGCCCTGCGGATGTGGCATCTGATTCCATCCGCTAGGCTTCCGTGGAGCATCCGCTTAACATCCTCGCTACGTCCTCTCCCCGTCCGTTACTTTCCGTTGTTGTCTGTTCTTTTTATGCAAATTTGGGGCACTTTTGAGAGCGGATAACAATAGATGGAACATTTTCTCGTCCGCTGTGTCCTTTTTACATACGTTTTGCATCCGTCGGCCGATGTGACAGGGCCTTAAGTTTCTGTATCAAGTTTCTTCTGTTCATGATTCATTAACTTAGGCATCAAACAGTATATTTTTGGTTTTGGTGCTTAAATTTGATACAATCTTTATGAATCCATACTTATCTTGGATCTAAATTTCAAGTTCCTCACTATGAAATCCTAATCAGTGCTACATTTTTGTTTAATAAAAATATACTTTACATTCTGAATTGTCTAAAGTTGAATCCTTGTTTTATGCTGCAGAATATAATGTTGTGTGTATTTGATAATCTGTGCATCCTTGATCAAAATCAGAATCTTTGCCAGGAAGCTAAACTGTATGACATGTTAGATACTAAAATATAATTATTTTTGAAAGTTTAACAGAAATTAAGTTCAAGTGCCTCAATTTATCATGTTTGTGATCACGTATACATAATGACCATAGGATTTTTTAATTGCTAAAATTATACAGACTTCATAGAAGGACTGGAGATTATCATTTTTAAATATTTAGCTACATTTATTGTTTTTTAAGGGCTTCAATCATGTTGAAAAAATGGTTTAAAAAACTTACAAAGGATGGAGTTTGTTAACAGTATCATCATCCTGAGTCCTCTGAAGATCAGACCGAATTTTCCTCAATAGTGGATTGCAGTAACCTTTAGCAATCTCTAATTTTTCAGCCTCGGTAATACCATATTCCTAAAGTGAAAAAAATGTGAAAATAAACTTGGATATTCCTGAAAATTCCCTCTCAATCTGTAACTCAATTTGTTAGATAAGTACCTATTTCTACCTAAGCCCTTAATGAAGTAATTTCACTTTCAGATAATTTCACAGTAGTGGATGGTCGAAAGTATGAGCCTCTGATCCTTGTCCTGCTGCTGGATCTGCCTCTGGACTCAAAAAAACAAAAAAAACACCATTGCAATTCTTTGCTAAGATGTAAAGTGCTACATTTCCTGAAGACAGGAAGGTATGTCAACTCAGAGAGCAATGATTTGGTATGTTCCCCTAGGATTAAGCTACCTAACAGAGAATGGGGTCTAAGCAATGACAGCAGCAGCAGAGAACTTGTTTCAATCTGAGTCCACATAGCTTTGAGCAGGGACCGTACGTTAGTTAGGAGGACCATATATCAAAACAGGTAAGGCCACTTGATACGAACAAGCAGCCCAAAGCAAGTTTTTAGATAGATTCTTCCAGAAAATGCATCCACTGGATTCACTAGATATATTTAAAGCCTTATTTTATTGCAGGGACAAGAGATAAAGGATACAATATTCACTGGAGGGAGAATCAGTTACTGTATATACTCACATATAAGCCGATCTCGCATATAAGCCGACCCTTAAAAAACTGCCCCAAAATGAGGAATTTTGCAAAAATTCCGACTCCCAAATATAAGCCGACTCCCAAATACCATGGTGTATTGTTTGGGCTAATAACAAAAGAGTGTCAATACGCAATGAACTGATGAAGGTTCATTATCAAAGCATTTGTGTAGGAAACAATATTAAGTTAATTACCCAGTATGTAAAGAATCTGATGTTGCACATGACGATCACAAACACGAAAGCGGTCACATGAATGACTAACCAATCACAGTGTGTTATGATCCAGTGATAGAATAAGCAAAATGGAGTTGCCCAGAGTAAAAAAAATGTGCTTAATTAGACCTAATTATGTTGCATTTTATTTGAGGTACAGTTAAAATTAATATTGAAATTGAGTTGTAGTTTGTCGGAATTAACTTTATTTAGTGCAGTCTTAATTTTTATGGCTGTATGTATGACTGAATGGTAATGTCGATGATATTGCGTAATCTGAGAAGTGGCGTCATGTCAGTTCGTTTGTGTGATTTATGCGCGTATAAGCTGACCCCCTAATTTGATTTAAAAAAAAATTGAGTTTTAGAGTCGGCTTATATGCGAGTATATATGGTATTTCCTCCTTTCCTTTATACTACAATAAGGCTTTAAATCACCATTGGATTCAGCTGAGATAGTTAAAATGGAGCTTCTCTGTAATAAAGATGCTGTGGAGACAAGTACATTTTTGCTCACATTATGACTATAAATATGCCATTATTTTTACTTAGGATATTTCAGGGGATCATTAATGTTCCATCATCATAAGATCATGAGTTGATAAAAGTATTCCACTTCAATTCTTAAACAATTAAAACAAAATAATTGATTAAAGCAGGGAGGGGCAAACCCATGGGAGATAGGGAAGAGCTTTAAACAAAATGAGAGGATACATGTCCTAATATGAGTTCTAATTTTGATCCCATTGGCTTCCTGGTGCAAAAACCACCATTTTTGTTTTGGATTATAATATTGCCTATCTGCTAAGGTCCAAATATATATTGTGTTTATATTGTTCCATAAACATTTTATTTTGTTATTTTATATTGATATTTTGTTTATAATAACAAAGTTATGTTATTATTGTCATTATTTTGTATTCTGTATAAATCAAATAATTATTAGTTATAAATAATTTTCTTTGCAAAATGTAACTTAAAACCATACATTTAGGTTATCTTCTACATGGCTGCATTAACCTAATTCAAATCCATCTATAACTCCAATTCTTCCATTTCACTGATCGTTTGCATCCAATCACCCACTAGCACTTTTATATGCTTCTCAGATACTGTTTTTAGAAATCCTTGCACTTTGTCAAATATTTTTTTCAACGTCTTCCACAACTTATTTAACATTGATGGTTATCGCTATAGTTCCATTAATTCTAATCTAGATGATCCTGTTGTTTATTGTATATTACTAAATTACCTATCTAGCAACATTCTTTTGAGTATCATTACAATTCTATTTCCTTATAGGGACTCATATTCTGAATAGTGTATCATGTAATCCTCATATTTTAATTTCGTGAACCATGTTTTTGCTCCTTCTTTTGTGGTAGATCTGAGTTAATCACAAGGTGCAACCAATATGTCCCATGATTCTATTGGAAGCTACATTAATCTCGTTATCTGATACAAGACTACATCTAGGAGAAAATCTAATGAACTGTATAGGATTCACAACTGAATAAATAAATTTGGAATTGCACCATTATCCTAGATTCAGTCTAATGTCAACAAGATACATGTCGTATACCTGTATATAAATATCAGATTCCTCAATTTAATAAGGTAAAGAGGTACCACTTTTCAGTTTGTGATAGTTCATAACTGCTTTATACATATGCATTTTGAGACAGTAAATTTATTCATTTCCATAACAGTTTGTAAATATGGTCTAGAGAACATAGCCATTTTATTATAATGAGTATACTATGTAAGCGCCAATGTACATACCTGAGGAATCACAATATCAGCCAATGCCTTTGACAGTCTGTACAATTCCATTGTATTTTCTAGCTTTAAAGAGACATTATGCTGAACATCATATTTTATGCAGTCATAGATATCTGGAATTTTACTTATATCATATTTTCCATTCTTTGTTTTAAAGTCTTTTTCAAGCTTGGCCCATCTACGCAGCATTAGTTCCAATGTTTCACTGTGATAAAGTTGAATATCTAGTTGAACAATTATTAAAAGACAACAATGAGAGTTGATGAAAGTAAAATGAAGGGAAATTATCATAGACATTAAAAAAGATATCCACCTATTCTTTAAGCTTCAGAGCAGCCAGCTTTGCTTACAGCTTTGTTTTATTTTTGTTTCCTTTTACACAGACAAAAACTAAAACAGTTTGTACTTCTGCAATTCTGGTACTTAACTAAGCCTATTGTTATGTTCTTTCTTGCGCAAAGTTGCTGCTATTTTATTTACATAGCAATCTACATTAGTGAAGTTAATTTGCTATTAATATATTAGAGTAGCTAACAGTTATTGGGCAAACTATTACCTTTTTTATTTTGAAAGTTGTTCTTGAATTAATACAAAGGTTGTCCTGTTAATTATAAAATAAATATGTGCAATATTATCAATCAGCCTGATCAAGGAAATTGTTTACCTGCAAACTTAGGATCTTCCATTCGTTGTTTGATTTGAGATGTCAAACTCTGGATTAAGAAATATACCTTATCACATGTCTTAATAGGATTTTTTATTACTTGCATTGATTTTATTAGAGAAATGCTGCCAGATGGTGTCAACTGTAGTATCAGACCAAAAAGAAATATGTAAGCTATAATACTTATAGTCTACATGTATAGCATCTAATATCCTAATCCCTGAAAAATATGTATTTTTAAAATGTGCTATCCTATGAGTAAAACTTATCAAAAACATTTTGACTTATTTTTTAAATACAACAGTTGACTTACAACAGTTCATTTAATGACCATTTAGTGACCTTTCAAAGTTACAACAGCGCTGAAAAAGTGACATGACCATTTTTCACATTTATGATCTTTGCAGCATCCCCCTGGTCATGTGGTCAAAATTCAGACACTTGGCAAGTTCCTCATATTTAAGATGGTTGCAGTGTTCTGGGGTGATGTAATCTCCTTTTGCAACTTTCTAATGAGCAAAGGCAATCTGGAAGCTAGATTTATTCACAACCATATTACCTTAACAGTTTCATTGATTCACTTAACAACTCTGGCAAGAAAAATTGTAAAATGGAGTAAAACTCACTTAACAAATGTCTTGCTTAGCAACTGAAATTTTGGGCTAAATTATGGTCGTTAGTCGAGGACTCCCTGTATACTACTAAAAAACCTTAGCTAAAAGAAATATTAATTTGAAATAATTACTATATCCAACAATTATATTAGTTCTAATCAGATTGACAAAATTCAATTTAACTGATGTCTATCTTTGTCTTATTTTCCATTAGCTCTCTTACTTTAATATTTCAAATCATGTCATTACAACCACATATCAAAAAGGTTTTAAGTATTATATTAAAATATATATGTTGTATTTAACAACTCCAAAAAGCCCCAAGAAGTATATCATTCTGATCAGACAATTGGGCTCCTCATGTTAGTGAATAATCTTTGGAGAGACCAAGATCAGGGAGTACAACCTTTTTAGTTTCCTGGTATCTCAGCAGCTTTCCATATGATTAACCATATGTCTCTTTCTTCCTGAGGGTAGTTTATATTTCTTCTTTCCCTATCTCCCTTCTTCTATTTACAGCCACACATCTCAAGTACATGACTCTGGATGTCTTATAACTTATAAACAACCACACAGCCTAATCAGCAATCAGATTTCAGAAATATGGATTCAGAAGGATACCATAGTTGATAATATCAAAGGCTATCAAGAGGTCAAGAGGAGCAAGAATCAATGCATTATACCAGAAGTCATCCAAAAGTGACAAGAGTGCTATTTTAATCCCATACTTAGGTCTGAAAGCTGTTGTGGAACTACCTTCTCTAACCATGTAAGGCTGAACAAAAATTGTCTAGTATGATTGGGTCTAATGGATGGCTTGTTGGCTGGGTGAACCAGCACTTCTTTAAGAGGAATTCACTACAGCCAAGACTTGGCTAAATATCACTTCTTAGTATTCAGGCAATGGGGACATGAATCTAATATAGTGTGGCCATACTGACATTAATGAGAAATCTGTCCATTTCATAAGGGCGTAACAGGTTCACACTATCAGATAACACAGCAAGACCTAGACACTTCAGGGGACCTGTATAAAGACTGGTGTCCAACTGGGAGTGGATTCAAGCAACATTATCCAACAGATGCCTGTCATATTCCTCCAAATAGACTTGTACAACCTTTACTGTAAATTTTTTCACAATTTCAATTTATCTATAGAGTATTTTCTAACCTTTTCATAATCCTCAGAAGTAAAGTCTCTATCTCTTTGGAGAATTTCATTAAGGCGTGCCTTCACACGATGTTGGCAGCTGCTAAGAGAGTCACTGTCACTGTCCAATAGACCATTCATATTAGCACTTTTAACCATTTGCACAAGTATAGGTGTGAGTTCCCCTTCCAATGCCAGTAGACCCTGGGGAAAATAAAGTTAGTGAATAGAACTTAGTATATTAAGTCTCAAACTAAGCAGAATATATATATTCTATAAATAAGTGACTGTGTTACCTATGAATTTGAGAGAAGAACTGCATTACAACTTACACACAGATAAATAATTCTAAAACTGCCCATTACAACATGTGATACCAAATATCATATATATATTTGCAGTGAGGAAATACTATTTTAATCCATTATGGGTTTATCATCTCTTCTTTTTATGTGATGATTCTAACCTTGTATTATAATAGATAGGAGACTCCTGTTCAGTTTTTCTACACGACAGGTGCAACTCAAAAAATTAGAATATCATGCAAAAGTTCATTTATTTCAGTAATGCAACTTAAAAGGTGAAACTAATATATGAGATAGACTCATTACATGCAAAGCAAGATAGTTCAAGCCATGAGTTGTAATAATTGAGATGATTATGGCATACATCTCATGAAAACCCCAAATCCACAATCTCATAAAATTAGAATATTATGAAAAAGTGCAATATTCTAGGCTCAAAGCGTCCCACTCGAATCAGCTAATAAAGCCATAACACCTGCAAAGGGTTCCTGAGCCTTTAAATGGTCTCTCAGTCTGGTTCAGTAGGAAGCACAATCATGGGAAAGACTGCTGACCTGGCAGATGCGCAGAAAACCATCACTGACACCCTCCATAAGGAGGAAAAGCCTCAAAAGGTAATTGCAAAAGAAGCTGGATATTCCCAAAGTGCTGTATCAAAGCACATTAATAGAAAATTATGTGAAAGGAAAACGTGTGGAAGAAAAAGGTGCACCAGCAGCAGGGATGAACACAGCCTGGAGAGGATTGTCAGGAAAAGGCCATTCAAAAATGTTGGGGACTTTCACAAGGAGTGGACTGAGGCTGGAGTCAATGCATCAAGAGCCATCACACACGGATTGTGGAGATGGGCTTCAAATGTCGTATACCTCTTGTCAAGCCGCTCCTGAACAACAAACAATGTCAGAAGCATCATACCTGGGCTAAAGAAAAGCAGACCTGGTCTGTTGCTCAGTGGTCCAAATTCCTCTTTTCTGATGAGAGCAACTTTTGCATCTCATTTAGAAACCAAGGACCCAGAGCCTAGAGGAAGAATGGAGAGACCCACACTGCAAGATGCTTGAAGTCTAGTGTGAAGTTTCCACAGTCTGTTGATTTGGGGAGCCATGTCATCTGCTGGTGTTGGTCCACTGTGCTTCATTAAGTCCAGGGTCAACACAGCCATCTACCAGGAGATTTTGGAGCATTTCATGCTTCCTTCTGCAGATGAGCCTTGTGGGGATGCTGACTTCATTTTCCAGCAGGACTTGGCACCTGTCCGCACTGCCAAAAGCACCAAAACCTGGTTCAATGACTGTGGGATGACTGTGCTTGATTGGCCAGCAAACTCACCTGACCTGAACCCCATGGAGAATCTGTGAGGCATTGCCAAGAGAAAGATGAGAGACATGAGACCGAACAATGCAGAAGAACTGAAGGCCGCTATTGAAGCATCTGGTCTTCCATAACACCTCAACAGTGCCACAGGCTGATAGCTTCCATGCCATGCTGCATTGAGGCAGTAATTGCTGCAAAAGGGGCCCAAATTAAGTGCTGAGTACATATGCATGCTTATACTTTTCAGAGGTCTGATATTGTTCAACGTACAATCCTTGTTTTATTGATTGCATGTACTATTCTAATTTTCTGAGATTGTGGATTTGGAGTTTTCATGAGCTGTAAGCCATAATCATTGCAACTGTGACAAATCATGGCTTGAACTATCTTGCTTTGCATGTAATGAGTCTATCTCATGTATTAGTTTCACCTTTTAAGATGCATTACTGAAATGAATGAACTTTTGCACGATATTCTAATTTTTTGAATTTCACCTGTATGTTTTATTTCAGGTTCCCTTACAACTTCTTTTTATTTTCTTAGTAAGTTAAAATGATATAAGCATTATGTTTTGTCATAGAATCACTTGCTTCAGCTCTGTATCATTTTTATTTTGTTACTGGGCACCATTTCCAACTGTATAATTTGGGTTTGGGATCTGATTACCAAAATGAGGAACAATATTCCAAGCATTTCAAACTGCTGAAGACTATTCAAACTTACAAACTGTTACACAATAAAAACAGCATTAAGCAAAACAAAAACAATCACAATTCTGTCCAGTGATCTGCCACACTCATTGTGTTCACATTGTGCTAAACAATAATATTGTGAAGTTTGGGAGTAACGTATAGCATGAATTTAGCCACTGCAGTTTGTAAAATAAGGTTTGTAGCTTGCCATTATGCATGAATTCAGCCAATTGTAACAAAAATTAACAGACATAATAAGTTGAGTGAACAGCCACTGAGATTTTCACCACTCCTAAATCACTTCATTTTAATCAAAAGGCATTTTCAAAACTTGTGATTGTATATTCAAGTATTAATTTGCATTTAGGAATAGGACATCACAGATTGAAAATTTTTGAAATGAATTAATTCATACAGGAGAGCTAGTTTAGTTAGTGGCTAAAATGCTGGAGTAGAAACTGAGCAGAATGAGTTTTAGTACTCCCTTAGGTGTAGAAACTGGCTGGCTGACTGAGTCAATTACACTCTTTTAGCTCAATCCATCTTACAAAATGGTTCTTGTGGAGAAAGTAGGGGAAGGAAAATCAAACACAAACACATTAATTAGAAATGGATATGTCATGTTACATGATTCATTGTGAAGTTTGTGCAAAGGATTTTGTGTGAATTAAAATTTCAATCTGGTGGGTTTCAACTTTGGAAAAGGCTGGTTGAGAATATCTACAATATCATTCTCTAATTTCAATTCAAAATATATTGGTAATAAAGAATGTATATAAATCAAATAAAAAAAATCTTGACAGAATTGCTACATAATTAGACTCAAATTAAATAGGCTCAAAGAAATACATGAATGCAATTTTTATTTTTAGCTCTATTTTTGTATTATATTGCATTCAATTCTTTATGTACACTAAAATAAATTTTTCTATTCAATAAAGAAGTAATTTATACATTTCATGCAAATTGGTTGAAAAATGTTGATGCTGATTAAGTACTGATGAAGTAGTCCATTTTGCATTGAAAGAATGGATGAAGTTATCTTTCCTATGTATAAATATAAAATTGCAAAGGACTTGAACTCCTCCTGCAAGTAACCTATATGCATTTCATATTTTCTACTGACGTTGTACTACCTTTGCAAAAGCTGCGGCTGTCATTTGAACTCTTCCTTCATCAGATGCATAGATTTTGAGATCATGCCGATAGGTACTATGCAATCTAAGTAGGCCACATCCTGGAAATCCTGCATAGTCACCTACCAAAGCAAAAAGTGAAGTTTCTTATTCGTTTCTGTAGATTTTCTCTTTACATAGAAAAGCCATTACGAAGAAAAATAAGATACCTTGTCCACCTGGGTACATACATCGGAAAGCTCTTCCTAGTTCCTCTGCCTGAACTCTACCTGCAGGTGTCAATTCTCCTCCCCATTTGAGAACTAAGAGTAGAGATGGCTCTTGTTTGCGGTTATCTAAATCCAAACAAAGCAAGTAAAAGATTTTTTTTTTTTAACTTACGTTCAAAAGTCAAAGTGAAACAAATGTTACTTTTCTACAGGGACAATCCAAAAAATATTGATATTCTGTATGCTGTAGTGAATAGAATTTGATTTTGAAACAGAAATACTTTATGCTGTATAATTATATGTATTTTATTATGCTATATAACCATGTTATGCTATCTAAACATGTTACTTGTAAATTTACATTGTTTTATTTGTTTCCTAGTATGATTTGATTGCTTATTATAACCTATTATAACCTATGACTATCACGAAGTGTTGTGTCTTATAATTCTTGATGAATGTATTTTATTTTTTCTTTATGTACACTGAGAGCATATGCACAAAAGACACATTCCTTGTGTGTCCAGTCATACTTTGCCAATAAAGAATTCTGTTCTTCATGGCAAATTATTCTGAAATAAAAAAATGAAGGGATGTTATCTGATCCATGTAGAAATAAGTAAAAAGCAATATTTAAAATCCTATACACAGCTATTCAGAAATTTGTTTATGGATCTTCAGTGATTATATTTCCTATATATTTGTTTAGAACTGCAGTTTGATTATATTAGAATGTGACTATAAAGTTGCCTTTTGACTTCTAACCAAGATGAAGAAAATATTATAAACTGAATTTATTAATCAATTCAATGCACCTATTGATCAATTCAAAAAATAATCAGATTGGCCCTAAGCCTGTGGATCCTTTCACAAGGCTTTAAGGGTATAACTGTATTCCTCGGATTAAATAAATAAACTAATTGATGGAAATTAGTTCCTAAAAATAACCAAGGTACCTTCTTCTTCACTAGATGTTTTAGGACAACCATGAGGAAGATAAGTCAGTTGCACTTTGCGATTTATGCCAGAAAAATGTCCATACCTAAAAACAGCAGTGATAATATTAAAAATCACACAATACTGGCAAAGGAAATACAACAAATCAGATGAACTGATAATTTAGGATATTGCAATACAGCTATAAAAACTGATGGATTTTAACTATATTTTGCTATATGGAGAGAAAACAACCCTATTCACTGTTCACATTTTTAACCAAAATACCAACAAAGATGTGCCACCCACAGATAAGACAATTTTATTTTTTTTACCATGTTTTATTTCGTATGTAGTTTACCATATATACTGGTGGAAAAGCCTATCCATGGACAAACGATACCTGATTTTTTGGATGCATTCTGGCACCTAAAATTCTTGCTTATTTGTGGGTTCATTGTCTTATATAATTATTGTAACAGAGATCAAGAAGAGCAATAAAACATATCAACATTCTATTATAATTTTTGCCCATCCTTTAATCATGTAATAATTAACATACTTGAAATAAACTGGCTTCATAGAAGATTTCATACATGCAGAAAAAGTTTAATTAATAAATGTAGGGTGTATGTCTACAGATTGTCTTCAACCACAATTGATCCCCAAAATATCTGTTGCTAAGTGAGAGTTGTTGAACAAATTTTGCTTCATTTTGCAACCTTTCTTGCCACAGCAAAGTGAATCATTGCAGTTGTTAAATGAGTAAAATGGCTGTTAAGTGAATCTCACTTCCCCATTGACTTTGCTTATCAGAAGGTTTCAAAAAACATTGGACATTGCAACCATCATAAATATGAACAAGTTACCAAGCAGCTGAATGTTGACCGCATGACCATTGGGATGCTGCAATAGTCCTAAATGTGAAAAATGGTCACAAGACTTTTTTTTCAGTACCGCTGTAACTTCAGACAGGCACGAAACAGTAGCATCTGTAAGTCGAGGACTACTTGTGTAATATGGCTTAGAAAGTATTGGTGTTGTTTGCTTCAGCAGAAATCTCAAATTAAAATGGGGAAGGAGGAGTGCAGGACCTCTTTAAAGTAACCACATCTTTCGACAGGCTTCCAGACAAGCTTGAACCAGATGCAATTGCTTTAAAGAATCATACTAAATATGGCAACTTTAATAAATAACAGCATGTTTTTTTGCTCAATGGAAGTCTGCAAAAAAGGCATGATTATTCCAAAGAGGTCCCGACTTCTTGCACATCCTGAAACATACATTCCATCACCTATCTCACTTTCTTGCTAATTATATCCCACCCTGGAAAAAAAATCCAAACAGTTTTTTAACATTGCTTTTATATTTTGCTCAAAACAGAAATGGGAGCCTCAGTTTTTGAAAATATAATGATTTCTTCAAAAGAAAGACTACCATGAAATTAAGAGTTGGCCCTAATTCTTTAAAGCAGCAGTCCCCAATCTTTGCAGCCTGGTAGCCCAGCTGCGTGGTCAGGAACTTGGGGCACACAAAAAGAGGGACAGCATGCACATGCGCTCGTACAGCTGTTTCTATGAGTGAAGCCAGCTGCGCACATGCGCCAGCCTGCAACTTGTGTGAGTGGAGTTGCATGCACATGTGTGCTGGCTTGCACGGCCCAGTTCCAAATAAGCCATGGGCTGGTAGTGGACCGGGAACCCCTGCTTTAAAGAAATACTAGAACAAAAAAAAATCTGCTTTCTTTATTATTGTCTCAGTGAATCTAATACAACCAACTTATTTTCCAACAAATAAAGCAAAAATCAGAATCAGGTTTAAATTAGCAACTAATCTAACAAGCTAAATTGGACTAGTTCCAAAGTTACAGATGTAGATATGAAAATCAGGTGATCTTTACACAGTTTTCTTAAAATGTGTTTTTATTACATCAAAAAATTTGAAATAAAATACTTACATCTCCAACACAGTCTTTAACTGTTCAAGTTTAGATTTGTTTTCTTCAATTTCAGAGTCATTATTCTGTCCTAGCTCTATTAAGAGCTGTCTTGCAATATCAAGTACTTCCTAAAAACAGTGGCAATTTTACAGGCAGTTCGTGAAAATGTATAATTATACAAGTACCTAGAAAAGGTTTTAAAAAAGAAAAAGAAAAGAAACCTTACCTGTAGCTGCCTAGGCTTTTTCAGCTTTAATTTCCCAGACTTATACCCATTGCATTTTTCAAAAAGATCAAAAAACCTTTAAAAGAAACAGGGAATAATTAAATTATTTCACAATATAATCAGATTCACATTCTAGCATTAGCTGATTATAATAGCACAAATATCAACTTCCCATGAATTGATTGATAGAACGGTTATTTGATGAATAAACAGGTATTTGCTGAATACAATCTCGTATCAGAATTAGGATTACCTGAAAATTCAGTGAGGTTTACATTAACAAATTTTTAAAGAAAAGTTCAATTAAAAAACATATTTATTTATTTATTAAAAAGTATATGGTAGCCCATCTTATCATGATGACTTTTAACAATAATGAAAAACACAGTTACAACATAACAAGCACATAATCTAGCCGCTATGGTAAAAACCACAAATAACTATCAATATAACTATCCAACAGGCTGTGCCACATTCTGATCCCATCGGAGTTTGCAATAATCCAACTAGCACACAAGTAAATAATTCACATGATTCATTTATGGAAGAAAACTTGTTTGTATAATATACAGTATAATGCATGTGCATGATACCCAAGTCAGAACCAGAACTCAGAATACAGAAGTCATAATTTTAGAATATAAGCACAGAAGCAGTATCACAGAGGAGTAAAGATCCAAGGACAAACTAACTCTTATACACAGATCAGTAACCCGAAGCCACACCCAGTCTCCAATCCATCTGGCTCACAACAGGTGCTGTTTCTTAGTCATCAAACAGTTCCCACTGGCTGACCTGTTACCATTCTATTCCAATTCATGAACTCTCATATACTGACACCCCCATTCCCAATGACATAGCCAACTCTTTAAGCCTTATAAAAAGTAAAATAGGCTTAGATCTTATCTATGCTCAATCTGGGGATATGCTGAAATGTGTGAGCCACCACAGAAAATGGTCTATCAATGGGTCCACCAGATGTAGATGTAACATTTTTAAATGGAGTCACAGTATGCCTCTTCCACCAGATTTGATGAGAAAGGTAAACACAATTAGTGAGAGGTGATTCCCCAAATAACCCATCCCATGCTATGAACTTGATAGATCACTACCACCACCCTTATGTGAATCCAGAAGCCCAACAGAAACCAACACAACTCATAGAACAGAAATGTACCATTCAAGGAGTACACATAACTAGGAATGAAAACGAATATATGTGTCCCAAGGTAAAGTGGCAGGATTCAATTTGGATCAGTCACTGGGACGAGATGTTTTGTCTTCTGAGCTTTTAGTCCAAGGTGAGCGACCCAGATTGGATCCGGCACATAATTGCCCACACTGCTGATTATGAACCAACAGCAGTTTCCAGATGTTCTTGAAGAGCATCCCAATATAAAGCATCTTTCAATAGTCCATTTAGGAGACAACTATGGTATGTATGACTATGAGTCCTATGGTGATTACAGGTCATGAACAACACAAAGTTTGGCAAAAGTTATCCTGTTTGCAGCTGCCACCTGTTCCTCAAACAGGAAACACTGCCCAGAAAGATACCCAAATTGCACTGTATCTGTTTGGGATCCTGCAATATCCTCTAGAGGTAAAGATATATCTTGAAGATTCCAAAACCAGAGTGAAGCTCACCAGGGGTTGAGTTGAAGCCTGTCCCTCCTCATCGAGACCCCAGTTTCCAAACATGGAGAAAGAATCTCCAGGGTACTACTTGGTCAGCCATGGGTAGACATAAATATAATGATACATATACTGTATAACAAATGATATCCTCACTCCATGCCATCAAATGACCTCAACCAGTTGTTTCATGTAGATGTTAAAAGGAGAAATCTGCACAGCAGGGAGACTGGTACAATAGCAACAACCCTTAATGATCCCTAGAACCCAATAAAAAGGATCTTGCATTCAATAATCTATGAACGCTACCAATCTTGGAATACCATAGCGCCTCCTCCACTCTTTGTCCTTGGTCCTTGACTAATGGCACAAAGTGAAATCTGTGTGGGTGCATCTTCAAGAAAAGAACACCTCCCTCAAATCCTATCCAGGTTCCAATATTAAACACCAGGTCACCCCTCTTATTTGTGATAGATCACTGATGAAGGAGGTCTTATTGCAGACTGAACTCTGATTCAGAAGCAGCAACCAAGTCATGACATGTAAAGGTTTGTTAATCAGAAAATGGGGTCAAACACATTGTGTTACAATGTAACACTTGTGAAAAGCATCAGAGCTATGTTTCCCAAGTAACCCCCCTCCCACTATGCCTTCCTCATCCATTACTATAGACATGTTCTAGCCTATCCTTATTATACACATTCCATATTCCTCCCCCCCAATTCGCTGGCCCATCTCTAGATTAGAGTCCCAATCATGTCACAAACCAGGAAGTTCATCCCCCCAGGACACTTCTATTCATGCCATCAGGTTTTCCAGCAGCCCTAGACCACACATTTTACCCCTATAAACTTCCCAGTAGTATCCTACGGTACTTTAATATCGTAAGAATTTCATCAAATTTAGAAATAAATATCAAGGAGGATTTTCCCAATGTGAGGCCTCTCAGTTGTGTTTAAAGTATAATCCCTAGGATTTCAAGTCAGCAAGCACCAGTCCCAACACATGTGGAAGTCACTTGTCATATAACGCATCTGAGTTCAAACCGTAAAACTAAATTACAAAAAAAATAATTTAGTATTCAACTTAAATATTTCACGATTTCTTTTTATCACCAGATACTTACTTTTGGTTTTTAACTTCCATTTTCATTTTTTGCTTTGGTGTCCGATCTCCATGCCGTATTACAGCAATGACACATCTAAGCTCCATCCTGCAAGTATAGAAGGATTGTGGCTAACTATATGCTTCTATTTATTATTGAAATGAAACAAGCTGATTCAGTGATAAGCAAAATATTTATGTTGAACTGTGGAAGACTGTGGATACAAAGTCTAAAAAGAGTCTGTAAGCATCTTTTTAAATTGGACTAAAGAGTCAATGGCAACTTGTTCCATAAAACAACTAGTATGGCTTAATTATCCAGAAAAATGATGGGGTTGCCTATACTATATGCTATATACTATACACCAGAGCTCTTGCTGCAAGCAGTTTGGTGCAATGGTTAAGATATCAGGCTAGAGTTTATGAGTTCTATGTAGTCCCTGTTTAGGCCCAAAGTCAGCTGGTTGACCTTAGGACAGTCCTTCCCTCTCAGCCTATGGAAGCAAGCAGTAGCAAACCACTTCTGAAACATCTTGCCAAGAAAACTGCAAGGACTAGACCAGGCAGTTGCAAGTGGTCAAAAACTGACTTGAAGAGGAGAAAAAAAAAACCAAACAGCTAAGAGTAATTAGTATTGTTTATATAGGAAAAACTAGGCAGAGGTCTTTAAACTTGACAGCTTTAAGACTTGTGGACTTCAACTCCCAGAATTCCTCCTCCAGTCATGTTAGCTCAGGAATTCTGGGAGTTGAAGTCTACAAGTCTTAAAGCTGTCAAGATTGAAGAGCCTTGCTATACACAAAAGCTACAAGTATCATAGATGTTTTATTTTGGATTCCCAAACCGAGCAGAGAATATGACTAAAAATTTAAATGCCTCCTTCCAACTCTATGAATTTATGAAATTCATATTCCTAAAGAAAGCCCAGACTTACTGTAAGTTATGGTTATCTCCCAACAAACTAAGCATGGAAACTGAGGAAGAACTCAGTAAGGCACTAGGCAATAGATGGAGGTCCAAGTTTGCATTTGTTTGGAATACATCTAAATTCCTTTAAAAATATTTTCACTGAACTCAAGAAAGGTATCTAGAGTTACAAAGTCTTAATTGCTTCAAGTGTAGCAGCATTTGATCCTGAATATAAAATATTACTTTTGTGAATAGAAATCTGTGTTCATAATACTGCAGGGTATATTTTGAGTTTTGCATTAGATAGTAAAACATTCAATTTGAGTGAGGCATTGTTTTTGGCTATGTAAGAAGGATTACCTCTTCCCTGGAGATAGCAAAATTTAGAGTCCTTTTTAACAAAGGGAACAAGAGCTGAAAGACCACTAATAGTGGGGGAAATATTTGGATTCTGTCTTTCTCTTCAGCAGCCTTGAGCTCTGAGGAATATGAGTAACTACTACTACTTTCGAAATGATGGGTAAAATAATTAAGAGCATTGTGTTAAATGTAATCTTGCCTTTGTTGTGCTCTACTAAAGTCTCCTATCGTACTGGATATTGTGTGTAGGTAGTCTTCAACATATGACCATAAATGAGTCTGGAAGTGTGGTCATATCATGCTGGTCATCATATGCCCAATTTTATCTTCTTTTTGGTGGTAGCTGTTATGCAGATATCAAACTCACTGGCCACAATTAATGTTTTTTTTCTGGAAACTGGCCAACTACCAGTCCCTGGCCAAAAATATAAATCATAAAATGCAATCATGTGACCATGGGATATTGCAGATGGCCGTGAATGTGGCTTAATTGCTAAGTGCCCAAAATGTGATCCCATGACCACAGAGGTTGGCCATTGAAGCTTCAAATCTGGGTTTTAAGTACCTTTTGTAGGATCCATTGCAACTTCAAAAGGTCAATAACCAACCAATCGTAAGCCAAGGATTAACTGTATTTATGACTTTATCATTAGAATCTATTACTTTTGCTTAGAATTTTACACTCTAGATTCTGAACATATAGTTTTTTTCCCAGTAAAATTTCATTTTATATCCTGTAAGAATAGTTTAAGCCCATGTCACACTGCCCAACAGATGCAAAAAAGACACAGCGGACAAGCAAAATGTTCCATCCGTTGCTATCCGCTCTCAAAAGGGGCAAAAAATTTGCATAACCGGAGCAGATAACACGGATGCGGGGAGGACGCAGGGCAGATGCAAAGCGGATGTGGAATGGAAGCCCAGCAGATGGGAGCGGATGGCGCGTCCGCTAGGCTTCCAGGGGACCTCAGCAAAGCGGACACGAAACGGATACAGCGGATGCATAGCGGACGCCGAACGGATGAAGCAGATGCACAGTGGATGCACAGCTGAAGCCTAATGGATGCCTGGCGTTAATTGCGCATGCGGGGGGGATGCATTGCGTCAGCCCCGCGGATATAATGGAAGCAGCTCGGAAGCAGGTCGCCATTCAGAGGAAAGACCTGCTGCCGGACGGATTGGCTGCCTTGCCTGCCCTGCCTGCATGTCTGCCTGCCAGCCTTCAGCCTTGCTGCCACCCTCCCTGCCAGCCTTGCTGCCAGCCTGCCTGCAAGCCTTGCTGCCAGCCAGTCTGCCTGCCAGCCTTGCTGCCTGCCTTCCTGCAAGCCTTGCTGCCTGCCTCCCTGCCAGCCTTGGTGCCTGCCTTGGTGCCAGCCTTCCTGCCAGTCTTGGTGCCTGCCAGCCTTCCTGCCAGCCTTGGTTCCTGCCAGCCTCCCTGCAAGCCAGCAGCCCCACAACCATGCGGAAGCACAGCAAGCCTCAGCCATCTGCTGCCAGCCCTGGCAAGAGGGACAGGGCTACCATCCCGCCCCCTGGCCCTCACTCTGGTTCTGCTGGGGCTTCTGCAGCACGGGCTTGCTCTTCTGGGGCTGGGGCTTCTGCTGCTTCTGCTTCTGGAGGAGCTGATGACAAGCACTCCAGCACCAACCACCTCCACAGCACCTGCACCCTTCACCCCTGAGACTGAGCGACCAAGAGGAGTGCCAGAGACTCATTTTTGTTTTATAGCTTGTTGTTAATAAAGTCTATTTTTGATTTACACACTTGCTTCATTTCTTTTTTTTAATAAAGTCTTGCTGGAAACTTTTAGAAATGGTTTAAGCCTTTGCATGCTTGTGGGATGGGTTAAGATAGCTGTGGGATGGGTTGAGATAGCTGTGGGATGGGCAGGGATACCTGTGGGATGGGTAATAGCTGTGGGATAGATAAACCTCCAGTGCAAGCATAGTGGGACTGTATGGTCCACCCTCCCAGGTGCCACACCTACGGCTCTTTATTATTAATAATAATGTAATAATTATCCACACATGTCAACACAAACACAACTCTTTATTAAACGCCCTGTTCATTGTAGGCCAACCAAACATACATGGCTCAATCTCATCCGTGTGATGAGACAGGCTGAAGGAAGCATCCATTAAGCATCTACCATCCTGTCTTGCCACTCCCCTGCTCCAGCTGGGGAGTTGCACCAGTGTCTCAGGAGGTTGCGCTGCTTCTTCGCTTCATGTGAGGCTCTGTTGGGGCCTTGCACATCCTCAGTGTCAATCAGGTTTCGCCCTTGCCTCCATTCCCCAGGCTCCATGTCCCCATTGCCTTGCTGGAGGTCCACGAGCCTGTTCTGCAAGACTGGGTAGCGGGTGCGCATGAGATTGTGCAGGATGCAGCAAGCTTCCATGATCCTCCTCACGGTTTCTGGGCAATGCTGCATGGTGGTGAGAAGTACCTGGAACCTGTTGGCCAGGATGCCAAAGGTGTTCTCCACCACCCGCCTTGCCCTGGACAGCCTGTAGTTGAAGATCCTCTCTTCAAGGGTGAGGAGTCTGGAGGTGTAGGGCTTCATGAGGTAGGTTGTGAGGGAGAAGGCGTCATCCCCCACGATGAAGTAGGGCACATCTTGTGTGTCGTTGGGCAGGGGGTCTGGATCTGGGAAGCCCACGATGAGGTTGCGTTCCAGCTCCTCCTTGAGGTGACTGGCGTTGTATACCTGGGCATCTGAAGATGAGCCGTTGCCTGAAGCATCGATGTACATGAACTTGTAGTCAGCATCGACCATGGCGAAGAGGATGATGCTGAAGAAGTTGAAATCAGTGGACCCCGAGTTGGCTGGAGCTTTGCAGGCCACGTGCTTGCCATCTATGGCTCCAACGGTGTGTGGGAAGTTCCACTTCTGACACTGCTCTGCAACTTTCTTCCATCCTTCTTCAGTGGAGGGGTACTGGAGGAGGTCCTCCAGGTATTCTTCGATGATGGCCTGCACCACTTCTCTGACCACAATGCTGATGGTGTTGGATGGCACCCTCCAGCTGTACTGCATGCTCCTGTAGGCAGTCCCTGAGGCCAGGTGGTGCAGAGTGAGTGCCACCTTGAGCCCAGGTTCCAGGCTGGGCCGGAAGCTGGTGTTTGCCTTGGTCAACCTGGGTGTCAGCTGCTGCACAACTTCGTCAAACATGGCTGGAGGCATCCTCATGAAGTTCTGGAACGCCGGAGTGTCTTCGCTCCTGAGCTCCACCATCAACTTGTTGTACAGTCCGTCCTCTGCTCTTCTGGCGAACCATCTTCGGATCCGGACTCTTTTTGGGTGGCTCCTTTTCTTCTCGCAGTAGAGTTCACAGAGCCTACAGATGGCTTCGCACTGTTGCAGAACGATGGTGGCTGCCGAAAGGACTTTGTTACAATCCACGGTGGACATGACTGGATGCTGTGGAAGAGGAAGAGCCAGATGAAGGCTGCAGAGGTCTGCATCGCTGGGCTGCTGTTCTGAAAGTGAGATGCAGGCGAGTTGCTCCCCCTTTTTATAGGCAGTATAGGTTTTCCGCTAGGCATCCTCTAGACATCCTTAATATCCGAGATAGGTCCCCTCTGCGAACGTTTTTTCCGTTTTAAACGCTTTGTTTCCATTCTGCATCCGCTAGGCATCCGTTCTGCATCCGTTCCGCGTCCGTTCCGCTTCCTCCCTGCGTCCGTTTACCGCTGGAGCGGATGGAGTTGTGCGAATGCGCAGCGGATGCCTAGCGGATATAGCGGATGCGTAACAGATGCGTAACGGATGCCTAGCGGATGCAAAATGGACGAACTGGATACATTTTCCCCGCAAAAGTTTTGGGCAGCCCAAAACTTTCGGAGCGGATGAAACGTCCATAAACGGATGCTGGACGGATAGAGAGGAAGCCAAACGGAGGCAGTGAGTACATCACGTTTTCCAAACAAAAACGTTTGTCCATTTTACATCCTCTTTGCATCCGTTGGTTCAGTGTGACATGGGCTTTATTTTCTATAGAGGGAACAAAATGAAAGATTGTCACACAGGGGCAGGTTGTATTATCAATTATTTTTGCCATTTTTAAGATGTAATTGCCAAAAAGACAGTATAGGTTGTGAGACAATTACCAAGCCCATAAGTTAAAGCAAGAGGTTTAACCAAAATGTGAAGTCCGCGGGCCTACTGGGGGAATAGGACTGGAGATATCTAGCTTTCCATTTGATAGGCTCAACTGTTCTGCTATAGTTATGTGTTGGAATGTGATGCAGAGTCGCATGAGGAGGGGATCTTTCCCAAGGAGCAAAAAGGCAAGTCAGTTTAGATTCTCTGGCATGCAGGAAGAGGCCAGAGAGGATCCTCCCTAACCTTTCACAGGGTTTCTCTAATAGTTATGCAGACTGTGCTTCAGTCTATCAAACTTCCTGGCTAATGGTGAGCAATAATAAAGAAACTACTATGAGCAGATCCCTGTGTTGTTCTTGGTTCCTTGAGTGTGACAATTTATTATCTATGGAATATGTATATTTACAGAACCTAACATGGATAAGAAAAACAATCTTGGTGCAATTTTATGCAAATATTTTCTTCTTACATTGTTCCTGAGGTGGTTGGCACAATAGGAATATCTTCTGCTTCCAAAGGTATAGACCAAGGGATCTGAAATTGTGGAGCAAGTTCTCTCATAACCATATTTCTAAAAGAGGAAAGGTAAGTGATTTATTGAATTAAAATGTTTTAATTTATATATTTATATACTATGAAATAAATAATTTGTAGCAATACCTAACTACAATTTTAATAATTAAACATATTAGTCTTTTTACACCTCAGTTAAGAAAACTCTGAACAATTTTGAGAATTGCCAATCTTTATCATTTGACAAATTAAGACTTCTGGTTAAAAATTATTACATGAGGACATATTTATTAAGGCTGCCAGGAAATCAAAAGCTGAATAACAAAACCTACATTTACACAAAATAAGCACATCTTAATAACTCTCTTAAAAGGCTGACTTCCTGAGATCTTATCCAATGTTGTTCCATCAAAGGATCACTGGGAAATTATTTTTTATTAAGATTTTATAGCACAAAAATTACAAACACAGAAAATGGAGAAATCTGGAACTTGAGTCAAACCAAGGATCCTTATGGTTCAATAACAGTGTCCCAAAGCCCACTCAAGTTCTTTAAACTCTTACCCAAGGATTTTAGCACAATCATCATAATACTTCATAGAATTTTTCACAAAACTGAAGCCATTGACATCACAGACATAGGACTGCCCATTTGCACGCAACAAGTCAAATCCACAAACTGTTTGCTATCAGAGAAAGCAACAACATGTTCAAAACTTGCAGAATATTATCTACAGACATTTAAAACTCAATAACTCTATGTAGCAGAAACAAAATATTCCACATATTAATAATCTAAAATATCACAGGATAGTGTCCAGTTTTCTTATATCTCTTTAAATGTTTATCCTGTCATATCTCTGTTTAAATGGGACATTTGGAAAGGCAACTTTTTGAATTTAACATTCTTCTAAATTCTTATTCAATTATTTCTAAAATTCCAAAATATCTTTATAAACAGGTTAACAGAATAAACAGCTCTAAGACATCTATCATTTAGGGGCTTATTCCCAAGAGGCTTCATTTATAGATTTTAATAGATTTTCTCAGCTGAGAAAGCAGGAGAAAGAAACATATGGAAAAATATACAGCAATAATTGAAAAGCAGGAGATATCCTCTGTATTAAGAACAATAAAAATATTTTCTGCAGATTTTTGATACCAGGGGTCAGCAGTATGATCTTACCAATTCTGAGCTGCTTGCTTTATCATAATTTTGCTATTTTACAAAATTGAACAGATTTTTTATTGTTTTTAATGGATGTAGCTTATGAGATTAAGCATTCTCATTTTAAATTTCATGAAATTTGACCATGGGGGATGGGTTATCTGACCCATCATGTGAAATCATTCAGTGGTATCCAAGGCCTGAAATGGGTTCTGACCCCTGGAATAGGTAATAATTTCAGAAAATATAACTTGGCTTGAAATGTTTGTTATTGTATCTTGTTACCTTAAAAGCCAGGCATACTTTCCAAGCTATTAACTTTTCCCGTGCATTAAGTATCACTGGATACCTCACTTCTTTGCCTTCGCTATCACGCTCCACCTTGCCATCTAGCGCAGGGGATTTACGTGCTTCTGCATGTGCATAATCTGGGCCTACAGTGTATACCTATATTTGAGGGAAAAGGGAAAGACAAAGCAAGTAAAATCTGTTTGGTTAAATACATGGCATTAGGTATAGTTTCACTTCATAGCCAGTTCCATCTCCATCTTTTATTCCTCTCCTTTTTTATCCTGCATTCTTCTCCCCTTTAATCTTTATTTGCGTTGTATTTTATGCTATAATAAATTTTATTAAATCGTTTAAAAAAAAAACAGGGAGCAGGTTATAATGCAGCTGTGCAACACAGGGAAAAATATAATTATTTCAACAATTCAAAACACAACAAGTACTTCATTTGCATTCTCATGCTCTTCAAAATATATTTTTAATTTTCTTTAAGAACAATTAATTTTCACTGAAGAAAACAAAGAATTTAGCTGTTTCACATTTAACAATAGCAATAGTTCAGCAATAGTAAATGTTTCACAGAATTGCTAAGGTCCTTAATCATTTGACCGCTCCAAAATTAAAACCTAAATATGCAATTATACCTTTACATCAGTACCATCTGTAGGCATGAATTCCTCATAGATGTATGAACCAGTTTTTCTCACGTTGCTTTCAGGAGAGTAAACACTGCTTCTGCTACCAATCTGAAATACATATTTCCATCTATGTTAATTTAAATACCCAAAACACATTTTTTCTTAAAAATTGCTTTGAAGAGAATAAAACTGTAGCCATAAATGTTTTTAAAAACAAAATACAACATTCTTACCATACTATACTGTGATAGGGTTGGAAGGAAAAAGGAAAATACGCTGACTACGTGGGCTGAAAAAAATGTCTTTTAGGAAGGTTTCCTGAGATGTCTAAATTTATAAAACAGTATTTTTTAATCTCTCCTTCTGAAAAAGATCACTGCTCACTCTTACAGTCTTAACTGCATTTAATTAATAAATGGAAAGAGATTAGAAAAACCTTTGGCTTTATCTTTGATTGAAGGCATGGCATTTTAAGTGGCTTAGCAATACATATTTGAGCAAAGGGGTTATCTGGATAAAAGGCAGGTTCTCAAATACTATTTAATTTTTTTTAGAAATTGCTATGATTGGATTGAGAGGTTGACCTTGGCTGTTACTCCTTACCAACAATCAATTCCCAGATGAGAGAGATTAACACCAAGATTAACATCAGACTAACAAAACAATACCACAAACAAGCTAACAGTAAACAATCCAATAAAGAATCACCAAGAATAACAATTACCAACACTAAGAGGAAAGGCCATAGAGCGTAAAATGAGACCAAACCCCACTCCCTAATGATGTTACTTGGTTTGGGTAATGAAGCATCTGCAAGAAAACTATGCTCAGAACACCAAGGATCCCTCATTTCAATCCTGTCATAAATATTCTCCTCTTATCAGTATTATTGGATTGACTGATGATAGTGCATGACTCTTAATGTCATATTTCATTACATACAATAAATATTCTTTTTACCCTATTGTTAACATTATCTTTTATTTTTATTTCATTTTTCTGAATAAAACAAAATCACTTTTCTTAAAAAGAAACTCACTCTTTCCCCTTCCCTCTTCATCTCAGATTCAAGGTAACCCTGCACCTTGGAGTTGTGAAACCTTAAAAATCATTTGGAAATGTTCAGATGAAGAAAAGAAATTGAGAATGGCATACTCTATCCTGTTATGAAGAAAGAATTCATTTAAAATTTATTTCTACATCTTGAACCTGTTATGGGAGAAAGATCAAAAGCACTCACTAGGCTGATGGGAATACTATAATTCAGTGGTTCTCAGCCTTTTATTCACCACAAACCTCCGATCATGGCCATGGACCACCAAAATTAAACTCAAGATTTAAATCATAATATTTCTTCAAGTCTTCACAGATTCCACCCTGTGAGAACATCATGACCCTTCAAAGAGGACAATCAGTTGAGAATCACGATATAATTGATGTATTCCTGAAATTTTCTTTATTTATATGGTGGGGAGAAGAAAACATTCAATAACATATCTTCTTGCAGAAAGATGGACTACAAAATGAAACCGAAACTAAGCTATAATCTAATTACTTGTTTACAGATAAAATTTATCTTGTGGTATTTAGCAGCCATTTTTGTATCCACTATTTTCTTATTTCCACTTCATTCTATCCTACCTGTCATTATGAAGTACAGATACACAAATTATCTGTAATTCTTCAGTTAATGCAATTTGCAAGGTAACTCTCAGAATAGAATGCTTTTAAAAAAATAGATTTTATTAAAGTTCTACAATTAAAAAAACACTAATCATGTTTACAATTTTTGCAATACATTGTAGTATCAGTTTTTTTCATCTTCCATTATTCATATCTATATACATATATACATTATTCATATTTAAATGACATGTTATCTATTATTCCGATTATTTATCCAAGAATATAAATTCTTCCAGACCGTAGAGAATTCTCTTTTTTCCTTCTCTTGCAACTCCATAGTAAGCTTATTCATCTCCGCGCAATCCATAATTTTTCTAATTAACACATTGTCTGTAGAATTACCCTCTGCTTTCCAATTTTGAGCATAGGTTATTCTCGCTGCTGTCAGAATTATGTATTATGAGATATTCAATTTCTTTTTTTCGCCTCTAATTATTCCTAATAAAAACATTTCCAGTTTGAATTCTATTTTTTTCTTCGTTATTTCTTGCAAACAAATTTTTAATTTTATTCTGGAATTTTTTGGCTTTGGGGCACAACCACCACATATGAAAGAAGGTACCCGTTGTTTGTTTACACTTCCAACATATTGGACTCAAATTTGGATATATCTTGGCCAATCTCAATGGTGCTAGATGCCAATGATAGAACATTTTATAAAGGTTTTCCCTATACAAGGCTGCCATTGTTAAATTTATAATTTCTCTCCCAAAGTCTTTCCCAATCCTCTAATTGAATGTTTCATCCATGCTATCATTGTGTTTTACTAACTCTTCTTCTGCTCCTTTCTCTATACCAAATTCTTCCATATCTTTTTTATACTTTGTTTGCACCTGCAGATAGGGCCACCAGTCTAACTTAATTTCTTCTTCAATTTTCGATTTTTTAGGTTTCCATGATTATCTAATCATGTTGTACCTGATCATTTTAGAAATATTCATTCTATTTGAGTTGAACACTGCTTCCATAGTTGAAAGCCAGCCTGCTATCTTAGTATAATGTTTTGATTTAATTTTATGCCAAATTTCTAATAATGCCTCCCTAATTAAATGTTGTATAACATGTGGATATGTCTTGTTATTTCTCTTCCATGCATGCCATCCAACTTGCAAGTCATGTCCCTGTACCGTTAATGTTCTCCTGTTGTTTAAAGATATCCAATCTCTTGTCCAAGTTAATGTTGCTACCTGTTGATATGTTTCCCAGTCAGGGAGTCCGAAACCACTTCTGTATCTATTATCCTGCAATAGTTTTAATCTAGTTCTTGGTTTTTTACTTTGCCATATAAATTTTGTTATCATTTTATTTAGTACCCCATAGAATTTATTGCTTAACTCTACCGGTAACAGTCTGAAATAAGCATAGCCATTTTGGTAGCAAGTTCATCTTTATTGCAACAATCTTTCCTACTAAGGACAGTTGCAATTTTCCCCATATTTCCAAATCCTTCTTTGTTTGGTTCAGTAATTTATCATAATTATCTTCATTTAAAGATGAACATTTTGCTGTCAACCAGATCTCCGAGTATTTAATTTTATTTGTAATTTGGAGTTCCGTTTCCTTTTCTAATTCTTTTTTTTTTAATATTCTAAAATATTTTAAATTAACATTTTAGTTTTGTTTTTATTGATTTTAAGACTTGCTACTCTACCATATTGATCTATTTCGTTTAACAATATTTTCCCAACCTCGTTCGGATTTTCTACAAAAAATACCATGTCATCAGCAAATGCTTGTGTTTTATACTCTTCCTCTTTTATCTTAGTGCCGTAATTTCTTTTTTATTTCTAATTTGATTTAATAAAGCTTCTATTGCAAGTATAAATATCAGAGGTGAAATTGGACAGCCCTGTCTCGCTCCTTTAAGCCCCTGTCACACTGCACCAACGGATGAAAAGAGGATGTAAAATGGACAAAAAAACCTTGCCATCCGTTGGTTAATACGATGTATCCGTTCTGTACTCACTGCATATGTTTTGCTTCCTCTCTATCCGTCCAGCATCCGTTTATGGACGTTTCATCCACTCAGAAAGTTTTGAGCTGCTCAAAACTTTTGCGCGGAAAATGTATCCAATTTGTCCATTCTACATCCGCTAGGCATCCGCGAGACATCTGTTCTGCATCCGTTATGCATCCGCTATATCCGCTAGGCATCCGTTCCACATCCGCACAACTCGCATCCGCTCGGACGCAGGGAGGAAGCGGAACGGACGCAGAATGGATGCAGAACGGATGCCTAGCGGATGCAGCACGGAAACAAAGCATTTAAAACGGAAAAAAAGTTCGCAGAGGGGACCTATCTCGGATGTTAAGGATGTCTAGAGGATGCCTAAAGGATGCAAAGGGACACATAGGGGAAAACCTATACTGTCTATAAAAAGGGGGAGCAACACATCTGGATCTCACTTTCAGAACAGTAGCCCTGCGGTGCAGACTTCTGCAGCCTTCATCTGACTCTTGCTCTTCCACAGCATCCAGTCATGTCCACCATGGATCGTAACAAAGTCCTTTTGGCAGCCACCATCCTTCTACAACAGTGCGAAGCCATCTACAGGCTCTGTGAACTCTACTACGGGAAGAAAAAGAAGCGGCCAAGAAGCGTTTGGGTCCGAAGATGGATCGCCAGAAGAGCAGAGGACGGACTGTACAACAAGCTGATGGTGGAGCTCAGGAACGAAGACACTCGGGCATTCCAGAACTTCATGAGGATGTCTCCAGCTATGTTTGACGAAGTTGTGCAGCGGCTGACACCCAGGTTGACCAAGACAAACACCAACTGCCGGCCCAGCCTGGAACCTGGGCTCAAGGTGGCACTCACTCTGCGCCACCTGGCCTCAGGGACCACATACACGAGCATGCAGTATGGATGGAGGGTGCCACACAACTCCATCAGCATTGTGGTCAGAGAAGTGGTGCAAGCCATCATCAAAGAATATATGGAGGAGCTCCTCCAGTGCCCCTCCACTAAAGAAGGATGGAAGAAAGTTGCAGAGCAGTGGTATCAGAGGTGGAACTTTCCCCACACCGTTGGAGCCATCGATGGCAAGCACGTGGCCTGCAGAGCGCCAGCCAACTCAGGGTCTTCTTATCACAACTACAAGGGCTTCTTCAGCATCATCCTCTTCACCATGGTCGATGCTGACTACAAGTTCATGTACATCGATGCTTCAGGCAACGGCTCATCTTCAGATGCCCAGGTATACAACGCCAGTCACCTCAAGGAGGGGCTGGAATGCAACCTCATTGTGGGCTTCCCAGATCCAGACCCCCTGCCCAACGACACGCAAGATGTGCCCTACTTCATCGTGGGGGATGACGCCTTCTCCCTCACAACCTACCTCATGAAGCCCTACACCTCCAAATGCCTCACCCGTGAAGAGAGGATCTTCAACTACAGGCTGTCCAGGGCAAGGCGGGTGGTGGAGAACGCCTTTGGCATCCTGGCCAACAGGTTCCAGGTACTTCTCACCACCATGCAGCACCACCAAGAGACTGTGAGGAGCATCGTGAAAGCTTGCTGCATCCTGCACAATCTCATGCGCACCCGCTACCCAGTGTTGCAGAACAGGTTCGTGGATCTCCAGCAAGGCAATGGGGACATGGAGCCTGGGGAATAGAGGCAAGGGTAAAACCTGATAGACACTGAGGATGTGCAAGGCCCCAACAGAGCCTCACGTGAAGGGAAGAAGCAGCGCAACCTCCTGAAACATTGGTGCAACTCCCCAGCTGGAGCAGTGGAGTGGCAAGACAGGATGGCAGATGCTTAATGGATGCTTCCTTCAGCCTGTCTCATCACACGGACGAGATTGGGCCATGTATGTTGAGTAGCCCTACAATGAACAGGGTATTTAATAAAGAGTTGTGTTTATGTTGACATGTGTGGATGATTGATTACACTGTTATTGATAATAAAGGGCCATAGGTGTGGCACATGGGAGGGTGGACCATCCAGTCCCACTATGCTTGAACTGGAGGTTTATCTATCCCACAGCTATTACCCATTCCAAAGGTATCCCAGCCCACCCCACAGCTATCTTAACCCATCCTACAAGCATGCAAAGGCTTAAACCAATTCTAAAAGTTTCCACCAAGACTTTATTAAAAAAAAAGAAATGAAGCAAGTGTGTGAATCAAAAATAGACTTTATTAACAACAAGCTATAAAACAAAAATGAGTCTCTGGCACTCCTCTTGGTCACTCAGTCTCAGGGGTGAAGGGTCCAAGTGCTGTGGAGGTGGCTGGTACTGGAGTGCTTGTCATCAGCTCCTCCAGAAGTAGAAGCAGCAGAAGCCCCAGTCCCAGAAGAGCGAGCCCGTGCTGCAGAAGCCCCAGCAGAACCAGAGTGAGGGCCAGGGGGCGGGATGGTAGCCCTGTCCCTCTTGCAAGGGCTGGCAGCAGATGGCTGAGACTTGCTGTTCTTCCGCATGGTTGTGGGGTTGCTGGCTGGCAGGGAGGCTGGCAGGAACCAAGGCTGGCAGGAAGGCTGGCAGGGAGGCAGGCACCAAGGCTGGCAGGCAGGCAGGCACCAAGGCTGGCAGGCAGACATGAACCAAGGCTGGCAGGAAGGCAGGCAGCAAGGCTGGCAGGCAGGCTGGCAGGCAGGCAGACAGCAAGGCTGGCAGGTAGGCTGGCAGGCAGGCAGACAGCAAGGCTGGCAGCAAGGCTTGCAGGCAGGCATGCAGGCAGGGCAGGCAAGGCTGTCAATCCATCTGGCAGCAGGTCTTTCCTCTGAATGGTGACCTGCTTCCGAGCTGCTTCCCTTATATCCGCGGGGCTTACGCAATGTATCCTCCCCGCATGCGCAATTAACGCTAGGCATCCGTTAGGCTTCTGCTGTGCATCCGCTAGGCTTCCGCTGTGCATCCGCTTCATCCGCTCAGCGTCCGCTCTGCATCCGCTCTTTCTGTTCCGCGTCCGCTTTGCTGTGGTCCCTCGGAAACCTAGCGATGTGCCATCCGCTCCCATCCGCTTCCATCCACTGGGCTTCCGTTCCGCATCCGCTTTCCATCCGCTCTGCGTCCTCCCCGCATCCGTTCCTTTCCGTGTTATCCGCTCTGGTTATGCAAATGGAACATTTTTCTCATCCGTTGTGTCCTTTTTACTAACGCTTTGCATCCGTTGGGCAGTGTGACAGGGCCTTTAGCTATGTAAAATATTTTCGAAAGATCCCCATTTATCTTTATACTGGCTTTCTGACTTGAATATATTTATCATTTTTACAAAGTTTGGCCCAAATTTCATCTCTTTCATTTGATATAAGAAAAATTCCCAATTTAAATTGTCAAATGCTTTCTGTACATCCAGAAAAACCAGTGCTACTGGTTTCTCTGGATGCGCTTCATAGTATTCCAAAATATTCAGTACTGTCCTGTTGTTATTTCTAATTTGTCTTTTTGGGAGAAAACCATTTTGGTCCAAATGTATAACTTCATTCAAAACTATTTACAGTCTTTCTGCCATAATAGTCATTAATATTTTATAGTCAGCATCCAGCAATGAGATTGGTCTGTAGTTCTGAATTTGAGAGTGGTCCGTACTTTCTTTTGGTATCAGTGATATGTATGTTTCTCCCCATGATTTTGGTAGTTTTACTTTTAATAGTGCTTCATTATACAATTCTAACAGCAGTGGGTTGCATAGTTTCCCATAAAGCTTTATAAAAATCTCCTGGAATCCCCTCTGGACCTGGCATTTTATTGTTTTTCTTTTTATTGATTGCTTTTTCTAATTCTGTGTTATTTCCTTATCTGAAAGTTGTCTGTTTTCTTCTGAAATTTGTGGCAGGTATTTTCCCTTAAGATATTGTTCTATCTTATCCCTCTCTATTTGATCCCATCTGTATACATTTTCATTATATCTTTGTACAATGTATTTCTTTTCCTCCGGATGATTTTGTGTGTGTGTGTCCCATTTTCATCATGTAATTGTTGAATTAATTTCTTTTCCCTTTCCTTTTTTAAGGAATGCTATTCTTTTCAATTCAATCATGACTACCATCATCACAGAATATTTAAAAGAAGGGGCAAATTATTCTTGTATAAGTTATATTAGTCTTACTTTCCGAAAGAGCCTTTGACTTCCCCCACCGGCAGATGTTGGATAATAAATATACACATTGTGGTCCTCTGCACTAACTGGTTTTTCCACAAATGGCTTTTGGAAAACTTCCCCATTCACTTCCACATGATCTTCTCCTTCAATCAAATTGCATTCTGGAAAAAAAAAACATAAATAAATCCAGACTTCAGGTTTCAGTCACAGATTTAAAAAAATCCATTATAAATTAAGACAAGAAAACTGGCTATAATCTCTAAATGTATCTGAACCCATGAACTTTAGCAACTTTGAAACTTAACATACTAAACCACAGAGAAGCAAACATTTTTTTCCTATTGAGGCCTACATAGGGATTTACAGAATATGTCAAGATCATATAGGTGTAGTTATAAATGTACAAATTATCTTTTTATTCTGTTTCCCTATTTATGATCATAAATTGATTTTCTAGTTCAAATAAATATTTCTTCAGAGCTTTAAAGTGAGCTATTATTATTACTACCATAAAAATCAAGCAAACAAATAGAAAAATAAGTGGGAAGTTACAAGGCAGAACAAATGAATACTGGAAGAGGCAGTTTGGAACAGAAATAGGACCATAATGCCTGGGAAGGAAAGGCAAATCAGAATGAGTTGCGGAAGGATTGCAGGAAGAGCTTAAAAAAGCAAAGCAGGGAGATTGTGGAAGAAAATGGTAATGGGACTTGTTAAGCATTTATTGAAGCTTAACTGATTCTTCATATGCTATGATACAGTAAATCATTAAATCAGCCATCTCTCTTTTTTTTCAGAATTTCAGAGATGTCTGAAAAAAAAGATGCGGTTATATTACAGAGATGCTACAATACTTTTGCTGTGCAAATGAAAGTATGTTTTCCAAACAATTCTGAAAGCATGAATAGCTCTAGAAATGATCCCTAGTAGTAAATGGAATGGAAGAGCAATAGAAAAGTAAGATAAGAAAGAATACATGAAAAAGAGCAGACAGAACAGTCTGAATTGCTTTTACTGCCAAACTTTAGAATACAGCTAGACAACAATTAGTGTGCCAAACGATTTCTCTTTTCAGCAACATGGACATAACTATCTACTTTTAGATTGCTATATCGTTTGAATACTGTAATAACCTTTTTGGCTACAAGCCAGAAAAGGAAAACTGGAAGATGTTACATTTAAAAAGAACACCAATACTGAATGATATGACAACCTAAAAACAAAACATACATTTATGATTTGCAGCTTCATTGTTTGTAAGGAACAGGCTATTGATAAAATGCAGTTGGCTTGTGACTATAATGCAGTTGAGTGTTGTGGATAAAATGCACCTGATTGTGGCTACATCGCCTTAAATTGTTGTTTGGGAAACTGTAACATTTTAACTGAGTCCCTCTTCCCCAGAACAGAAATGAAGGCTATCTGAAGACATAAACAAATAAAACATGAAGAGTGTTGAGAGCCAAAATAAATGAGTGCTTAAAAAAAAAAAAAAAACAGCAAATAACATCAAAGCTTATTATATTTTCTGTATTTGATCCTAGGTGCTACAGGAAACTGAACACTGAAGAATATAAAAGGAACAATGGAACCAAGTTTTCCTAACTACAGGAAAATTTAGTCTATGGAAAAGAATAAAAAAATATACCCATAAAATATGAATCATTTTGACACAAGCATCTACTTCTAAAAGTTTTCTGAAATAAAGAAACCATTGTATTGAAATGACAGCTTGTTTAGCAAGTCTAGCAAAAGAAAAGAAAATTAAATATTTTTATGAACTAAATTCCTATAGAACTTTATTTTGAAGTTCCATTGGGTTCAGTAGGTTTAAAAAAGACTATTATATACTATCAGTTACATAGTTTTTTTCCTTTTTAACCTTGTAACAAAGACCATCCATGTCATCTTCCACTCCAATTCATATGTTGATTATAGACACAAAAATAACATTTTATTAATAGACAAGAACAACTGTTTGTTTCATGAGTCCTTTGAAATGCCAACATAATAACTACCTTGGGGATTATTTGGATCCCGGTTTAGGACTGCATAACGAGGAAGTAAAATGCCTTCATCTTTAAGGATGCCATAAACTTCTCTTCTGAAAAGAAATAATATATCCCACAAAACATTGCAATTATTGGAAAAACATGAAAGTAATTTCTAATTAAAATCACAGGATAGCCAGACAATTTTGTGTAAACTTGCAACAAATTAGATAGTTACACTATTAAAAGCTGAAACAAAATTTTGCAAAATGGAGAACTTCTAGTCCTAGACACAGGATATTTCTAATTCAGTTTTAAAGTATGACAGTACATTTGCCTATTTCCACAAGAGAAAGAAAACATGATGGTGAGAAATGACACAGTGATATGGCCTTGTGAAGGTCATTCATGTGAACGTGTACAATCAAAAAGGAAAAAAAGAGGAGGAATCATTTAGAAACACTAAAGATCCTTGAGAAAAAAAGTTTAATAAATGAGCAACATGTTAATAAAACATAACAAACACACCTTGAAAAATGTAAACTTCAAAATTAAACATTTTCAAATGTGCTTTAAATAGGAGGATATTCTTTGCAATTACAGTAACTAATATTACACTTTGATCATACTGATACGCCAGAGGTACACTTGCAGGTTTTCAGTTAATAAAATGCAAGGAAAATTAGCAAAAGAGGCATTTACATCTAGGAGATAAGAGTTTATTTACCTGTCTTGTATATGATACTGCATATTCAAATCATTAATAACAAACGGATTCCTGAGTTTAGAATAGGCAACTGCTTTGTCCAATGGAAATCCTAAACAAAATGTAGCAAAGAAAATCTATATTTATTTTTAAATAGTTCTTAAATGCATAAGAATTACAAATTAAAAATTGGAATTTCACAATTGATTTATTCTAGATAAGTTTTACAAATTCCTTCAAGTTCCTTCATCTATAAAATTACCTGGATTACAGTTTTATAGTTTCATCCATCCTATTTTAAAAGCTTTTCTCTTTATTTTGTTTACCCCATTTTGTTCAACTGAAACATCAGGTATCCTATATCAGTTAACTATCAATTCAAATACAACAGTAAACCAGCAATCTAGTATTTTCTTAACATAATTTTTTAAAGTCAAGGAGAAAATAACATTACAATCATTTAAAGTAAATTTTACGAAATTAGACTCATTTTTGATAAAGCATGTGTGATGAAGCATTCATTAGAGTTCCAACTCTTTTAAAATAAAATAATGGGAAAATTGAGAATAGCAAAAATATTAAGTTAAACCAATTTAAAGGAAGGCTCAAAAGGTTTTGTTATACATGTTTCCAATTCTACGTACTTCTTTCCAAAATTAGCATAATTTGACATAAATTATTTCCAAGATTAAATGTTTTTAACTGTTGTATAAAGTGGACCAATGATACCTTACATCATTGTAATTCTTAACATTATTCTTTAAATATGGTTCAATGTAAGAGATTTCAATAGCACTATTCAATGTTATTAAAAATATTCATAAAATTGTAACAAAATGTTTCACAGCATGAAAATTTTTACATTGTACTGAATAAATAGCAATTACCTTTAGAATGAAAAGAAATGAGACAATCACATAAAGGCCAGTTTTCTACCGGTTCATTCAAAACGACATCTTCTTCAAATATCACTACTGTGATGTATTTAAACATGGAAAGCCGTTCAAGGATTTCATTCATTGGTTTTGATTTTGATTTTTTTGCCATAGAACATATTCCAACCATGATCTGTCTTTCTGGTGGCTAAAAAAAAAATTAAGATCAATTATGTTATCAATTAAGGGAATGTTTCTATCCTTGTTTGATAAACAAATTTCATGATTATATTATCAGGTTCATGTATTAAGAATAAAATATGAATTGGAAATCAGTGCTTAATTTTGCATAAGGTATACAGTAAAATTAGTATAAAGAAAAAATTGTTTTACTACTTCTTGCATAAAGAAAAAACTATTATGCCCATTTCACAAGATTAAAAAAAAATTTATATAAATTTGAAGTTACCATTTGAAAGTGAAAACATCTTTCAGTCCATTAGATTATTAAATTGCAGAAAGCACAATCTGTAGAACCACCCTTTAATGAGACTTGTAATGAGTTATAATAGTTATGGTGGGCAGCATTGTTGAATTGTAGCTACATAACTTTGTATTTAAGATGCCAGCTGCACTAGTCAACTCCACCAATGGAAATCTTTGAACTACTTGCAACACAAAAGAAACTATTTTCTTTGCAAAGTATGAGTAACATGTTTTGATACTATAGGAATCAGAGACTAATTTTAGATACTAGATTTTACTTTTCTGTGACATAAGCTTTTCTTTTTTTATAAATCTTAATTTCAAAAAGTCTCCCAAATTCTGATACATAAGTTACTTGTAGCACTAGATAACTCCAGTCTAAACTATGGGCAGCCATATAAATGTTTTAAATAATAAAAATAAAATAAACACAGTACGTACAGAATCATATTCTTCATCATCATCATCTTGATCATAGAAGGAGGCAAAATTGGAAGATCTGGAACAATCCAAAAGTTCTTCCCCATCTTCACCGCCCACAAAAAATCTAGGAATGTCACTCTCTGTGGCATGAACAGACATTATTATAAATCCTAAAATGATCTACATAGAAACTGCAGTTACTCCGAGTACTTAGATACTGCACATAATTCCCAGTGCATGGAATAGAAAAATTCCTTGCAGTTGGATTGCAGTTGCTTACGTAGTTACTTGCTGTCTGATAGTCAGCTGCCAAAAGCAGTTTTAACTGATATCATCTGTTCATTGTTTTCATATGTTACATTGGTGAAAAAGAATCCAGATTATTTCCCTGAGATAAAGTAGCAACTTTCTATCCTAGAAAAGAAAGAAAGAAAGTTATTCAGCTTATTTCATTACCAAGAGATAGTTGAAATAACTTTCTGAAAATATTTATATTATTATAACTCCAAAAGCTATTCTGTATGTTATATAAAAAAGTAACTGCATGAGGAAAATAAACAGGTAAGAGAAAACTGGATTTATGTATCATACTAAAAACTACACCATGATTTGTTTAGTTTCACTGATTATGATGTGGTAACCCAGCCTCAGTGTTTTATAAACCATGATTTGGCACTTAGCCATATGTGAACTAGGTTGATCTGGGTTTTGTTTTTCAAACCATATTCAAAACAAATCCTAGCAGAGTGTGGAGTGGACAACCTATCTCTCTTGACTGAATAACAGGACAAATAAATGCTACATAGAGTATTAGGTTTTTTGGCATTTTTTTCCTGCCTCCCAGTATCAGGCCAGATTTTTTGCAATACAGTTCTCATGGCTTTACTAAATAAAGTGAAGAACTAATAAGTTTTAGTCATGAAGCAACAGTTTAAATAATTCAGATACATAATACAAAGACAAAAATAATTGGAGATCTTATTTGGAAAAATTGAAATCAAGTAAAAAAGAGGCTGACAGAGGGAAAAGGTCACTAGATGTCACAGCTGACACAGTCAAGAGGTTGCAAGAACTCAAGTTACTAACAGAAACTCATAATGAAATGATGATATATAGCGAAGAGTCAGGATGAACAATAAGTAAAAAGAAAGGTGGAAATGGAAAATGAAAGCAGTGTACTTTTCCCACAGTAATGGACAGATTTTTTTTCTCAAATTCTCAAAACAGAATAAGTATATAAATTTTTTTCTTATACTTTTTAATTTCATGTATTTCACATATTATACCTTCCAGGTTTTAACTCACGCTCCATCAACAATTAGTACAATGGATAGGAAAGTATTAAAATATATTAGCAAGTTTGGCAAACATAATAAGATGATATGAGCCGTGGTGGTGCAGTGGTTAGAGTGCACTACTGCAGGCTACTTCTGCTGATTGCCAACTGCCTGCAATTTGGCAGTTCAAAACTCACCAGGCTGAAGCCTTCCATCCTTCTGAGGTGGGTAAAACGAGGACCCACATTGTTGGGGGCAATACGCTGACTCTGTAAAGCATTGTGAAGCGGTATATAAGCCTAAGCGCTATTACTATATAGATCAAATGTATAAAATGCAAAAAAACTGATAAAATAAGACAGTAAAATATTAAAGTCTAAAGCCCCTGTCACACAGCACCAATGGATGCAAAGAGGATGTAAAACGGAGAGAAACACTTGCCATCCGTTGGTTAACGCGATGCATCTGTTCTGTACTCACTGTGTCCGTTTTTCATCCTCTTTATCTGTCCAGCATCCGTCTACTGACATTTCATCCGCTCAAAAAGTTTTGAGCTGCACAAAACTTTTTGAGCGGAAAACGTATCCAACGCGTCCGTTAGACATCCGCTACGCATATGGGGAACATCCATTAGACGTCCGTCGTCATCCGTTACATGTCCGCTATATCTGCTAGGCATCCGCTGGGCATCCGCGCAACTCGCATCTGCTCCAGCGGAAAACAGACACAGGGAGGAAGTGAAATGGACGTGGAATGGACACGCAGCGTTAGTAGCACGGACGTACAAAGGATGAAAGCGGATGAAGCTAGCACACAAAGCATTAAAACAGAAAAAATGTTCGCATAGGGGACGTATCTCGGATAATTAGGATGTCTGCAGGATGCCTAGAGGATGCAAAAGGACACCTAGAGAAAAACCTATATTTCCTATAAAAAGGGGGAGGAACTGTTAGGGATAACATTGTTTACCCTAACTGGTTTAGGTGAAATAATAACTATGAATCATAGTTAGTGTATGTTAAAGTGTCTGCAGCTTTAACTGTGAAATAACAATTAAGGGAGTGGTTATGAAAACAATATAAAAGTAGCAAGTCTACAGCTTGCTCACTCTGGCTTTGATGATCCCTGATTACTGCTTGCAATCAAGACTGCATTGCTCGAACGGGAGAGACAACAAAGGACTGATTTGTAAGTGAACTGACATAGGATATTCTACATGGACTTTGCTAACTGAATATCCCTGAATGGACTGACTACTAGATACATGACTAATGGACTGTTATTTGACTATGCCATGAACTTATAATGGAATAAACTATAATCTTGATAGCACAAGCGTATCTGTTATTTTTACTGTATGTTAATAAACATACAAGCTTAGCTCACTCATTTATCTGTGTGCCTATCTGACTGACGCTGCACATTCTGTTTAGCTTGTCTATCTAACCCTGGTTGGGGAACCCAGGCTTAACACTGGTTATGGGCCCAGAGGCTGCAAAGTCAGTTTAACTAGGTTAAACAGATTTATGTAAAAAGTGAGAGTTTGTATTGTTATACATTACAGTAAACAGACAGCTGTGTTTTATTAATTATATTTTTATATCCATATAAGAAAACATGGCACAAGTCAATCTACAACGTTTGTCCCTTATATCCAAGCTGGATGGAACAAACTATGTATCATGGTCTACAAAATGTAGTCTACTTCTACGAAGAGAAGGTCTGTGGAACATAATTGAAAATCCACCAAACGTAGAAAAATGGGATCCAGAGGATGAGGAAGACAGACTAAAGATAGAAGAATTTATGCATAAAAATCAAGAAGCCATTTGCATAATTGGGTTAACCTTAACTGATCAACAGCTTGTTTATATCCACGGAGAGAAAACGGCTGTTAGGTGTTGGCAGAAGCTGAAGAGGATTTATGTTCGAGATAATATTGGTGCTCACATAAATCTAACACGGAAGCTTTTCAGGACGCATCTCCAAACAAATGGTGATATGCTGAGTCATTTAAAAACTATGCAAAGCATTTTTAAAGAACTGCACGAGAAAGAGCTTATATTCTCTGAACTACACCAAGTTTACATAATTCTATCTTCCCTTGATGAAAGTTATGATAACTACGTGACTTCACTTGAAATTTTGCCAAAGGAAAATTTAACTTTAACTGATATAACTGGCAGATTGATTGAAGAGGCCAGAAGAAGGCTTGAAAGAGATGAATTAAGGAGAGAGCAACCTCAAAAAGAAGATAATGAATCTCCTACTGCATACGCAATTAAAAAGTGTTTTAATTGTGGAGGGAGAGGACATTTGGCAAGATTTTGTAAAAAGGCAAAGCGCCAGAACGCTGGCCAGAATACTAAAAATCATCAAAAAATAAATAAAAATTTAGAGTTAGCCATGTATACTAACGGAGCTGTAAAAAATAATTTATGGGTGGTTGACAGTGGAGCATCCCATTGTATAACAAATGATAACAAAAATTTTATTAAAATGTCCCAGAGTACACAGCAGATATCGTTAGCCAATGGCTGGAAACTGAAAGCTAAAGGTCAAGGTATAGCATATTGTTCTTTTATAAAAGAGAATATAAAAATGTTATATGTACCACAACTTAAGTTTAATTTAATTTCAGTTAGAATTTTGGTTAAACTAGGATATGTAGTTACATTTAGGGGAGATAACTGCATAATTAAAAAAGAAGATAAGAGAATTACTGCATCTTTAAGAGGTGGATTATATGTGTTAAATGATGATGGTTTAAAGGTGGCTAACACAATTTATGAAAATAAGAAACCTCATGACGAATGTATTCACTTGTTACATAGAAGGCTAGGGCATTTAAATTTTAAAATGCTTAAGAAAACTGTTGAATTATCTAAGGGAATAAGTTTGAAATCTTGTAATAAGTATTTGCAATGTAATGCCTGTAATCAAAGTAAGAGCAGGGTTATACCGGCTAATAGAGTTGATGGATTTACTACTAAAGAGCCTTTGCTGATTTAATAGGTCCGAAAAAACCAAGTGTAGGAGGAGCTCGCTACATACTAAGTATAATGGACCACTATTCTAGATATGGGTTTTGCTATTTAATGAAGAGCAAAACTGAAACATATCAAAAAAATTTTAATTGGTTAAAATTTGCAGAAAGAAAAACTAAAAAGAAATTAGTAACTCTCATCACAGATAATGGTACAGAATTTACAAATAATAAATTTCAGAACAGACTAAGAATGTTAGGTATTCAACATAAAATGTCTGCACCATATAGGCCACAACATAATGCCTTTATAGAGAGAAGAGGCCAAACATTACAATCAATGGCACAAACTATGATGTCTGATTCAGGATTACCTGACAATTTATGGGGAGAAGCAATAATGTGTGGTAATCATATATTAAATAATGTTGTTAATTCAACAACAGGTGAATTACCATTCACACTATGGCATGGTAAAAAACCTGATTTAAGTGACATGCACACATTTGGAGCACCAGCATGGGTGCATATCCCTGCACAACTTAGACACAAAGGACAGCATAGAGCTAAAAGATTAATTTTTGTAGGATATACATCTAATCATAGATCTTATAGATTCTGGGAACCAGGTACATCTAGAGTTCACACCAGTGCTAGTGCAAAATTCCTAGAACATGTAGGACGGAATAGATTAGAGCAAGATTTAAATAATGAAGTAATTATTGAACCCTACAAAAGGCAGAAAGATGAGATTAGCTATAAGAAGAGTCCAATTAAAGAAGAAGTCCACGAAGAGCAAATAGGACCAGAACAAGAGGAAATAATTGATCAGGAAGAGTTACATGATCAAGAACATTTAATAGATGAAAGTCCACCTGTAAGTCCTATAATACCTAGACGTACTACACGTGTAACTAGACCACCTGATAGGTATCAAGCAAGTATAGTTTGCCAAGTAACTAAAGTTCCAACTAGTGTAGATGAACTTAGGATGTATCCTGCTAAGGATCAGGAGAATTGGCAAAAGGCAATGGAAAAAGAACTAAATTCATTAAAGGTAATGAAAGTTTATGAAGATGCCAAATTACCTCCAGGAGAAAAATCCATTGGGTGCAAATGGATATTTAAAGTAAAAACTGGAAATGATGGGACTGTTACCCATAAAGCTAGGTTAGTAGCTCAAGGATTTAATCAAACTGCATCTGATTACGATGAAGTTTTTGCACCAAGCCTTAAAGCTACATCTTTAAGAGCAGCATTAGTGTGGGCAGCTAAGAAAAACTATGTCATTAACCATTTAGATGTAGAAACTGCTTATCTACATGCACCATTGCAGCACACTATATATTTAAGAAAACCAATTGGTATAAAAGACAATAAAGTAAATAGTAATGATTGTTGGAAACTCAAAAAGAGTCTTTACGGGTTGAAACAATCTGGGTTTGAGTGGAACCAATATATTGTGAAAGAGTTAAACAATATAGGTTTTAAATCTGGTTTAGCAGATCCGTGTGTGTTTAAAAGAGAAAATAAAGGAACGGTATCATTATTATTATTATTTACAGATGATATTGCTTTGATAACTAAGACTAATAATGAAGCTAATGAGATTATATCATTATTAGCCAAAAAGATAAAAATAAAGCATTTAGGTGAAATTAAAAGGTATCTAGGATTGACAATTAATAAAACAAATAATGGTTTTAAGATATCTCAAGAAGATAAAATTTGCCAATTAATTAAAACTAAAATGGAATAAAATGTATAAATGTATAAAATGGAACTTTGTAAACTGGCAAAGACTCCAATGAGTCAGGAAGTTTGCCAAACTAATGATCAAAGTCCCAGATTTGATAAGTCCATATATCAATCTTTGATTGGTAGCTTATCATATATAAGCAATTGGTCAAGGCCAGATATAGCTTATAGTGTAAATCAGCTGGCACGTTTTAATTCAGATCCAAAACAATGTCATTGGCAATCCTTAAAAAGAATATTAAGATATCTTAAAGGAACAATGAACCATGCATTGTATATAGAACCAAAGGGTGATTTGAGTCTTAGTGCCTATGCAAATGCAAGTTTTGCAACTGATATAAACACTAAAAAATCAACATCTGGGATGGCTATATTATTTGGTAAGACACTAATAGGTTGGAGGTCAATCAGACAACAGCATATTAGCTTGTCCACGATGGAAGATGAATTTTCATGTCTGTCATTATTATGCACTGACTTGATTTTCTACAAACAGTTATTATTAGACATGGGTATAACTGTAAAAGATTCCATTATGGTGTACGAGGATAATCAAGCAGCTATAAAGTTAGCTACTAGTATTGCTGTAAAAACTAGATCAAAACATACTGACTTATGATATTTAAATGTAAGAGAATCAGTGAAAAATGGACTAATAAAATTGGAATACTGCATGTCAGAAGAAAACATTGCAGACCAATTTACAAAAGCTCAAGGAGCAATTAAGTTTAAAGAAAGTTGTGAAAAATATAATTTAAAGATGTAAATGATTCATAGTTATTATTTAACCTAAAAGGGGAGAATGTTAGGGATAACATTGTTTACCCTAACTGGTTTAGGTGAAATAATAACTATGAATCATAGTTAGTGTATGTTAAAGTGTCTGCAGCTTTAACTGTGAAATAGCAATTAAGGGAGTGGTTATGAAAACAATATAAAAGTAGCAAGTCTACAGCTTGCTCACTCTGGCTTTGATGATCCCTGATTACTGCTTGCAATCAAGACTGCATTGCTCGAACGGGAGAGACAACAAAGGACTGATTTGTAAGTGAACTGACATAGGATATTCTACATGGACTTTGCTAACTGAATATCCCTGAATGGACTGACTACTTGATACATGACTAATGGACTGTTATTTGACTATGCCATTAACTTATAATGGAATAAACTATATTCTTGATAGCACAAGCTTATCTGTTATTTTTACTGTATGTTAATAAACATACAAGCTTAGCTCACTCATTTATCTGTGTGCCTATCTGACTGACGCTGCGCATTCTGTTTAGCTTGTCTACCTAACCCTGGTTGGGGAACCCAGGCTTAACAGGAACTCACCTGGATCTCACTTTCAGTCCAGCAGCCCTGTGGTGCAGACCTCTTCAGCCTTCATCTGGCTCTTGCTCTTCTACAGCATCCAGTCATCTCCACCATGGATCATCACACACTCCTTTTGGTAGCCACCATCATTCTACAACAGTGAGAAGCCATCTACAGGCTCTTTCACCTGTTCTACGGGAAGAAAAGGAGGCATCCAAGAAGTGTCTGGGTCCGGAGATGGATCGCGAGAAGAGCAGAGTACGGACTATACAACAAGCTGATGGTGGAGCTGAGGAACAAAGACACTCATGCATTCCAGAACTTCATGAGGATGCCGCCAGCCATGTTTGACGAAGTTGTGGAGCGGCTGAGACCTAGGTTGACCAAGCAGAACACCAAATTCCGGCCCAGCCTGGAACCTGGGCTCAAGGTGGCACTCACTCTGCGCCACCTGGCCTCAGGGACCACGTACAGGAGCATGCAGTACGGCTGGAGGGTGCCACACAACACCATCAGCATTGTGGTCAGAGAAGTGGTGCAGGCTATCATCGAAGAATACCTGGAGGACCTCTTCCAGTGCCCCTCCACTGAAGAAGGCTGGAAGAAAGTTGCCGAGCAGTGGTATCAGAAGTGGAACTTCCCCAACACCGTTGGAGCCATAGATGGCAAGCACGTGGCCTGCAAAGCTCCAGCCAACTCAGGGTCCACTTAACACAACTACAAGGGCTTCTTCAGCATCATCCTCTTCGCCATGGTCAATGCTGACTACAAGTTCATGTACATCAATGCTTCAGGCAACGGCTCATCTTCAGATGCCCAGGTATACAACGCCAGTCACCTCAAGGAGGGGCTGGAACGCAACCCCATCATGGGCTTCCCAGATCCAAAACCCCTGCCCAACGACACACAAGATGTGCCCTACTTCATCGTGGGGGATGACGCCTTCTCCCTCAGAACCTACCTCATGAAGCCCTACACTTCCAGATGCCTCACCTGTGAAGAGAGGATCTTCAACTACAGGCTGTCCAGGGCAAGGCGGGTGGTGGAGAACGCCTTTGGCATCCTGGCCAATAGGTTCCAGGTACTTCTCACCACCATGCAGCATCGCCCAGAGACCGTGAGGAGGATCGTGGAAGTTTACTGCATCCTGCACAATCTCATGCGCACCCGCTACCGAGTGTTTCAGAACAGACTCATGGACCTCCAGCAAGGCAATGGGGACATGGAGCCTGATGAATGGAGGCAAGGGCGAAACCTGATAGATACTGTGGATGTGCAAGACCCCAACAGAGCTTCACGTGAAAGGAAGAAGCAGCGCAACGTCCTGAAACACTGGTGCAACTCCCCAGCTGGAGCAGTGGAGTGGCAAGACAGGATGATAGATGCTTAATGGATGCTTCCTTCAGCCTGTCTCATCACACTGATGAGATTGGGCCATGTATGTTGAGTGGCCCTACAATGAACAGGGCATTTAATAAAGAGTTGTGTTTATGTTGAAATGTGTGAATCAATGGTTAAATTGTTACTGATACTAAAGGGCCATAGATGTGGCACCTGGGAGGGTGGACCATACAGTCCCACTATGCTTGCACTGGAGGTTTATCCCACAGCTATTATCCATCCCACAGGTATACCTGCCCATCCCACAGGTATTCCTGCCCATCCCATTGCTATCTTAACCTATCCCACAAGCATGCAAAGGCTTAAACCATTTCTAAAAGTTTCCATCCAGACTTTATTTACTAAAATAAATGAAGCAAGTGTGTGAAGCAAAGATAAACTTTATTAATAACAAGCTGTAAAAGCAAAATGACCCAAGTGTCCCAAGCAAAGGTAAAGTCAACAGGTAGCAACCCAGTCTCTGGCACTCTTCTCAGTCACTCTGAGGCGTGCCCATCGTCTCAGGGGTGAAGGGTCCAGGTGCTGTGGAGGTGGCTGCTGCTGGAGTGCTGGTCTGAGGCGCCATTGGGGTGCCTGGCCCCGAGAGGACAAGAGGGGATGGTGTGTGGAGGAAGCTCTCAGAGAGCTGGCTCAGTCCTGTGATGTTGAGAGCCCCTTCCTCCATGACATGGGGTGTCAGTCCCAAGACTGATGACAGATGTTCTGAGGCCGGGCTTGGCTGTGGGGTGGAGGAAGGAGGAGTGTAGTGGGGCTGTCTGGTCTGCAGGTGAGTGAGGTGAAGTGTGGGTGGCATCGGTGGCGTGGGTGGCATCTGTGGCGTGGGTGGTATCAGTGGCACCGGTGGCGTTCAATGTACCTGTGCCTGAGCTGGGAAGGGCTGCCTGTGCTGCTGGAGCTCCTGGTAGCCGTAGCCTTGGTAGGTGAGGGCCTGTGGAAAGCCTTGGAAGGGCAGTGACATCACCTGGGATGGAGGAGCAGACCTGGACTGGGTGGGAGCAGGTTCAGCTGGGTCTGGAGGGTTGTGTAGAAGACCAGTGATCCTGTCCTTGATCACCTGGTATTGTGATTCGGACATGTCCAGGAGGGTCTGGTTGACGTAGGTGAGGAAGGGCTTGCGGTTTGAGGATGGTATGTCAGTGTGTACCAGCTGAGAGAGGAGATCTACGCTGCTTTTGATGGTGTCCCTGATCTCCAGCAGGACAGTGTGGCTCTGCCCCTCCGGTCTGGCTCTCTGCCTGCTTTCTGTGGAGGTGGAGCTGGGGGTGGATGTGGGTTGGTCTCTGGTGGCAGTGCCCTCTCCTTGCTCCCACTGTGTCAGGGAGTCCTCCACACGCTCCGCCACGAGGAGTGCAGCTGTCGGGGGGGTCTCCGTCGTGGGACGCTCCACAGATACCTTCCTGGACACAGGAGCTGACTCTTGGCCGGAAGAGGACTGGCTCTCTGCGGGCTGCCTGAGAGAGAGGGTTGTCAGAGGGGCTGCTCCTCGGTGGCAGATCTCACCCTCCAAGAAGCTTCACTTGGCCATCACGTAGGTCTCTCTGTCCGTCAGCTTGACCGTGGCCTGGCCAGATTTTTTGAGGTGCAGCTTCCCGTACCAGGTGTGCATGTGCTTCCACCAGCCGAGGAGCACCTCCGAAGTGTAGCCCAGGCTCTCCGCCTTCTCTCTCCAAGCAACCTGCTTCCTTTTGGTGTCTTGATAGAGCCTGTGTCCCTTCCGTCAAAGATACTTGTTCTCCCTCAGCCATTCCAGCACCTCATCCTCATGTTCCTCTCTGATGGAGTATTGTCTCCTCTCCCGTTCACGCGTATGCCTCTTCCTCCCTCTGGTAGGGCCATCTGGGCCCTCATCAGAGGGGCTTCGAGGTTCTAGGGGCTGCTCCACCACACCACCACCACCACCAGCAGCAACAACAACAGTAGCAGCAAAAGCAGGACCAGCAGCATCAGCAAGACCAGCAGCAGCACCAAGAGAGTAAGCACCAGCAGAAGCAGTAGCACTAGGAGCAGCGCCAGCAGAGTAAACACCAGAAGCACCAGCAC
>BLBF01000010.1:49280670-49321297 GCA_015471245.1 Laticauda colubrina | reverse complement strand
AGCACTAGGAGCAGCGCCAGCAGAGTAAACACCAGAAGCACCAGCACCAGGAGCAGCGCCAGCAGAGTAAGCACCAGCAGAAACCCCAGCAGCAGGAGCAGTGCCAGCAGAGTAAGCCCCAGCAGAAGCCCCAGCAACAGGAGCAGCGCCAGGAGAAGCTCCAGCACCAGAAGAGTCAGCCCGAGCAGAAGCCACAGCAGAAGCAGAGTCAGGGCCAGGGGGTGGGATGGTGGCCCTGTCCTTCTTGCCAGGGCTGGCAGCAGATGGCACAGGCTTCCTTTTTTTTCCCCATGGTTGTTGGCTGGCTGGAGCTGTGTCTGGCAGCAGGTCTTTCCTCTGAATGGTGACCTGCTTGCGAGCTGCATCCCCTTTATATCCGCGGGGCTGACGCAATGCATCCTCCCCGCATGTGCAGTGAACGCTTTGCATCTGATAGGCATCCACTAGGCTTCCGTGATGCATCCGCTATATCCGCTAGGGATCTGCTCTGCATCCGTTCCTTTCGCTACGTGTCCACTTTGCTGTGCTCCCCCTGAAGCCCTGCGGATATGCCATCCGCTTCCATCCGCTAGGCTTCCATGGAGCATCCGCTTAACATCCTCCCCCTGTCCGTTCCTTTCCGTTGTTGTCCGCTCTTCTTATGCAAATTCGGGGCACTTTTGAGAGCGGATAACAATGGATGGAACATTTTCTCGTCTGCTGTGTCCTTTTTACATACGTTTTGCATCTGTCGGCCTATGTGACAGGCCCTTTAAACCCAGTGGCTTTGTTTATATGTGCACCCAACTTATGAACAAAAATATAGTTAAAAGTCCAATTAATCAAACACAATACAAAAGCAGAAAAATTACTTTCATTTTAAATTTTTCATTAAGCAGAATTATATTTTTACATAGTCATTATAGAATCTAGAAATATTAACATTCTAAGCTGAAAATAAGTGATCATTATTCAACTTACTCTGAAAACTTTTGGATTTATTTATAACCAAATATGAGCATTATTTCTCAAGAAAATATACATTAATAATTTGTCTTTTTAAAAACAGAATTTGATAGATGTAGGTGCTTGATCTTGAACTGATAAACTGATGGCATCATTTTCAATTTAAATTAGACAGTAATACTTGTGAACAAGACTTTTGCAAGGCAGCTTCAAAGATGAAAAGAAATAGCAACATTTTATGATCATTTTTGTGTAATGTACTATTTACTATATATTACAACAAAGCTTGAGTGTAGTTAGACTTGTCAAAAACATTTCACATTATTCCACTTTTTATTTTAGATCTTGATTATACAAGTAAATATTCTTCCTCTTTAGTTTACGTATAAACTGAACGATCAAAGGATAATTATCTATTTGCAAAATAGATAAAAAGTCCCATTAACCATAATTCACATAACTTTTTTTTCCTATGTACTTACTAAAGTTCTGAAACATTTTGTTAATTTAGCAGCAAGAAGAGAAGGAATTAGAAATATCAAGTTACAGAGACAAATGTAACATACATGAGTAGAATTGAACTTAAAGTTAGATAAAGTTAGCCTATGGTTAGTTAAAGTTAGCCTATGTTTTTTATGCTCTTTGACACAAAATAAGCTGCCATATCATCCAATGTGCCAACATAAATATTCACTGCTCCTAGGATTAATATTTTAGTTTCAATATTGGTATTATTGTTTAGCATCGAGAAAGCTTCTTTAGCATCAAACAAAATCTATACTACAAACAAAACAATATAAAATATATTCAGAACAAACTGAAGACTGGCAACAATTAAAAAAATCATGTATTACAGAGCTTCCAGTGCTCAGTATAAAAGTATGAAATCTAGTGAGATATATTTTTATGAAGTATTAATATTTTTTTTTCATCTAATACATTTTCCTATCACCTTTGAAAGTCCATAGTTGGAAAACTGAATTAGCCTAACCCCAGGAAAGATGACATCAACAAGCTCATAGGGCAGGATTTATTACCTCACCGTTAATATCTAATCAACAAGAAGCAACATTGCAAGAAACTAGTTATAATAATCAAATGACATATAAATGTTGCATTTGCATCAATTAAATGTTAATGGCCACTATATATTGCCCGTATCAACAGAAAGCAATATTCAATTTAATTTATTTCTGTCTCAATTTCCAACATAAATCAATCTAAGTTTACCACAACATTCATCTATTCATTTGCTAGCTTGTATGCAGATAAAAATTAAAATATGCCTTCATTTTTAAGAAATTTTGAGGTTTGATGAAATTCCACATTTACTCTTGTTTTTCATATAGTTCTACACTTACACTTGGGATTCCTAAAAATGAGGTGTTAAGATATTCAATCCCCCCTGCCTCCCCTGTGGATGGAGGGTTCTCCTACCACGCACCATGGCGGCCAATTCAGGATCCATTCACTATTCAGGACTCCTAACAGACAGGAAGGAGAAATCAGTATTTCCTTGATACTTCCAGGCAGCTGTTGTATATCAGCAAGGAAAAAGATAAGTCTCCAAAATGTTAAGGTTCACAAGACAGCGATAGTAGGCTCAGAGTCCTTTCCAGTCATAATATATAAAACTGTATAATTTTGACATTCTGAATTAAGTTTTTCATTATGGAAAATTGGATGTATTAAATAACCAGCACTGTTTCTAGGAAAAATAGCTCTTAGATTTCTGAACAAAATTGCTAGAATGCACATCTCTTTAATTCAATAAGCAACATGCTTTTTTCTCTTCACACAAAACTATCATTTCTCCCTCTTTCTCTCACATTCTTAGTTTTTTCCTTCCCCTCTACCCTCAGAACCCCATTACTAAATGGGACTACAAATCTTTCTATTGCCAATCTAACGGTTGTCTATAAAGTCCTGCAGATATCCTTCCAAGTCACATTTCACTCAAGAGATCACACTCTTCAGGAGCCACCATTACATCTGCTGCTAACATAATCTGCCTTGTTTTTCTTTCACTGCTTAACTTGCAGTTTTTCAACCGTAAGATATGTGGACTTCAATTCCTCGAATTCCACTGAAAGAATATTGTGATTTTTGTTATTATACATAATAGCACTGCAGAAAATATTTTAAATATAGCTAGAAAGACACCGTATTTCTTACAATGAAAAAAATAGATGGGGAAAAATTGAGATGACAATGTAAACTTTTTTTAAACAAAGAGATTTTATTCAGTCCTGTTCCCATTGGGAAAACATTTCTGGGTTTTATTTTCAAAATACCAAAAAGGAACTTAGACTTTAGTTTGAAGATTGAATAATTGTATACTTATAGAAATGGTTTATAACTAAAAAGTTATTGCAATTACAGAAAATGTTGCTGCAAATGTAGTGTCCTCCCTCCATTTTAAATCTTAATTTAAATGTATTTTGTACTATAATAAACCTAAATAAAACATTTGGAAGAGAATAATACTTCTCTAGCTTGATGCATTTAGGGAAGAATGTCATGGTATGCAGTTTGTAGCTCAGCCAGGAATGTAGCAGACACAAGACCAAAGACTGGCAGAGCAGTATGCCAAAGAAAGGGAGTGTGATGTGGGTAAAGTATTTGCTCAAGCAACTATTCCATTTTCCTGGAGCTGTGTGCAACTGTATGTGCTGTGAACTATGCAGAATATGCTGGACTTCACAAACTCATTCACATGGAAATCTGGGTATGATTGGTGACTTAATGGATATAAAAGATGTAACTGGCTGCTTTCACACTAATGAACAAAGTATACCACATGATAATATAGGCAATATAAAATACAACTTAGTTGTCTCTAGGAATATGAACATTGCTTAAGTTTGGATTCTTTAAAAAAGAGAAAGAGAACAATGGATATCAGAATTTCGTTGCCAAGTACATGACATTAGTTAACAATATAATTCTTGTATCACATGGAATAATTCCAGATAACATTGATCACATTGAACTTTAAACCAAAGGGAGAGGATTGAGATAAAAAAAGGAAGTGAAATGTATGCACATGAATGTTGAGAAAACATGGAATAGTTAAGAAGTGGCAAGATAAGTTGGAAAAATATGTGTCAGTTTTAATGATTGATACTTACTTACCTAGATTTACAACCAAAGACTTTTTCTTATTTAAAAAAAAAAATAGCCATTTACTGTATTTTTCGGACTATAAGGCGCACCTAAGAGCCTTAAATTTTCTCAAAAATCGGCCGTGCGCCTTATAATCCGGTGCGCCTTATGTATGCACTGAGTTCCAAAATCTGTAAAAATGTTTCTGTGCGACTTTGGTAAGCTCCGTTTGATTGACTGTCGGACCATTTCCTGCTGACACTGGGACGTAATACATATAGTACGTACGCTGGCAGCGATAAACCAATTAGAGAACATTAAGTAATACGTACAGTACGTACGCATTGCATAATAGGTACAATATGTACCAGTACGCTTGCCGGTATCTCCGCCATGCCTCCGGTAGGTATACTGCCGGTATACTGCAAAACAACATTTGTTTGTCGAAGGACCCCCGAAAATAGCACTAGTGAAGAGACATGCTTACTAGGCACAATTCAAACTACAGGCTATCAGTTAAGTGGTTGTAAATGGGAACAGAGCAGCTGCGAAAGAATTCAACATCAATGAATCTATGGTTCGGAAGTGGAGGAAAAAAGAAAATGAACTGCGTCAAGTTAAGAAGACGAAACAGTTTCCGCGGGAACAAAGCAAGGTGGCCACAGTTAGAAGACCAACTTGAAAAATGGAGTATTGAACAAAGAACAGCCAGGAGAAGCGTCTCTACAGTCACCATTCGACTGAAGGCAATAACGATGGCACAAGACATGAAGATCGAACACTTTCAAAGAGGTCCGTCTTGGTGCTTTCGTTTCATGAAAAGGCGTCATCTCTCCATCTGCGCAAGGACTACCGTGGCGCAGCAACTGCCAGCAGATTACAAAGAAAAGCTGGCCATCTTCCGCACCATTGCAGTAACAAGATTACAGACAAAAAGATCCAGCCCAACCACATCACCAACATAGATGAGGTCCCTCTCACTTTTGACATCCCCGTCAATGGGGATGTCGATACGCACCACGGGGCATGAGAAATCGGCTTTCACTGTTGTTCTTGGTTGCCACAGTAATGGACAGAAGCTACCACCTATGGTCATTTTTAAGAGGAAGATGCTGCCAAAAGAAAAGTTTCCAGCCGGAGTCATTGTTAAGGCTAATCAAAAGGGCTGGATGAATGATGACAAAATGAGAGAGTGGCTGAGAGAGGTGTATGTAAAGAGACCAGATGATTTTTTCCACACATCACCGTCCCTGTTGATCTGCGACTCCGTGCCCATCTCACCGCTACTGTGAAAAACCAAGTAAAGCAAATGAATTCGGAGCTTGCCATCATTCCAGGAGGATTAACAAAAGAACTCCAACCGCTGGACATTGGTGTAAAAAGGGCGTTCAAAGTGAAGTTGCGAGCGGCGTGGGAGCGATGGATGACAGATGACAAACACACCTTTACTAAGACTGGGAGGCAGCGCCGGGCGAGTTACGCCACCATATGTGAATGGATTGTGGATGCCTGGGCTAAGGTATCTGCTTTAACTGTAGTCTGAGCTTTCGCGAAAGCCGGCATCATTGCTGAACAGTCACCTGGCAACAAGACTGGCTCTGACAATGATGAGAGGAAACCCGGCATGTTTGATGGTGAAATTGCCCAGCTGTTCAATTCAGGCACAGAAGATGAGGACTTTGATGGATTTGTGGGAGAAGATTGATTAAAAAAATAGTGTGAGTGTATTGTTAAATAGCAGAATGAAGTTCAAATAAACTCGATGTTTTGCTTCCGTTACCTTTTTTTGTAGACTGTATGTTTTAGCATGAGTCTTATAATGTGGTGCACCTTATGTATGGGTTAAGTACAGAAATAGACCCCGTAATTGAGGCTGCGCCTTATAATCCGGTGCGCCTTATAGTGCAGAAAATACGGTACATGCTTTAAATTTTTTTTAATGTGATTGTGTTAATCAGAAATAATTTTTATAATGTTGAGGTGCAACCAATTATATTTTCAAGTGCAATCTGTAAGATATTTGCTAATAAGGAAGCAAAACTTAATGCAGTATTTTAAAAAGGTGTTTCTATGATTTTTAATTACAAACTAAAATGTTTTTACTGGTCGGAAAATTGAAACATTTCTCTTTTCTTCTTCTTACATGACTTCCAAGTCATGTAATAGTGAATCACAATTTTTACATTTTTTTGCAATTAAGCAAACATTTTAAAATATTAGTAAATTATCATCCACAAAATAACAAAAATTATCTACAATGCTATTCTCAATAACTTGCTTTATTTCGCCAGAAATTTATCTTAGTTATTCCATAATACTCAAATTCTGAACAAAGATATCCAAATTTATTACCTTAAAAAGGGATTGTACAGATATTAGGAATGTGAAACATTTTTGTATCCTTGGTTTTATAACTGATCATACTATACTGAGAAGAAAAGTACATCATGCTGACTGTGATCCTTTTATTTTTAATGAACATGTAAAACGACTGTTCAAAATTCTAGCAGGCAATATACATAGACCTTGACTTACAACCATTTAGTGACCTTCAAAATTACAACAGTGTAAAAATTTTTTGTAAAAAATTTTCAACACTGAAAAAAAATGACATGCCCAATTTTCACACTTATGACCATTGCAGAATCCCTGTGGTCATGTGATCAAAATTTGGACCTTTGACAACTGGCATGTATTTATGATGGCTGCAATGTTCCGGGGTCATGTGGTCATCTTTTGTGACCTTCCGACAAGCAAAGTCAATGAGGAAACCAGATTCACTTAACAACCATGTTGCTAATTTAAGAACTGCAATGATTCACTAAACAAATGTGGTGAGAAAAGTCATAAAACGGGACAAAACTCACTTAACAAACGTCTCACTTAGCAACATAAATGTTGGGCTCATTTGTGGTCATATGTTGAGGACTACCTGTATACTCATCTTTCAGTTATATACTTGGCACTGCTTTTCATCAGATAATTTCCTTAGACAGAGGAAATAATCAAATATAAATAAATTCCAACGTATTTATTTGTTTATTTAATTTATATTGCCACCTATTCACCCATGGCGACTTGAGGAGGCTTACACAATGTAAAACCATATTTAAAACAAAAAAATAAAAATAAAAACAGTAAGTATTGCTGGAGCAGTTAAATCATTATTAACTTCTTTCCTTCAGTTAGCTTTTCTCCTCTTTCCATAATGCATCTATTAGCTGTGAGATTATTTTAAGATACTAAAAGGATACTCCAAAATGAGCACTTGATGTTTATTGATGTCCATTGTTACATACTGTACTTCTGAAGTGATAGAAATATTTCCATTGCTTGTAGTCCTTATGAAAGACTAGTAAGCTTGAAAATCCACTGGTTCAATTCACTTAGACATACAAGTGAGCTGACAGGAGCATATGTTATGCATATCCTGAATATATGTAGCTTAGCTGTTCATTTTGATTAACCTCCAATTATTTAAAATAAATTATTTATTTAAAAGGTTATGCTTATCCACCACTAAAGAGATGGAATGAACGGTGGGATTTTTTTTTGGTATATTTTTCATAGTTGGGATTTTTTTGTATTTTCCCGCACTTTTTTTAAAGCATGCAATATATATTCCATCATAGAGCCATACTTAAAGAACTGTTTCATTATACTTTAGAATATAAGGAGCTATTATTATTACATGCCAAGATATAAATTATCTTTGGAATAGTTACGGTTGTTTTTAATTTAACATTAGAGAGAAAAAAACCACAGTAGAAAAAGAGAGGTAACAGTACTGTAACTTATCTATATGAAATTCCAAAATAAAGAAGTAATAACCAAATTATGTTATCTTGAGCCAACTAGTTAACAATGCCACACCACAACTAAGAAAAAAACTGAACAAAACATAACCAAAGCAATTTACACTTTTTTCTATTAGCAGAGTCAAAATTCAAAGGAACTATGTTGGAAATTCTAATATACTGTAGTTTCTGTGAGATTACAAAGAAATGTTGTAAAGGTTTTCTTTAACACTCTCAAACTATCAATGATGCATTTTCATCTCTAGTTCAACTGCACTTAAAAAAGTTCATTTATACATCACTATGTTACCTAAAACTCATTATCATATCATTGTTATTATATTGTGCTGAGACAAATTCAATGCCTATAGAATTTCAAATTTAGTATTGGCTTATTTCTTCTTCAGCCTGCCTTTTCTTATTTAGCTGCTAATTAATGTGAGGCAAAAGTGTAATTTATGGATCAATCTTTTGTTTATTCTTTAAGCTTTACAGAAAGGAATTTTAAAAAACCCAGAAACTGCAAAAAAGAAAGAAACCAAGAATGAAATGCTTGGGTATATCCTGCAGATGGCAAAAGTGCACTTTTAGTCTGAGCTATGCAGGAAAGCAAAAAGGTGAAGTGTGGTGCTTTTAAATGTGCTGAGGCTAACACTGCAGAGGAAGGAGAATGATGGATTGCTCAGTGTTCACCCAACATATTAAATCATACATCAAGATTCATAAACCACCATCTGAAAATCAAGCCTTTTTGGTTTTACATTTTAGCATGATACGTGCAGCAAGCCTTCATGAGATGTAATATTTTTTTTTAAAAAAAAAACTGCTTCCTTCAACTCGCCACGTTAAACTATAATCTGCTTCATATACATTTCAGGTTCCTATGTGAGGGGAAATACAGCGTGCTCGGAAGCGGTTGCGACCCGGAATCTCAAATAATCGATGCTACCCCGTGACATTGCCTGACCGCAATAAAACTGGCAGCCGTTCTCCTGCTGCTTTTTCTGCTTCCAGGACACCGGCAACTCCTTCCACGCCTCCGGACGGCTTAGTACAACAACAGAGGTCGCAAAGCACAACTACTATCTCCCCGGAGTCAGGGAGGCCCGAAATGTATGAAGTGCGTAAGTTTATTCTGTGTACCCGGAGAGGGATGGAAAACACCTGAACGCAAGAAGCACCTTCGGGGTTTTCTCCTCGGCTGCACAAGAGACGAGCAAAAACTCGCAGCAGCAGCAACGGCGGCGTTCAGGAGCGCGCGCCTTTTCCCTGGGCGGGGGAGGGAGGGAGGGAGGGAGGGAGGGAGGGGGGGGCAGCGAAGGTAGAACGCGCGCGCGCCATTCACTTTTTACCTAACGTTCCACCCCAATCCACACACCCGACACGCTCGCGCCCTGGACCCGCCCCTCGCTTCATTTGGCGCCCTCCAAAGGACCAAGAGCTCAGGGCGGGGAGCGGTCCGCGTTCGGAGAAGAGGAAAACAAAAACCCGCCCCATTCTCGACCAGCAAGACAGGCCCTCTCACCTGCTTCCCCGGCGGCTGCCATAGCGTGTCCACATCGTGCTTTACTTCCTTCCCAATTAAGAAAAAGCCGAGGCTACCGTGGTTACCGCCACCACGCCCCTTCTTACCCTTGACCCGCTGTTCTTTCTCCGCCTCCCTCCTCTGCGTCATAATGTCGGCCGTAAAGATTGTTCGGAAGAGTGATGCCTCTATCGGCCACATCAAGGACTTCCAGGTTCCTTTGGAGAGGTGTTTTTTTTTTTCTTTCTTTCTTTCTTTCTTTTCTTCCTGCGTGTGTGTCCATTCGCGGGTCGAGGAAAGAACTTAGGGGTGTAATTCTAACTGGGCTGTCCGGCAACTGCAAGTGGCTACGCTTAGCCAACCTTGCCTAAGGTCAAAACCTCGGATCAGAGTTTGGAGGCCGGACGACCGGAAAATGTCAGCGCTAGACCGCCAAGACGATAAAAACTACAAGGAAAGAAGGTTTCTCCCCTCCCTCCATATTATTGCCAAGAAATACGTTGCCATGATGTCCCCAGTTGGGGTCAGCTAAAGGAATCTTATCTGTTTAAAGCCAGGACAAAGAATTGATATGCTTCCTCATCTCGATTAGAATAAAAATTTGAACATTTTTAATTTGGGTTTCATTCTATATTGCAGCCTAAGGAGCATGGGCTGAGAAAGGGCACTGTTCACCAAAACAATTTTAGGAACATATAGTAGGTCTGGCTGAAGGTTATTTATAAATGAGCTCATGTCTTTTCTCGGATTTTCAAGCCGGGATTGTAAAAGTCCCAACAGTCACTAGCTTTTTTTTTTTTGCTGACATCTAGTAATTTATTGGTCTTTTTCTGTCTAAATCTGGTAGCCCTAATTTACTCTTAACCTACAGATTATTATCATTAACAAATATTCTTCCGCCATTTAGGTTAAAAATCTTCTGAAGATATCTTTATTCGTCAAATGTGATTGGACACACAAGGAATTTGTCTTTGGTGCACATGCACTCGGTGTAGATAAAAAATACATTCATCAAGAATCATAAGATACAACACTTTAACATTTAAAAGTGTTCTGTGATGTACTCATTTTATTGTATTTATTTCTCAGTCTCACAATCACTATACAATGCAATGTTGCATGTACACTTTGGAATATTTCATATAGCACCATTCCTCTGCTTAATTAAGAGTGGCTTAGCCAGTTTTAATTTCAAAACAATAACAAACAACCTTGTGCATCAAGTCTGGAATGAAGGCTATCATACCTGAGTTGCAAAAAACAAAATGACCTCGAGATGCACCAAAATGATACAGAAGATATTTTTTTATATATCTGAATAAACGGTTCTATAGAAGTTTGCAGCCAATTCATTGGAGTTCTACTGGAAAAGCTATATTGATGTAATAAGATACACTAGTTCTAAGGAAACTTGTTTCTATGCAGGATTTTTCTTTAATGGCATTGACTATCTCTAATTATGGGTGATTGGTGAATTACATTGACTTTGTTTCATTAAGAGATGGCTTTTCTTCTCTGTGTGGAAATTAAGGGATTGACAAAAACATACTCATTTATTTACTTCTGTCTGTCTATTCCAGCAAATTTAGATGGCTTACAGTGTATGAAACTTATTAAGCCAAGTCAAAATCAGAACAAAACAATTTACCATTTTAAACAAAATATTGTTAAATAAAAACTAGTGCAACTTTGAGGAAATCCTTCCTTCTCCAAATACCTTCCCAAAGAAAAAGAGATGGGCAGTGGCATTGAGCCTGCAGCAACTTCAGAGTAACCTTCAAGAACAGCCTCATATAACGGGAATTGCAGTACTCTCCCTGAAAGATAGTGAAGACTTGAGCCTCATTTTTGGCACCTTTTACTCTAGGAAAGAATTCACATTTCTGGCCATTGTCCCAAAGGTGCTTTTTCAGGAGGCAACTTGGATTTTCTTTTTTCTTTGAAGATGTTTCACTTCTTATCCAAGAAGCTTCTTCCGTTCTGAGTGGATGGTGGGCAACGGAAGGTCATTTGCATCCTTTTAGAGAGCGAAGTACTTGGAGGTTTATCTGTGTCCTCACTTGAGTAGTGCTAACAATTTGACATTTTTTTGTCAATAAATAACCTTGACAATTTTTCTGGAAATCCATTCATAGTCTCACACCATCTGAAGAGCGTTCATTCCAAATTGCATAGCTCAAAGTCTGTAGACATTCTCAAGTCATCCAGGTCACGGTTGTTCCAAAGGTTCATTTTCCTTGAAGAAAAAGCAGGAAGGCACGGCTATATTTTTATCTCTATGATTCCGGTGGAGCCCGCCCTTTTTTTTTCAACGTCACTTCCCTAGCGCCAGAAATGTCTTGAATCGCTGCCGTGACTGCTGTCTGTGCATAAAAAGCTGAGACTTGCGGTACCTACGTTCCACTGCGTGGGGGATTTTCCCGGCGTGGGGAGGAAGAGAAAGGAGGCGGGAGGAATCCGTTGCCGGAGAAGCGCCCTCTTGGCTGCGGCGAAGCAGGGTCCGAGGTCGCGAAGAAGGAATCTGCGCCTGCGTCCTCGCTTCTGTGACTCCCAAGAGCGCTTCTGGTTCAGTAGTTTTGAATCTTGGCAACATATAACATATGTGGACTTCCAACTCCTGAAACTCGCCCTAGATATTCTGGGATATTCTGGGAGCTGACTTCTACAAGTTGCCAAGGTTGAAAAACACTGGGCTAAAGCAACAGTTGGCGGTCAGCGGCAAAAATCCGCATTTGATGGTGCAATGCATTTCAAATGGAATAAAATGACATTCAGATACTTGGTGTGCGATGAAAACGAAGGAATGGGTTAAAAAGAGGGGGAAACATTCATAAGCTTTTTTTGTCCGTTTATATTTTGCAGTGATAAAGATGGTCAATAAATAATCCTTGCTTGGACTATTAATTATGGAGTTACTACATGTGGAAGAGAAGACTGAAGTTTAAAATGCCGTTTTCTGTGATGTACTTTTCTATATATAAAAAAAAAATCAACTGGCAATGAATTCTGATCTCTTTAAAAAATAAATAAATTGTAGAGTGTTCCTTCCCTTGTTCCTTCGTATTATAAGGACTCAATATTTTGTCATAATTTATATGAAGATGAGATTGTAATCTTCATTTGTTTCATCTTCCTATATTTTTTTCTTCCTCTTATACATAATTCTGATTCACCTCTTAATTCAAGTGTATCCAAGCAGTCATTTTTTGCTGAATTTGTTATCAACATGTGATAAATTGTGTCCATTATGATTGCTATTTATATAATGACCTTGTTATTTAGAATAATATGCAACCTAAGCATTTGTGTCGGTTTGTTTTTTTAATGGAAAATTTTCTAAGGTGCTAATTTGAAGGCTATACTCCATATTTTATTCTTTGGTAACTATACACATTATTCTTTTTATTTAACACTTTATATAATCTTTAAATTGTTACATCAGATCTAGAAGATGTATAAAATCAATACACTATATAAAGGTATTCTCTCTTTTTCCATCAAATATATTCAATCTATTGAAACATCAGCAGACATTTTTTCTTCTGCCTTCTTTTAGGGGCAGTTATTCAATAATATTCCTGACTATTTCTTACTCTTTTTATAGATAAAGCTTTCTTTTCTGGAAAAAAAAAAAGTGTTCCCAGTAAAATGTGAAGATGACACTCTAATTCTGTATTAGGTTTCTATACGCTTGGCAAAATTTGCAGGTTTCTGAGCCTGCAGCTTTATCAGGATGATAGCACTTTGTTGCATAGTGGCACTGTCAGATGAAGGGATTCTCTTAATAATGTAGACATTTTATATTCTTTTTCTTATTAAATATTACAAGAACATATTTCTGACTGACGTGTTTCTGAAAATTGAATGATAGCAAGCTTCCTGCAAGCCAATGTATTCATAGATGTATAAAAGAAACATCAAAGAAATAGGTCTAGGGTGATTTTCAGGTTGACTTTTTGATGATTTGGACAGATTCAGGAAGAAGAGCAGGCCAGCACATCTTGTCACTAGCAGGAGAAGAAGATGGTGAAGGTCTGCTGAGGGAGTGAGGGCAAGCTAAATGAGTGGAATGTAGGGTGGCCAAAAGGGCAATGATGAGAGAGGGGAAGAGACAGCATTATGGTTTTTAAAATTATTTTTCTAATGAATTATTCAAGCCAGGAAATACCTGCCATTGATTTGATGTGGAACTATTGATGAACTCTCTTTGAAGGCAGTTTTCAAGAGAGTAGTGAATCCATGTAATTGCCTTGTACTTTTGTTTGGCTTTGAATTTTATCTGTTGAGAAACACTATTTTTCCAGCCCTTTTCCTCAGAAAATGTCATGTTTTTACTCATAGAACCACATACTTTTTCTAGAAAAAGTATGTTAAGTCCCAACATGTTCAGTTCTCTAAAGGGGGTAATTTGAATTTGATGGTCCAGTTAGTGCAGATTTAGTCAGATGTGAGTTTGAATGGGCCTTTCCTTTTAAAAAATATAAATTAATTTCCACCCTTCAAGTCTTACTTTTCATGAGCAGGCTTGTAAAATTAAAATATGCCCCAATCCAAAAAGATATATGTGAATCTCAGGAAGAAAAAAGATAAAGATCATGAGTCTAGAAAGAGCTATAAACCCACTGACATCAATCCATAGTCAGACAGATTCAAAGGCAGATAGTATAATGTTCCCCTTTGTTAGAATGGTTAAAAGGCAAGTGGTATTTCAGGAGTGGTTTACTCTCATGACTAGCATAAATATTTAACTCATGTTTTGTGTAATGAAACTGTATACATCTGACTCCATGTTATTAGAGTTATGAGAATATTTTTGAAGATTTTGAACCTACATAATTTATTAGTAAGTCAATAGTGCTTATGAAAGAGGTTCCTTAAACATCAGGTATTCAGCAGTTACAATTGCATATGGTAGTTCTGAAAATATGTGCATGTTATACATTAATTATTAATAGTTTGCAACAGCACAGTTTTAAAACAACAGGTTCAAGTTTATTTATATTTGTATTGCCACCCATCTCACATAGTGACTGTTGCTATTTCAATAGCAATATGAAGAATTTTTAAGGATTCCTTCTATTCTTAAAGATCAACGGTAAGCTGTTTGAACTCTTTGGAATGAAAGAATGAATAGTGCCATATCCTCAAACCAAGCATGAAAAAGAAATTAACAAGCCAATCACATCTTTCCTTCTCAAATTTTGTATGGACCACAAATGGGAGTGAGTTGGACAATCATTTTCCAATTATTATACTATAGATGTTCAGTTTGATTCATTCAGTATGTATGGACACTGTGTTGTATGAACTAATTTTTCAGTACCACAATATAGGTAAGAATGTGTTTCTTTTTAAATCCTTTGAAAAAAGGATAGTAATTCAGATACACCATATTTCAAAATGTTTAACAGAAATCCTGATATGCCACCAAATTTACAAGAAGGGAAAAGCATGTTCACAAGAATTGCAACTGCAGTTAAGCAAGCCAAGAAAGTAATGAAGGAAAGGATTTTGAGTTGCCAGTTAAGTCTTTATCTCATAAAACCCATTCAGTACTCATTGAATATACTGTGGTGGGTGTAATTTTTACTTGATGCAGTCCTTCAGCTTTTAGCATTAAACATGGAGGATTAAAATACTCTTCTAATGTGGCCAAAAAGCTTACCTATGCTTCCAGAATCTATGGCAAAAATGTGTTCCCATCTTTGGTCCCATTTTTGGAATACATTTACCATGCATATCTCTCCAATTACAAGTTAATAATGAAGAAAAGGAAAAGCAATGGACCTTTCATTTTTTTGGGGGGGGAGGGGGGATTTGCTTGAGATGGCCATTAGCATTGGGAGACCATTCCAGAGAATTGAGTGATCATCTGGCTGTTTAAGAATGAGAATTTTTAAAACTTACAATGGCAGCAAGAAACCAACAGTTGGTATTCTACCACCTTGTTTAGGCAACAATTAAGAAGAACTGTCAGCAAGCAAAACTGCCTGGAGTTGGGCTATTGATAGAATGGCCATCAGTCAGCTCACTATCAGAATTGGAATGACTGACATTGTTAAATAGGAAGATCTTGACAATGAGAGATTTAAATGGATAGCAGGAAGGTGCAAAAATAGAGGGAAATGAAGCATAAGGAGCAACTTGGGCCCCCTGGAGCATTTCAAAGTTCAAGAAATTGGTAAAGAGGGAGTTGCCCTTCCTTTGGGAGAGGCAGATTAGTTTACACAGTGAGGGAGATAAAGAGACCACCAAGTTAGCTTAGCAGATCCTCGAAGGTTGGAAGAGTGGAAGGCGAAGAAAGGGGACAGCTGGGATAGAAGGACTGGCAGGGCATTTTGCAATCTATTCAAACCCTTTTATATGCTTTTATCTGGAGTTCATAATGTTTGGAACTTGCATGAAAGTTTCTGAAGGCCAAAATTTATCAGATTATGAAAAATGGCATGTTACCTGTTCTTGCTTAAACATGGGTTTATGACACAGTTTTTAATAAGTACCATATGGAGGAAGCCAAAAATGTTACATGAAAAAATGGGTGGTACTTCTTGCAACATTTTTTAAGCTAAGAATTACAAGTCATCCTCAATGCACTACAATCTAACATAGATCTAATTTTAATTCTTGACAAATGCTCAAAATCAAGAATCTTATATATATTAAGTATAGCACCATCATCTACAGGAATTATTTTAGATAGAAAATAGAGACTGATCAGTTATTTGACACGTATAGCCAAGAAAGAATGTACATTTTATACCCACACATAGTGAAACAGAACAATTGCACTAAGTTTATATGTATCATATATTCTGAAATCACATATTAATCTCTGTATATCTTCCGCCAAAATAGTCCAATTAAAAGATTATTTAATTTTAAAATAGATATGGATCCAGAGAAGGAACAAGGCTCACATTAGAAAAAAAGCTTGAACAGTTGAATAATTTTTCTCCTTAAAGTTAAATATTTATGTCCTTAGACAAAATAAAACAATGCAAAGATGGGTGCTTCCACGTTTCCAACTGAATAGGTTGTCTTCCTTCATTATAGACCATATCACTAATAATGGATGTGCAATACCCAAGAGATGCTGCAGGCTCAAAATTGAACCGATCCATCAAAATATCTCAAACTATAAAAGTATCATGTAATCAAAGTAAAAGTTGTTTCTGATTCTTTGGGTGGGGGAAGAGTTTTATTATAGAGCTGTGTAAATGAAAAGCCAATTCTGCACACTTAAAAAACAAACAAAAGTAGTCTGATCTTATGCTTCTGCTCTGCCCCCAGTTGGCAATACTTTTCTTCCAAGTTCCTGTTTCTTAAAAAAAAAAACATTTATTCCATGAAATTAGAGTTTTGTGTAAGTGTGTGTGTGAGAGAGAGAAAAAAAAATAAGTCACGTGAATAGATACTGTCTACTAATAGCAATTGCTGAGAGTTCTGGATTTTATTATTATTATTGCTTTACATAATTTCTGATGACAGCGCACCAGTACTAAATAAGATATAAAAGATGCCTCCTGTCTTTATTTCTTCCCTAAATTTAAATCATTATGTCTAATCTAGCCAGTGAAAATAATGGATTTTTGAATGCCTCTGTTGGTACCTCTTAAAACTATATTATTCTTTTATTGAGGGGATGAATATCTTGATGTCAGTAAGTACTTCACAGAAGAGGTTTTTGATTTATTTTTTGTACTACTTCAGAGAAGATTATAGAAATATTTAATTTTAAATACTAGCTTAGTTGTGATAGATTCAGCAATTTCATTTTCCTCTTGTATTGTTTCATTCCCTTTAAATTAGTAATGAATCACTGAACATGATCATTAGAAAGAAGCCAAATAGTAACATAGTCTAAAGATCTATTTGCAACACAGAATGTGTGTATTTTTGTGGGCTTCAATAAAATGTACTAGTGAATTATTTATTTATTATTTTAGAAAGAATCTTCTCCATGGCCAGTTTCATTGCTAGGATTCTTAAATGAATAAATGTTCTCTTAATTTATTTCGATGAAGAAATAATGAATATGTAGTTACATAATTAAAGGAGGACAATGTATGAAAATGTGTTATAGAAAGCTAATGATTTTGGCTTTCTATAACATACAGCTTGCAGTGTATCTGCAGTCATTACTTTTACTATGTACAGTGCGTTCCAGAGAACTTTCCATATATCAGTCTTTTTTACTTTGTTTCCAGTTTTTAATGGAAATATTTAAGATTGCTTGTGCCTGCCGTAAAATGAAAGAAAGAATTGCCTGTCCTGCTTTATTGTTCTTGCTGTTCTTATATGAAATGTAATATATGTTTTGGGCTTTGTTTTTTTTTTCTGTTTTTTTGTAATTTAGAGACATTTATCATCCTTACTGCCAAACTGAAGCACAGTCAGTGGAATTTCTAATCTGTCAAAACTTATGATGAGATAATTGTACCTTTAATGTAGATCAGGGGTGTCAAACTGGCAGCCTAATAGAGGCCGGATGCATCATACACAGGCCAATCCCACCTCAGCTCCGTGAATGTGAAAAACATCACAAAAGGGCCACATGATGGCAATGTGATGCTGTGAGTTCAACACCTATGGTATCGATCTTTGTCTGTTGCAGATAGTAGTTATGTCTGAAAAAATGCCGTTGTGGTTGTTTGTGACAATGTTGGTTCATTGGAAACATCCACAAAGCAGGACAGAGCAAAAGGACCTATTAGTTCTGCCCATGGTATATCCTTCCTGAGGAAGGCCTTTCTTTTTTCAGAGAGTAAAAATACTTGGAATTTGCACATCCAAACTACTTCTTTAAATACCAAGCAATGGCCTGCATTTCTTTTGGACTTATAAGGCAACCTGAATAAAATATGGTGTAGACTTCATAAGAAAAAAATGCTTTTTAAACTTTTCAGTTGAATGCAAATTACCAAGTCTTTGTTTAATTTCCTATTCACTGGGCTGCTCTATGACAGCTGCTACAACCACACATACTCATAGTTTAGACCAGGGTCTAAACTATGAGTATGTGTGGTTGTCAAACTCAATTTAATTGAGAGTTGCATCAGAGTTGTGTTTGACCTCAGTGGGCCGGGGTGAGTGTTGCCAGGGTGGGCATGGCCAGCTTGAAATCACTTGTATCAAGGGCCCTGTTGCACAAGCGCTGTGCCAGCGAAAATGGGCTCCTGAGCTTTGTTTTCAGTTGGGACGGCCTTCTGCAGCCCTCTACCAGCAAAACGGAGCCCTCTGAGCTCTGTTTTTGCTGGCAGAAGGCTGTAGGAGACCGTCTTGGCTAAAAACAGAGCTCGGGAGGGCCATGTATGGCTCTATTTTCGCTGGTAGAGCTATCGTGGGCCAGACTTTCGCTGTTGCCAGGGCAGCCCTGTGGGCCTTGAGTTTGACACCTGTGGTTTAGACTACTCTTCTGAAACTTGTCCAGAAATAGTTAACTCTGCTTTGCAGATTTTATCCAGAATCATCAAGGGATAAAAATATTTGTAAGTTCCTTTGAAAAATAAAGATAAATATTTAAAGATTTCTAAAGAACACACACATATCTCGAACATATCAATATGTCTGAATTTGCCATATTTCAATTTTAAAAAAGCTATTTTTATAAAATATGCCAATATAACAGATTATAAGTATCCATTGACATACCCAAATCCAGCAACCATTCTTTATATGTTTTAGCCTCCGGTCCTCTAATCATTTTTATTGCTCTTCTCTGCATTCTTTCTAGAGTCTTTTTTACATCATGGCAAATATATTCAGATCTGAACCAAAGGTTTACAACCTAGGAGGAAACATTCGAAGAAAATTGTTCCCCTCCCCTGCCATGTTTTCTGAATTAAGCAATTAGCAAAACCCTATTCTCAAATAGTTCAAGAAAATTATCTGGAATATTTCAAGCCATCACATAAGTAATAACTGGAGAAAACTAATACTTCCTTTTTATGTCACTGTTCCTTTCCTAGCCTGATAAAGAATACAAGATAAATTTAGGTATTTTAATTTGAAAGATAAAGAGCCAGTAAGGTAAACAATTGTTTGCAAATTCATTCTGTGTCCCAAATCCATTTCTTTAAGCAAGAGTTAAGAGTTTAAGCATTTCATAATTTTTTTTAAAAAAGTGCATTCCACTGAAATACAACATTGAAATATGATTTTACCATTCAGAGTTATATTTCAAGAAATGGCACATTTTTCATTTTAGATGCAGTTTCCCTTGTCTTTTGGTCTCAAGCATATCAAAAATCTGGAAAATGCCTAACTTAATTCTGCTGGAATATTACCCTCCTCCCTCCAAAAAAGAGAAATAATTCCCTATCCCTCTTCACCCCCATATGGGCCAGCGGCACTTGGCGGCACTTGGCACTTGAACAGCAGCACTTGGCGGCAGCACCAAGGCTGGTTCTGAAATAGAGGCCCAGGCTTTCACTTCAACCCTTGTACCACTGCTGCCATTCAAAAACCACACTCCATTCTTGCACAGCCTCTAGAAATGGCATGAAAGGTCCAACCATGCTCTTGTGCAATCGCTGCTGCAGTTTAGCAGTCTCCAGGATCTGCTACACGCTGCTTACCTCTAGAAGTGTTTTCTTTCTGTTGACATACTCATGGGGGTCTAGGACAACTCACCACAGCCAACTCACTGCAGGACAACTCATCAGGGGGCAATTCAACACTATTAATCATTTCATTCAGGTGCTTTTATTATTCGTAAGCACATTTTCATTGAAATTATTGTAACTTATATTTCTGAATTAACTTTATTTTATTATTATTGGCCACAGTTCCATCAAAATTGATTTTTGTATTTGTTGAATTGTCCTGTGGTGAGTTGTCCTGAGGCGAGTTGGCCATGGCGAGTTGTTCCATTCCACCCTGCAGCCTAGTGAGGTTCCTTTGGGTCACACAAGGCCTTTGTTCTTGAAGCAATTTTGGAGAACCGCAAAAAGGGAATGAATGGTCTTCTGAGGCCTTAAAAAACTGCAAAAGTGTATCGCATTCTCACGCTCCAGAGGCAACATGAGAGCACAGCCTTTTCATGAAGTTTCTGGAGGCTGTGCAAGAGCACACTCCATCCTTGTGCAGCATCTGTAGCCCCGCAAAATCATGCAAGAATGGGCCCTGCTTTTAAAAATAGTTGTTGGATGTTGAATATTGCCATTTCACAAAATGTCATAGTTTTATCATCACTGCCTTAGAGCCTCTATGTAAATAACTTAGAGAAAAGAAATTGAACACAAACAATCTTGTATTATCTAAAGTTGCACTGGCTCTACATCTTTATTGTGTAATTTCAGACTATAGGTGAGGGCAGTCTATGGAAAAAATTAATCCATGGAAAACTGAGAAGAGTTAGAGTTAAGAGTTTGCCCTGATTGCTAGCTGTTCTGTTTCCAAGGGAATATTTGCATTAATAAATAGTCAATTACCTGCAGATTCCCATGGGCATATTTTCTCACTTAGAAGTAATTTTTCATGGCTCAGGTCTTGGTATGATTGCTTTTTTGATTCGATACCACTGTCCTGCTGTGAGATTTCTAGCAATTAATATCTGAGTTTGGAGACTCAGATACACTAATTCCTCAAGTTTCAAAAGAAAGTCAGTTTCTACAGCAATTCAAATATTATACCCATCTATTTATCTATCTATCCATCTTAGACTAGAATAAATACTAATTCAATTGGGTAGCATAAACTCTCTATAATACACAACTGTTTTACCTAATGCAACATTCATCTTCGCACAAATTTATAATACATAATAATTTGTGTTTGGATTATTATCCAATCAATTGGGATGATCATTTGTACTAAAACTTACTGCATTTTTGTTTTTAGCCATGCTGGATGGGGTTGCTGGGTGCTAATATCCAAAAAAGCCCCACAGTAAATTTGTATTTTACCAGTGTTTATGATTAATTATTTTGGAGAAAAAAGAGAATGTAATAAACTTGGGTCTGTTCTACAGTATATGAGCAAGCATATAAAGCTTATATTGTTTAAATAATTGTTGAACATTAAACCCATAACTGATAAGCAATCAAGCTCCTGATGCATCATTATTACACAAATTAGAAAAAGCAAGGTAGTTTGATTGACTTTGGTGGAATTAGTATGACATTGAAGCTTCATTCTGTCTTCAGTGCAAAATATAAGATATTCTTTGTCTTCTTTACCACTAGGTGTCAATCACTGAGTTTCCAGGCTTCTGGGCCTTTTAGCAGAGATCAAGCATAGTGGGTGCAGCATTTAGCATCACTATAAGTCTTAGCCAATACTACAGCAAGAAGATAAATCTAAGATTGGTTAAAAGGTACCATTGACTATGAGATGTATACTGTACCTATTCCCTACAGGAGAACTAATTCAGCTGATCATTGGGATGACTAATGACAGCATAACTAATTCTCACTCACTAGATTAATTTACTGTGAGTTTCATAGGAAATAGCAGCTAGGTGACCTAGACAAGTTTATCCAACTTCCTAGTCACATATTTTACCAAAATTTAGGCTGTTATATTTGTACTTTGAGCAGCATTTCCATTTACTTAACAAATTCTTCTGAGAGACCTATCTGTTAAGAGAACAGTTGCTGCATAGAACTTATTAATTGCAAATCATAGGAAGGGCTTTCCTCTAGTCCACATTCTTAAACTCCTATTCGGTTTTAAGATAAGCCGGCATATTTTCAAACAAAGCACTAGGTCACCCTTCATATTTATTTATATTTTATGTTATTGCTTTATTGCATTTTTGCTTTTTACATCCATACTTGGGAGCAGGAAGCTATAAGAAGCATGGTAAATTGTGTGTTTTGAGCATGGCAGCAGTTGCATTATTTATTTGCTTATTTATTTACTTTTAATGTAACAAACCAAGAGGAGCAGGGATCATGGTAAGTAACATGAAGGCAGTTCTAAGCACACGTGGTGCCAAATTCTAGCTGTAGATTGAATTCCAAGACCTGAAATAATTTATTACCTTTATACTGTTGCTGTTTTATTTCTTATCCCACCTTTTAAATTTGCTGTTATTTTTGGCTAGAAAAACTGCCCGTTGTTAAGCTACTTGCTTATGGATCAGTTTTTGAAGGATAACATCTACATGGACTGCATAATCTTCCAATGGCTGTTGTAACTCCTCAGATAGGGAAAGGTTGGAACTATTGATCTGATTAAAAACTGTATTAGCTCCTCGAGCATAATGTAGAATATATTGTATTTTATTGAATTCCTGTTTCATTATTAAGTTACCTTTAATTGCAACAGAAATCAATGTTCTCTCACTTCTCATCCAAATGCTGCTGCTATAATCAGGCAAAAACTACAGTTATAGTAAGAAAGAGGAAACTTGGTTTAACTCTTGATGTTGTTGCATCAAACTTTTCAAAGCAACCCTGGTTTCAGATGTAAAGCTAACACTTTAATTTGTCTTGCATCTTTTATAAATAGCATGTTTGTCATCCGGATTTGGGGTTGCAGGAATTAGTATTAGTACATCAGAAGTGATAGCTAGACATTATGGATTGAAGGAATACTAATAAATCAAGCTATGAGAGGTAGGATAAGGATGGGGGAACTATATAGACACTATACCATGCTACTCCATTGATCTATAAATTCTGATTAACTACTTTAGTGCTCTGCTTAATTGGAAAACACTACTTAATCAAGATGCCTCCCAGGGAACCAATTTCCACCTAATGATATTTGATGGCAAGGACAGCTGTTTAATTGGTATGGTAATTCCACATAATTAGAACACCTTCAGGTAACTGCATGATGCTTAGGTTGGCATGTGTGTCTGTGGTGCCTTGGGCCTTTTCTACTGTTGTGAATAGAGGGTGGGATCCTAGATAATTTCAAATGCTATAGTATCTATCTATCAGCCCATCAGTAGAATCTGATCAGGTTTCCTAGCCCCAACATTAGAGCCCCAACAATGAAAAGTGTTACACTTCAGCAACAAATGTAAACAATTCATTACTTGGTTTACTGCAGCTACAACTCCCTTTCTATAGCCATCTCCACTGCTGACAAGATTCTTCCTCTTGTTCTGGCCTGATAAGTCTACTTTTCCTATTTGTCACTAAAATCCCTGCTAAAGGTACTTTAAGGTATGCTTGTAAAAGCAAACCTGTTTGTGCATAATTGGATATTCACTTTCTTTTTTGGGGTATGTGTGAAGAGTTAATATATTATTGTAATATCTTGCACAGCATTACTCATATAGGGACAAAATTTATTTTGATTTTGCTAAAAGTACACAGAATGGCCAAATAAACATTTGTGAAAGTTATATAGACTTTTAACGATCAGAAAAAAGGGGTGGCAGAATGGCTGAGACAATTCTAATATTCTGCATATTCTCTGCTCTACTGGAAAGAGCTTATTTACTTTCTTCCAATTATTCTCTTTGCATAATGTTGGTTTTACAAAGATATAGAAAAACAATCAACAAATCTTTTTTGTTACAATTTTGTTATGTAAATAAATTTTGCTTCCACCTTTGTTTGAATTGCTTCAAGAAACTTATTTTCAAACATCAAGAATAATAGATCTAGACATATGCCCACAATTGTCATCTCTATGAAAAATAATCTTTCAAACAATATTTTTTAACCTTTATATTGCTGTTCTTAAAATTAAATTGATAGTAATACAACCCTTAAAGATAGAAAGGTTTCTATTTTTGATCTCTACTCTCTTTGTGAACAAAATGGATAATTTTGCATGGGATCCCTTGTTAAAACAGATGTGGCCAGAATTTCCTGAAAAAGAAGAGAATATTTCAATATTTAATTTTATTTCTTAAGTTGTGAAATACAAAAGAAGAGTCTATCGGTATCTCTCAGAGAAACCTGCTGTGGAATATGCAATGGAGCTTGTCCTACAAGATGGATATAAGACAGTGGCCCCCAACCTTTTGGGCATCAGAGACCAGTTCTGTGGAGAATGGTTTTTCCATAGACTCAAGGGCTGGTGGTTTTGCCTGCTGCCTGCTCCCGTGGATGGGTCTTTTGCTTGTTTGCATGGATCAGTTTCTGATATGCCACCAGTCCGTGACTGGTGCAGGTCCATGGACTGGGGGTTAGGGACTCCTGATGTAGAACTATCACTAGAGATTAGATGAAAGCATCAACATAGAAAGAGGCCTTGGGGTTACTAAGCCAAAGAAACTAAAAAGAAGCATATTATGGAACAGTCATGATCAAAGCAGAAAGCCCATATTAAGTGTGCTGTCAGTCTTCCAAGTATTGGAAGCCCCCTCAGCCAGAACAGCTTTGGGGTTGACACCTGCATTTGAAGGTATTCAAAGATTTCCATCAGTGTTGTGACAACGTGATTATAAAGTAGTGTTGTGTTTGCCAAGTCACATAAATGCTTGCATGGAAAGATATTTCAGTAGTAGTAATACTCACCTAGAAAAGAAGGAAAAGCATAGCAAATATTTTAAAAATGAAAAAAGTAGCTACATTTATCTTCAAAAAAAGAAAAGAAAAACATTCCTGAGGTTACAATTGTGTTGAAAAAGAACAAATTAAATCAAGGAAACGGTTTGGAATGGGTGTACTTCCAATCTACTTCCCTGTTCTAGTGCTAAAACTGTTTTGTAGAAACATACAGCCTATGTATGATACATAATATGGGTATAATAATCATGTATTCTCATGTTGTCTCACTAATGAAGAAACCTGGGACTGTTTGAAAAAAATATTTGCTCAGATAGTGAAACTTGCTTCCGGGTAGACCTGCCTAAACTTTAATGACCAAATCAGAAAGCCCTACTTTAAATAGTAGGTTTGCCACAAATTCCATTTTTAATATTTAATCCATATGCAGTATGAACTATTGCTGTCTGAACTATTGGAATATATACCAATTAAATATTTTAAGCATTCTAAAGTGCTTTAAAATGTCAAATTTTTAAAAAGCTGACACGAAAATCATATGTAAGCTCTACGGTATAACTGAAGAAAGATATCGAAACAAAAACAGTTCTTATGCAAGTTGACACATATTTCCTGTTCCAGCAATGTTTTATTTTGGTTTCTGCCCTGGAGGATGTATATACAGGCCAGATTTAAAAAAAAAAAAAAAAAAGCCTCCCTACAACATAGGTAATAGAATTTTAATTTTTTGGTTTTTTTTTCTCTTTTTTAAAAAAGCACTTCTTAACAAAATATCTTCTTTCATACAAAATAACATCTGAGTCATCTTTTCAGCTGCTATGCTTTTTAAAAAACTGTTTAGTACCTTCTTTGGGGATTGGTGGTTTTTTAACTGGGCTCTCTCCAAAGGCATTTCCCCTTCACCCCAAATGCAAAAATTCCACTTTGACAGCTGATGCTCTGCGAACACTTTATTACACAAGTTACATTCAGCTTCTGAAAATAGTGTTCTAACAGTATAGCCATCTAAAAATAAGACATCCTGGAAACACACAAAGTCTGAGCAAGAAGGAGGAGGAGGGGAAAATAAAGATCCAATTATAAATAGAGACTTTTTAAAATCTTTCCCTTAAAGTAATAGAATACTTGTGATATTTAAAAAATAGGGGATTTAGTGGCTCTGTTTCATTGTGGCACTGTATTCTCTCTTTTCTGTGATAGATTAAGGGCATCGAAAGTGAAAAGGCACCAAAGAAAAACTGAAAAACAAAAGTATTCTTAAAGCTGAGACTGGGACTTATTTACAAATATAGAGACGGTCCCTAATTGAAATGAGTAAATATCACTATTTTAAAGCATTACTGCAATTAAAGTGGGATTGCCCTGCTTTATTAAAAGGTTCACATAAAACAATGGCACTGATAGGAAATATTCACACTCCAAAACTGAACTGAAGCAAAAGGGAGGGAACAGAAGAACAAAAAAAAATTAAATCTGTGTACAGCCTCACAAAGGACTAGTACAGTTTACAATTAAATACGTAAAATCTTAAAACGTGCTAAATCTGGCAATCTTTGTAGACTCAGACCATGTAGCAATTAAAGGCCAGTTTCAGGAAGAAGATGAAGGTATCGCTGGAGGCTGTGGGACAGGTTCTTCCTCTTCTGAATCTGTGGCATCTTCTTTTTCCTGGTCACTCCCTTCGGTACTAAGTCTGTCAAACCCTTTTCGACTGTAACCTGCACGGCTTGCAAAAAAATTCCCCAGATTGAGGCCTCCACTGCCTTTTCCTGCAATGGAAATCAAGTTTAGTACATGGTTCATGTTATTTTCAGACCATTTTTATTTATTTCTGAACATATTTGCTGCCCATCTTACCACAGGGTAATTCTGGGTGGCTTACAAAAAGACAAAATTAGTTACTTTACATTATTATTTTGATTTTCAGGTTTCAAGTTTGTTAGCTTATCAGCTGTTTCTGGTCAACATCAAGGAACACTTTAAAAGACTATCTTCTGATCTTTCAACAAAAGGCAAAATGTACCTTCTATTTCCTTTTTAGTGAGATATAATACAGCCCAAAGCAAAGTTTGGACTTCAAGGTATAATAGGTTCTGCTTTCTACCCACTCTTCCCTCTAACCTTTTGCCCCTCCTTGCTTAAAATGAGCCCAGAAATATTTGGAATTTAGGTTGACAGAAATTACTACAGCCAATATTTTTCTTCATTTTAGATAAAGGGCAAGTCAGGGGAAGAGAAATCAATTTCTTTGTCTTATTTGCTTTGCCAGCATTCCTCTAAGAAATCATCAGTTCCCAAAGGCATTGTCTGGGATATAAGTAGATGACTCACCAACATCATTACAGCTTTCTCATCAGAGGTAACTGCTGGATTCATTAGAGGAAAGACAATGTATACAAGAGAACATGCAAGGGAAATATTTAACTTTTAGAAAAGCAACACAAACCCATGGTCTTTAGCAACGGTCATTCTTATCTTCAAAAAAGGTGACCCCTATCTGGTTGAAAACTATAGACCAATCTCATTGTGTTGTGTCACGTGCAAAGTTATCAAAGGAATCAATTATTAATCAATGCATTACCTTCCACCTAGAGTCAGATAACTTACTGTCCAATGAACAATTTGGTTTCAGAAAAAAATTGTCCTGCAATTTGCAACTTCTACACTGCAAAAACATATGGATGACACTACTTGACCAGGGCAAAGCAATAGATGTAATTTACATAGACTTCTGCAAAGCCTTTGACTCAGTGGTACATGACAAATTACTATTAAAGTTAAATTCTTACAGTATTTCCAGATCCCCTCCTAAGTGGATTATTGCCTTCCTGTCAAACAGGCAATAAATAGTAAAAATAGGAAATGCCCTATCAAGCCCTGCACCAGTTATCAGCAGCGTCTCACAAGGGAGCATTCTAGGACCTACGCTCTTTACACTCTATATAAATGACCTTTGTGATCACCTTATAAGCAACTGTGTCATCTTCGCTGATGACATAAAACTATTCAACACTACTGACAATGCGACTATCCTTCAAAATGATTTTGATTATGTGTCTGAATGGTCTAACAGTTGGCAACTCCAAATCTTGACCAACAAATGCTCTGTCCTCCACATTGGTAAAAAAAAAAAATCAATACACCAAATATAAGCTAGGCGGATATGACCTTGTTGATGACCCTCACTCTGTGAAGGACCTTGGAGTTCTCATATCGAATGACCTAAGCGCCAAAGTTCACTGCAACAGTATTGCCAAAAAGGCTTTAAGAATTGTAAATCTAATTTTACAAAGCTTCTCCTCTGATAATACTGATTTGCAAACTAGGGCATTCAAATCATTTGCTAGACCAATACTTGAATACAGCTCTGCTGTCTGGAATCCACACTGTATATCAGACAATACAATTGAGCGAGTCCAGAAGTATTTTACCAGAAGACTACTACATTCCTCTGTTCACAACAGAATACCCTACACCACCAGACTTGAGATTCTAGGCTTAGACAATCTTGAACTATGCTGGCTAAGATTAGACTTAAGCATAGTACATAAAATCATATGATACAACGTCTTACCAGTTAATGAATATTTCAGCTTTAACCACAACAACATAAGAGAACACAACAGATATAAACTTAATATAAATCACTCCAAACTTGATTGCAGGAAGTACAATTTCAGCAACAGAGTGGTCAATGTCTGCAACTCACTACCTGATTCTGTTGTCACCTGCTCAAACCCCCACTCCTTTACCCTCAGACTAACCTTACTGACCACACCCCATTTCTAAGAGGTCTGTAAGGGGCGTGCATAAGTGCACAATCATGACTATCGTCCCTGTTCTATTGTCCCCAATTATTAGTTTCTATTTGTTGTATTTAAACTTATTCTTATTTCTATTATATTGAAAGCATTTGACTAAATAAATAAATAAGTGAATAAGTAAATAAATAAATAAAATAGTTCTTTTATTGTACTTACCTCTAAATCTGCCCAAAATTCTACCTGAGCTTGAATCATGTTTGTGATCAACATCAGCTATAAGATTGGAGACATATGTAAATTAAGAGCAATAATTTTAAAGTGAAATTGTATGAAGCAAAACATGGAAAAGAACCAAAACCATATAGAGTATTATCATTAAGGCTGTGATTTACAAATTATTATCGTCTGTCGCAGGTTCCTTGAATTATATTTTACCTATCAAGCTAAACATAAAACCACCTTGTTTGATTGATACTTTTTTTTGAGGTCCCTGAAAAAATGTCAGTCAAACTAAGAAGTTGATACAATATAAATTGTTTAAATTTATTTTTATGATAGACATCATTAATTCATAATTCATGTTCATCTTTTCTTTCTTTCACACACACAGACACATAGCCTTTTAAACTTAGCAAAACTAAGTTGGTTTTTATAATATAGTACTCAAACTATCTTAAAAATTTAATGAACTTTCACATGACTTTAATTACTTAAATATTTTTTTTTTCTGAAAATCTTATACTTGGAGAGAAAACTGCATGTAACATTTGTGAATCCAAACTTGTAAGGTGTCTTAGTTAAAATGTTTCTTGCATAAAGTATGACTTTCCTCATAAAAATTACAATTATAATAATAATACTCAAAATTACTTTGTATGTTCAGTTGGGGACAATCATTTTCAGTTCAAAGGAAATAGATGTACATTATACAGTGTTTGGGAAGAGAAATACACCGCACAAAAAATGAGCACCGGAAAGAGTGTGTTTCTGATACTAATCATCCATCCAAATTTGAAATTCAAAGTTTCAAAGGTAACATCTCAGGTTTAATTTGGAGATAAACTCTGATGGTGAATTTTGACAGTAATGAATGGGGTTTGAGGGCCTATAGGAGAATACAGGAAGAAAAGGCATTTGTGGCCTAATGAACTGAGAGAAGAGGATATTTTATGTGCGTTCATCCCTGAAGATGTCCTTCCTAAAGTACTGGTATGGAGGCATTTGTCCATAAATGAAATTCTTTTCTGAGAATAATGCTTAATAATTGCATTGGCACGTTTATAGAACTGGCTAGGGAACAGATTTTAACAGTTTGCTTTTACCTTTGATGCTGCTGTGTATATATTTAGAACACACTGCTCTAAGTTAACTGCTGCTATAATTTTGGAGCACTGCAAGCACTGTTTTGAGAGGTTAAAATAAAAAGTAGCTGTGCTCAGAGAGAATGAATGTCAGAATAGATTCTAAAGAATACAGGCGAAACATCCAAAGGAATGGATGTTTCCACTCTGTCTTATTCAGGAAAAGCTAAACAAAGCAGCAATACTGTTTCAACAATCCTTTTAATGACTTATATATTCCCTTTCATAAAAAGCAATGCTATAAACTCAAAGTATTTTCTCATCCCAGATACCACAAGAACATTCATCCTAATTGAAAACTGAACTGAATATAAACATTACAATACATCCTGATTTCTCAGGACAAAGATCCCATGATGTATTTTTTTTTTTTTTGAAGCCAGTTAACTTAATAAGAAATTGATTGTGCTGCAGCAGAGGAAAATAAAACATTTTTGAAGTTCTTCTAGGTTATAAAGGCTTTGATATCAAAAGTGCTTGTTACCAGGTTAAACACAGATTAATTACCTCCATAGATTCTTGTCTTTCTCCACCAAATAAACATAGCAATTGCCAAGAGGACAACTATTGGAATAATTAGAAGTGTTGTAATAAGAACAAAAGAAACAGAACTGCTAGCCTGCTGGACAACTTGATGCCTTTCTTCTTTCCTTAAAAATTCTTTTGATGTGGGTTTCTTTGTCAGTGTGCCTTCTATAATTGCCTCTGCTTTTTTGGGGAGAGAAAAGATTAAACACAGATTAACTCTTTTGATCCAGGCAGAATCTGCTACAACATAACAGTTCATTTCAGAACACATATTGCCACTTTTAAATACCAGCGTTTAGATACTTGACTTAAAGAGGGCAAGTATGATAACTTCCTAACAGAGAGTTAAAATTATTGACAGTGCAATCAATTGTTTGCGATTCCTCTTATGTGCCTCATGTAAGAAATTTCTATAATTGACTTTGGTAGATTCATGATGGATTTGTAATCAAGGCTCTCTAAATAGGAATAATTTTACTTGTTCAAATCAATTCTTTGTGCATAAAATGAAATGCTGCTTATTTATCCTCACAATAAATTATAAAGTGTGTTCTTCAACAATGTATGGGGAGCCTACAGTTCTATAGGTAGCAATGTGTGACTTTGAATTCTATGTTTGTGGGCCAAAATAAATGGAAGAAAGAGGATGAATATTTACCAACACGATTCTTTACAAAATTTTGTTTTTAAGCATACCTAACGGTATAAAATACTGTTGTTTACTTTAGACTAGATCCTTTCCAGTGGCCAAATCATATTTTTGCAGTACTATAAATAATACATGATTAAAACAAACTTTATAAGGATTTTAGAAATAAAAGTATTATTCTCTTAATGTTCTTCCTCCTTATAATTCATCATATTCCACTCTGCTATTGTCACAATTTTCGGACCAAGGCCATTTAGTTCCTATCAGTGATTGTAATTCATTGCCTAAAGAAGCTGACCGTACAATTTAATATTTAACAAAAACTTCCAACTATAAAGCTCAGTTTAAACTTCTGAGTATAAACCTTTTCACATGCACATATTTTTCCAGAAAAACATTTATATAATCAAAGAATGTCATTTTGCAAGGATAATTTAGTCTAATCCTCAACAGTGTATAGGAAACCCAATTTGATTACCAGTCAGAGATAGCTGTACAGATTCTTTAAAATATCAAAAAATAGAGAATCTATAACCGCTACAGCAATACTGTTCCATTTTATATAGGTCTAACCATCAGGAAGTTTTTTTTTTCTTATACTTAAATGAAATGTACTGTAAGTAGCTTTTAATTCTATCTCCAATCTCTGCAGCCTTGGAAAATAATTATTGATGATCCTTCCTGTAACTTCCTTTTATCTACCTGAACATCAAATCTCCATTTGGTCATTTTTTTTCTCCAGGAGGAACTTTGATTGTTCCTTCCATCTACTTTTCAGTGCAGGACCTCAAGTTCCTGTTTATTTTCCTTGACTTCATTTGATCCCTTTCTATTTATATTTAGTCAATATCCTTCTGGAAATGAGGCACCCAGAATCAACACAGAATACTCTTGCTTTAGTGTCACTAGAACTGAGAACAGCAGACTAATAACATCAAACATTTTCGACATCACATTTCTTCTAATGCAGAATTGCACTTATCCTTCAAGCAGCCGTCTCCTATTGCAAACTTGTTTCAGTTTATTGTCAGTTAATACACCATTGTCTTCACAGTTATAGTGTTTACAAGTCAAACTTCCCTCTTCCAATCACAGTAGAGACTGTATAATTGCATATTTTAGAAGGGAACTCCTGTGTGGTGTGTTGAGGCTTTGCTGTCTCTGAATTTTGCAAGACAATCCCAAGAATTGTGTAGACTGTAAAACCAAAGCCAACTCACCCCTCACCTTTGACTGTTGGAAAACAACAATGGAAAGGCTGGAACAACCAGTTTTCAAACTACATATGTATGCATAAGTTACAAAACATGTATGCATAAGTTACAAAACAATTGCTGATCATAGTGCCAGTGATGGGATTCAAATTTTTTTACTACCAGTTCTGTGGGCGTGGCTTGGTGGGCATGGCAGGGGAAGGATCTGTAAAATCTCCATTCCCACCCCACTAACCTGCTTTCCAGCTTTGTTCTGATTGGCTGGGACCTCTGACTGGCCCCGCCCCCATCTATTCTCTGACTCCCAGCTGATTGCCTGGGACTCGGGAGTCAGAGAATAGATGGGGACGGGGCCAGTCAGGGATGCTATTTGCCGGTTCTTCAAACTATTCAAAATTTCCACGACTGGTTCTCCAGAACTGGTCAGAACCTGCTGAATACCACCTCTGCACAGTGTTCAGAACAGTTGAAAACTCAAAGCAACTCATCTCGTAACAAATAAGTTCCATTTCATGCCTGGATTTTGTTCCAATCTTGAAACTAAGCTCACAAAGCACAAAATCAGGGAAATCAGAAAAAGCATCTTTGTGGTCAGAATGTTTTAAGCTGAAGCACTTTGCACATTCCACACAGAATCAGCACCTTCCTCTGAGCCTAAATGGCAGAAATAAAGACTAACCTTTTATTTCCTGAATTTCAATCCCAGCCTTTTTAACAGACCGATGCTCCATTTCTGAAACACAGAAATTGCTTTTGACACACTGTGATGTCTATGATTCATTGAACCAGTAATGGTCACTAGTTCTGATACATAATTGATGTTGCAAGTATAAGAAGAATAGAATAGCAGGGTTTATACTATAAGTAGTATATAGTAACTAATACATTTCTTTCAGAATAAATAATGAAAGGTTTTCTATGAGGAAATCAGAAACAAACCAAAATGTCAGCATAAAACATTTATTCTTGGCGTGTAATAGGTTGGCAGATGATTTATAACAATCACAGAAATTGTGATCTGGGAATCCTTACAGTTCTTTCATTCTTACCTATTTCTACTTTCAAATTTCTTCACTTTGTGGTTTTATTATGCTTTTAAAAATATAAAATGAAAAAAAAATCTACAATAGATTATCCCTTGATGGCTTTAAGCACAAAGATACTGATATATTTTCAGCCAAGAACAAGTGTCAACTTCAATGGCCAAATGACAGCAAATATACCAGTGGGTACAACTTATTTAGGTTAACAAGATGTGAAAATGGCACAGGAAGATGAAAATCAAACCACTTGCACAGCAGAGTGACTCCGCTTCTCAGCTGGCCTGTCAATGGACATTGCATGCCAGATGCTAAGGAACAACCTGGGATGAAGAGCTCTCTTTAAAAAGATCATAAAGCCACACATGGTAACAACAGTATTTAATATTGCAAATCATCTTGGTGAATCTCTGAAAGAGCAAAAGTAACAATTCCCATTGGTCTTGTTTGGATTTCATTACAAGTTTAGCCCTTCACTTAGTCTAGCTCTAATGGTTCAGAGCATTACTTTTCCTTACCAACATTCCTTACCAACAGTTACTGAAAAAAATAGCTGTGTATCAACCACATTTTAATTCACAGTAGTTTTATAGGGCTTCTGAGAAATACAGGGAACAATCAATTATTAGCTATAGCTCTGGTCAGTTTAAAACATTACAAATATATAATTTAAAAACACAGTTAAAACAAGACTGCCTGTACGGAACAACAATAACTTTAAAAAAATCATCTGGGGTTTCACAAACAAAATAATCATAATAAACCTCTAAACAAAATACATTAGGAACACAGAAATTTTCGGTTAATCCATCAAATAGCATTACAACCTTTTCACAAAAATCTTGCCCCACATACATTTAGACATAATTGCATAGTAGCTTTAAGAATATCATCTTTTTATGTGGGAAGATGAATGCATTGATGATCTAAGGCAACAATATCTTACTTTCAGTGGATGTGAATTTCCACACTGTGTTGGCATGAGCATCGCCAACATACACCATTCTGTCTTCTGAAGCAACAATGTCATGTGGCATCTCAAAATTCTGTGAAGGTAAATAACCAACACATTAAAATAAGGAAGACATTGGAAATTATTCAGTAATTCAAGATGCAGAATTACAGACATTTGACAAACAGTGTTTGAACTTTTAATCATAATTTGTATGAATTGTGAAAGATTCTTATGGTTGAGGAAACAATAAAATATACTTTGTAACTATAAATGAAAGTTTCCAGGAATATTTCATTCTTCAAAACTTTCTAGATTACTTCTAAACCATCATTCTTTTGATAAGATAGATGTTTGTGGGTTTTTTTTTAAACTGAACAATGTTTGTTTCTTATTCTCAATAATCAGAAAAACACATAGATGGAAAAAGGAGTTTATTCAAGTGCACTTGATATTTGTTTTAACTTTTCAAAGGAGACAAAAACCTAAAATACTGATTAATTTTAATCAGATGGCAGGCTGATTCTACATGCATAGTGGCAGATACAGACAAGCTGAAAATAACAGAAAACACTTACAATGTACTGACTTGCCCTTAGTGAAATATCTCTTCTTTCCTTACATCAACAAATCAAATTTATTTCTTGGCCTGTGCTCTATCTCTTTGTGGCTCTAGCCTAATTAAATAAAAGCCTTTCCATATAAGGCAATAAGCCACTGTGTGCTACATAAACTCTGAGCCAGATACTGCATGTAGTATAGTTAAAGCTAAGTAGAAAATGGAGAGAGTTCATTGAAATATATTGGGAGACCATTTCCTCTTTCTTTCTTGAATTATTTTGCAGATTAAAAAAAAATCCAAAGAGGACCTTTGAACAGTTATAAAGTATCAAAGTGAGGCTATTAATTTCTATTCTGTATGTTCATATTTCTAATTCTGTAGTTCATGTAAATCATATCTATAAAACTCAAATCAACAATAAGGTAATAACATCAAGTCAAGTCCCATAACAGAATATAAAACCCCAATTTCCATATGCGTGACCTATTAGGTTGACAATACACTATTAGAATCCAGAAATCAGATTTCTGTACAGATAGCTTTTCTCTTTTGGGACATATTTTTCTCTCTAACTGGCATTCTTGCTTTTAAGTTTTTCTAATAGTGTTTCATCATTCTCTGGCCACATGAATTTGCTGATCCTCAGTACGCACAGATTAATGAAGCTGTTTCATCAATAAATTTAAATTTACCATCCTTTTGTTCTAGTGTTGGAAAATTCAACTACAAAATAAAAAGGGCAAGCCAAAAACAGTAAAACCAATTGCTTCCTGTTCAGCAATAAAGCATGCTTTCAGAATTTGGTAAATGAAGTTATTGAATTCACTATTGCCCCCACATCGAATAATATCCAAAATCCTTAGAGGAACACTAGATGTAACCCAGTCTCCAGTGCATTACATTTAAGCAAGCATCTTATGCAACAATTGATGCAGTCCAATTGACCACTTAGTGCTCATGTAAATCTTTAAAGGGGAAACATATGCTGATTTCTTATTGGCTATTGCCGCACTATTATTAAAATAGTGTTGCAGTACTTTGTCTTGAATATTATTTTTTTTGGCTGAACCCTTTTAATAAATAATTCAAAATAGTTTTTCTGAAACTTCAAATCCCATGCATTGTTAGGTTAAACATTTTAGAATTAAGTACCAGATTGCACTGAAATGTTATTCAGTGATATTGTTCTACTATGAGAATTCCACTACATAAGTTATAAGAATAATTCCATAAAACATTATTTTAAAAGTATCTTGGTGAGATTTTTCGTAATGAAATTTGAAATGTGCACAAGATGTAGAAAAGAAAAAAAGAGCATTCATGCATTTTTAATAATATAAGTCAAATTTCACAATGTGTTACCTTTCTAAGTGGAATGAAAGTGTCAATGATTTCTCCAGTTGAAAAGTTCATCACAAATGCTTGCAATGGTTCTCTGTCTCCAGGGTAAGGCTTTCCATTAACTGCGTACAGGAGGCCACCTATAAACATACACTCATGTTTTAATGCTATGCATATCATGAAAGGTTTATTCTTTCTTACAATTCAGTCTCAGCACAACAATACACAATTGAGAGAAGTTACACACCCATATTATTACTATTTTCATTCCCCTAATGCTCAATTGCATGTTGAAAGCCATCTGTTTTAGTATTGCTCACTCAGAATTCTAAGAACAAGGAGAATCCACCCTGACCCACCCTGCAGATTTTCCAGGAACTAAAATCCCTTTTTTATTCTGCCATATAAGAGAAAGCGCAAAAAGACCATGCTTTGCATTTGGGCTGATCTCCTACTATACAGAAGGGACAAACTGACAAATGTCATGTTCATTTTGTTTGAAATGCTTATAAAATGCTATGATTTCCCTAAAAGCAGGGGTGTCAAACTGGAATCATCGTGGCATTGTCACATGATGTACTGGGACTTTTTTCCCTTTGCTAAACCAGATGTGGGCATGGTCAGTGCATGTCTGTCAAGGACCTTGGAGTACTCATATCTAATGACCTAAGCACCACAGCTCACTGTAACAGCATTGCCAAAAAAGGCATTAGAAGTTGTAAATCTAATCTTATGAAGCTTCTCCTCCAGAAATATAGAATTGCTACCTAGGGCATACAAAACCTTTGCTAGATCAATACTCAAATACAGCTCATCTGTCTGGAATCCGCACTGTATGTTGAACGTTGATATAATTGAGTGAGTCCAGAAGTATTTCATGAGAAAAGCACCATACTCCTCTGCTTACAACAGAATATCCTATATCACCAGGCTTGAAATTTTGGGCTTGGACAACCTTGAACTACACCGCCTATGGTTGGACTTAAGTGTAGTACACAAAATTATCTACTACAATGTCCTACCAGTCAATGACTACTTCAGCTTCAACCGCAACAATACAAGAACACACAAAGAGATACAAATTCAATGTTAGCCACTCCAAACTTGACTGCAGAAAGTACGACTTCAGCAACAGAGTGGTCAATACCTAGAATGCACTGCCTGACTCTGTTGTTACCTCCTCGAACCCCCACTCCTTTAATCTTAAACTATCCACTATTGACCTCTCCCCATTTCTAAGATGTCTGTATGGGGCGTGCATAAGTGCACAATTGTGCCTACTTTCCCTGTTCTATTGTCCCATTCATACCTATTTCCTACATTCTTACTCATGTTTATACTTAAGCCTATTATCTTGTAAGTGATTGACAAATCAAACAAACAAACAAACAAACAAAATAATGTTGTATTCGGCCCAAGGGCTGCAAATTTGATAGCCCTGCCTTAGAGGACCTGAGTGTCAGGAGGAATAATGAAGCAAGTGTTCTGCCAGCTAGAAAAATGGAACCATAGAGCTTCTAAATTCAGTAAGTCAAGTATTGCAGAATACTTCACTGTTCTGCAACTAAGTTTGGGATTTCAGATTTGCAGAACTCTTAAGTTGTTTCTTTCTGACAGAATCTTTTTTGAGGAAGTAATCTTAAAATCAACAAACTACCAATATACATGAGCTCATTGCTTTTGCAACAGTGAATTAACAACAATCTTGCACCATCACACAAATATTATTCCTTTTAACTATGACTATTAGGTGATAATTAGCATACCTCATGGAGTACAAGTAGTATAATCTTTAAGTGAAAAATGCATTGGAAAAAAGGTTAATTGCTGAAACAGGATATTTATTATTAAAATGTACACATCACACATCTATCACATTGTCTGGAGTTTTCACTATTATGAATAGAGATAAAAGGTAGAAGTTCCCACTCCTTTTTGCTTTTCTAGAGGGTTGAAGAGCCTGTTGAATATTAATGAAAGAGAGGAATGGAATCTTCTATATTGTCCCAAGAAATGTTACAGTTGCATTAGGTTCCTTTTACTTCTCTTTTGGATTCAGAGTATCATTTACATCTTTTAAATGGATAATGCTTGGTTGAGGGATACTGATGAGATAGTGTTGTAATGGCTGAACATTTAGTTCTAAAACAGTAGAAGCAAGCACTTTAAAAACAATATGCTCCACTATAAAGGATGGATCAGAACCCAGACTGAGGTAAAATTAATACCATTCCAAATCCCCCCACCCCAATTTTTGAATTTTAAACAAAGTTTCTTTTTCATTAAATTGACTGAATATTGTAAACAAAAAAAAAACAGATTTCCAATAAAGCACTATCACAAAGAACCTAGTCAGAGGCTTAATCAAGATAAGCCCACTGAACATAAGAGGGCAGCCTTGTCACAATGTGTTCCTACAGTACAGTGAGTGACTGATAAACATTGTGGCAAGATATCATCTAGAAATAAATACTGCATAATGGCCTAAACATTCTTCATGGGATTCAATAATTGTTCTTTGCATCCTTTTAAAATCCTTTTAATACCACTTAACCTATTTTTTTACTCTTAAAGGGATTGTAGGTAGGTAAATACGTAGATAACAAAATATAATAAAATCCAGCCATGTGAGTAAAATATACATAGGTAACTAACTCTTCACTGCATGTATTAACACTAAGGTTAGGAATCAAAACTGATTTTTAATATTAGGTACGAAAAACAACCACATTAATTTTAACTGAATTTTAAAATTTTATCCTCAGCCTATTAACCAGCAGTATAAAACTATGTAAAAATATTTTTACTGTACAATCTAATAAATGAAAATATAAATGTTTTAATTGCTAGTTTATTCATATAGGACTAAAGATTGATAGAACATATATGAAGGACCTTACCTATGTAGATCATAAGTTGTTTGTACACATTTATAACTTTCTTTAACTTATTAAGCACATGGTGTTTCTTATTCTCCCATGAGCTGTTTAGAGCATCCAGTAGTGGGAGGTGCTTCAGTCTCTGCATGTTTGGGCTGGGCTTAATTTGTGGAACGCTCCTCCTCCTCCATGGGATTGCTCCCCAGCGTTCCCCAGTTTTGGCTCAGCCTCGTAAGAGATAGGCAGTGCTTGTGATTCTTCCTTGGCCAAAACAGGAAAAACTCTTTCCTTGCTAGCAGGTTTGAAAGTTAATCAGCTTGTCTTTAGAATCCTTTAGCCTTCTAATCGCATTGTGATCTCTCGACGTTGGTTCGCATTACAGAGATCACTCGCATTACAGAGATCGCTCGCATTACAGGGAAGCACCAATTTATGTCCCAAAGAGGCGGGAGGCTTTGGTGCTGCTCTGCGCCCCCTCCCCACAACCAATCTTTCTACCCCTGCCATTCTGACAGATTGCTGCAGAGTTTCTTTTCCCCGAACAGCGGCGTGAGCTCCTTGCTCACAACGGAGTCGTATCGTCTTCCTTCCCCCTCTGAATGCCACTTGGGGTGGAGGATTCAAACGCTTAGTGTCTTCCACCCTTCTTCACCATTTATCCTTGTAAGAAAAGCCATTGGAAACTATTCCTTCACACGGCGGGAGTTTGCTGCTGGGGAGCGCGCCAAAAGATTAACGGACTGAGGCCATTTTTCTTACAAGACCTCGTGGCTGCGCACCTGTATTCCATTTTGTGCTGTGTGAGGTAACTCTGTCCCGAGCAGAGGCTCCCTTCAGGAACACGGGGGACCATTTTACCCTTGTCTTGGTTTTTTTCTGCATTCAAGGCTATTCTTACAGTTAAATTGTTGGCTTAACCCTCACAGCCCAATCAACCCAATGGCACAACAACGAGCATCTAGGCCTGTGTCCACCTGTGCAGGGAAGCTGTTGAAGGCCTCTACTCTTATCAATTTGGGCCTTTAGGCATTCTCAATTTGGCTGTTGGGTTTCCCAGCACTTAACATCATGCTACTTAATTAATATTCATATACATATTGCCATATATATATATATATATATATATATATATATATATATATATATATATAAAAAACATACATACAAACATACATACATATTCACATGCATATATATGTATGTATGTATGTATGTATGTATGTATGTATGTATGTATATATATGTGCTATTTAGCTTCCTTCGGGTATTATCCCACATCATTGTAGTTCTGTTAAAGTTGTAGCAACGTTTCAGCAGAATCTCATCTGCCATCCTCAGGCTTCTGTATGGATATGGGTCTTACAGCTCCTGGTTTTAAATTTGAGGCTGGTCCATTCTGATTGGTTGGGAGCCTGGACCTGTGTTCATTGGACTTGGAGTTTGATTGATTGGTGTTCCTGGTTTCTTCTGTCTGTTTTGTGGCTTTGATTGGCTGGCAACACTCTGTTCTTGTGTTGGAGGCTTTTAGTGCAGCTTGGCTCCGTGTGAA
>BLBF01000010.1:49238849-49262881 GCA_015471245.1 Laticauda colubrina | reverse complement strand
ATAGATAGATAGATAGATAGATAGATAGATAGATAGATAGATAGATAGATAGATAGATAGATAGATAGATAGACAGACAGACAGACAGACAGACAGACAAATATATTTTTTTATTTTTGACTGGAGTTGTATTCAAATAGTAAACAGTATAGGCAAAAATAAGAATTGCTTCCAAAGATGCTAGCCAAATTGAAGAAATTTTAGCACAAAAATAGATTAGTATACACAAAATAAAGCAGAATTAATCAGTTCAAACTGATCAAACATAAAGAATACATCAAAGTTGTAGGTTTTTGTTTCTTTTTTAAAGAGCTTACATATTTCTTCCTGTGGAATGAAGAATTGTTGAAGTACTAGCCTCTACTACAAGAATGGTATTTTCTTTTATTGGTCCAAGTCCTTTTTGTTGATAAACATAGCTACTATTGAACGAACTAAAGTTAAAAGAAAAAGAAATACATGTTAGCATACACCTGCCTTCTCAAACATACATTTGTTGGACCATATTTTAGTTAACATGAATTAGAATTCTGGCCTGGAATACTAACATTTGGCCATTTACTCCTGTGTCTCCAGTAAAAGGGTATTTTGTGACTGGCTATATTTAACATAGCATTCATTTTAGAAATATCCAAGTAAATACAGTAAATCTGTGAGCATACTATAGTACATTGTAATAATTTTAAAGTATGCCTATCATTTCCAAAGACCAAATACCCCACAAGATCTCAATCCACCTCACAATCCCTCAGGGTTTTAATGTTTTTCTCTATCTACTTCTTTTAAACTGTGAACAGTCTTTAAATACTTTAGATTCTATTAAAACTTTTTCCCTAGCTCAGACTCTTTCTTTAATAACTATTTCTCAGACAGAGTTTTTAAAGAGTCCTAGATACTCTGAGTTTGGCTGATTGCTTGCAGACATTTCATTACCCAACTAGGTAACACCATTGGTGCCTGATAATAGCTAGAAAGCTAGGAAGATAGTTTTCTAAGGTTGACATCCAGTGTTTGCTTCTTTCAGGAACTCTCCATGTTTCATCCTGCAAGTCTTTCTGTTAAGAACATATTTGTATTCCTGCATTAAAAATCTATACTGTCCCCTTCTCACTGATGTGACTCAGAGCTTACATTTTAAAATATGTATATATTTGAACTTTGTATTACAATATTGTCAGCATAACCCTCACCTTTATAGAAACAACTGTCTAATAAGAATCTTATTTGAAGGCTTTTTCATGACTTTTTTTCATGACTTCAAATATTATATAAGATATAACAAAAAGTCAGGAAAAGCCTTTAGAAATAGCTTATTACTAGACACTATATGCATACACAAACACTCTTATAGAAAGCAATATTAATCTTAAAGCTGTATATTCTTTCTTCCCTCCTCCTCTAGTTTGTACATCAAAGTAATACTTGATTTTAAATGCACTGTAGACCCAATAAGATAACCTTTCAGTGTTTCAATCTACTTTAAACTAGAATTAAAGTATTTTGAAAATTCTATTAGGATCATTATGAGTTATCTCCTTGATATGACACACTGATCCCATTATCTCCAGAGAAATAATTAATTATATGTAACTACATTTCCCTAAAATTGCAAATAGTCTTTTGATATAAGCATTAGGCACTGACTGAAGTATAGCATTATGGGCATAGTATTATTCTTTCTCATATATTTATAACTAAAATGCTAGAATGCAACACAAAATACAAACTACTAAAATTGCACGTGAAGTAAGACTGTAAGAATAAGGAAGATATTTCTTACATTCTCCTTACAGAAACAATCAACAACATAGTAATTAAGAAAAATCCACAGGAGTTGAACAATTACAGTTGTTTTACATAAATTAATTGTCGGGCTCCATTAGGGATGTTAGATAAACTGAGCCTATCAGCACGTTTGCAAGACCCACTGCAGCCTGCCGCTATAAACTTCTGGGATTGTTTTATTGCATCAGATGCAGCATCGGAGGAGCGGGACATTTGAGGGGATCCTCAGACATCAGTGATGTGAGGGGGAATCCAGGAAAACCCATCCTGTTTTGACAGCTCGTGGGCGTTGGAGGCTACTTTGACAATTTCACTGAATTGAAGAAACTGAAGCCAGCTTGTGCGACTGTTGGCCCAACTCATGCAACGAGTGATGGGGGAGGGGGATTTTGACTATCTAGTTTACTCGCAAGGATATAGGATTCATAAGCGAAGGATAGGTTACAAAGAAGGAAACACTAGACATATTAGGTATAACTGGATGGTGGGAGTAGGGGGTGATTAAAGGGATAATTAGGGGCCTGTACAGGAGGTAGAAGCATTTAGGTGGGTGTGTATATTCCTTTAAATAGCACTGGAAGCTAACCCAGACCAGATTGTATGCCATTCTTGCTGGATGGAAAGTTCGTTGTTTTGACATTAAACCCATTGAAACCTGCTTTCTGTTGTATGATGGTTTGTGTGCAAATCTGCAAGTTTTCAAAGACTGGCTGAAATTAATTGATTTTTAAGTATATTTTTTATTATTATATTAATTAGGTCACCATTCTTATTTATAGAAACCCTTCTAAAGAAATGCTTAAAAGTGACATTAATAAATCCATAGTACAAATTCCACATAAATTCATGAGTTACCACATTGACTTAGTTCATCTATGAAGTTCTGTGACTGAATAATTTAAGTTTTATTTTTTAAAAATGAATATTTTCTGGAAAGCCATGAAAGGAATCTGGGAAAGAAGAGTAAAACAGTGTAAACTAAAAACATATTGAGAGATAAAAGAAACGAAATTTAATCTTTATTAATTTAAATAGCATCGTATTCTATTCCAAGTTAGTCTAAGTTCAGATTTAATAATAGCATATTAAATATATTTTATTTGTACACAAAAAGTCTTATTATGGGGAAAATCCACTTTTTTTTGAGACATACTATTAATACACTATCAAGATGGATAACAAGGTTAGAAACAGAATTTCCGGACTTGAGGCATGTTCCAAAAACATTTGTTTATCTGTTATTTGGCAGGATTCTCTTGAAGTTGCTATCTCATCAGAATAAAGGAAAATGATCAAGCAAAAGAGCATGCACCCCCAAAGGCAGCAATTTAAAGAACAGATTGCATTGTAAATTTGACAGTGGCTTAACTTGTTTGGGGCAGAATACTGCTATAGACACATAGCACCAGATCCTGATCATAGAACTCTAAGGGTAATACTAAATGAAACTGCCTAATATTTTCAAGCAGCTGCTATATTTACTTGCAGGGATGCTCAGCTTTTATGTTCATGTATTATTAATATATTGCTGCCATTTTGTACTCTGCCTGAAGCACTGATAATCTGTTTGCATCTTTCTTGTTGTATGATGGGAAAGCAATCAACCACAAAGAATGAACTGAATTTCTAAGACTAATAATTGAGTACCTTTATGACTGATACAGAACAATTAATAACTCTGCATTAATTTTCTGATTATGTGCATATTTTTAGTCAAGGCTGTTAATGAAGGCCAATTCTCAAGGGGGAGATGAAATTATTCTATATGATAATAAACATTCTTTCTTCAATGTTATTGCCTTCCTCTTATTAGTAATATGCTCTTATTAAAAAATTTATTGACAAATCTCTGAGGGATTCTGACTGCAGAAATGTACAAGGCTCTTCTATTTTCACTTACTACTATTTTATGCTATATTGAAAATGTAACTATCAGTTATTTATAATGTCTTGATCTACCTGAAATAAAAATGCTATCTTTGACAAATGCTAACATGCTTGTGCCACTGAAAGTCACATGATCATACTACAAGTAAGGCAAATAAACCAAAATATTTGCTTATTTAATCTGAGCTATGAGATGTTCAGATTAACACTATCAGTTCAGAAAGGCTGGTTGTTTGGAAGACAGGTCCACTTGGAAAACCCGAGTTACAATAAGGATATTTTAGAAGAAGAATAACAGTCAATGAATTATTAGTGTTTAAAACGTAAATCAGGGAGAATCAGAATTAAGTTCTACTCAGTCATGAAGCTCATTTAGTAATTTTGAGCCAGTTACTCTTTCTGAACCAATCACGCAAACTTATTATTTGGGAACAATATTAAGCGGAAGTCTTTGAGTTTTCAGAGGAACATAAATGGAAACAACAATGAAAGTACATTGGTAATGAGCATCCATCTATTCTTTTACAACTTATAAATAATTCATTAAAATTATCCATCATGCTTTTTCTACATTTGAACAGCACTTTGAAACACTGCAAAATCCTGGTTTAGTGCCTGTTACTACATGGTTTTATTATGTGATTATAGTCCCCTGGTTTAGTATCTTTTCTAGATGGTAAGCTTTGTTGTCACGATCAACAATGACAATCACTTCCATAGGAATTTGCAACATCTCTCAAATTATAAAAAATCAAAATCCTATTAAGGAAATTAAAGAGAGATGAACATCATACCATTTTTCTGGATGTATTCAAATTAACAGCTACTAAATTTTGAAACCTGATTATGAAAAAAAATCTTGATATTTTAATGTGATTTCAAATATAACTTGATCTCACACACAAAGGGCCAGACAAGAATCAGATTAAACAGAACACATGAAAGCATCAAAGATACCTATATAGACTTAAGTTTGCTTACTTTGCATCCCACACATGGTCACCTCTGTGAAAGATGACTAAATTGTTATTAGGATCCAGGGCAAGGCCAGAAACTTGGCCTAGTTTGAGGGTTATGCCTGGCCAGTCAGCTACTTCTTCTATCTTTAAACCTGAAAACACAACAACAAGGAATATATTTATTCTATACATTACGATAATGTGTGTGCTACTTACAAAATGTGTACAGGTAATCCTTGACTTACAATTATGCGTTTAACAATGGATCAGGGTTACAAATGCCTTGGAAAACATAACTTACAACCCATCCTCTATGCATCCTTACAATTGCTGCACCACTCCCAAAATCACCTGATCATAATTCAGGCTCTTGTCAACTGGCTTGCATTTACAACAGTTGCAGTGGCTTCTGGTCGTGTGATAGTAACTAAATTCCAGCTGGCTTCTGACAAACAAAGTCAATGGATTTGCTTAACAACTGTATGATTCCTTTAATGATCTTGTGATTCACTAAAAAAAAATGGTGAAAATGGACATAAATTGGGCCCAGTGACATGAAGACTTGCTTTATGACCACAGCAATTCATGATGGAAATTCAAGTCTCAACTGTGATGACTATCTGTATTTTTGCATGCAATGTTATAATGCATATAATATAATAATGACAACATAGCTAACCTCACATTTTAAATGATTTGCTGGACAACCATAATGACTGTACTCAGTTGGTAGTGACCAAAACGCTGCAAGCCATAATGTTGTTGCATAACTGAAATGAATTAACCTGGCCAGTGTTTTTTTATTCTTTAAAAAAAATAGCCTCAACATAGATCCCTCAGCAGTTTCCAAAAGCATGAAAACCATATCTTCTTTCAGAAGCATAATGTAAAATGAACTCATCTCAACCTTTTTACTATATCATCTATGCTGTAAATATTTCAATATTCCAATAAGCAAGCTGTCAATAGCAATATGCCTGTTTATATCAGAGGGAGACAGCAATTGCTCATTCCATCAATTTGGCAGGAGTAGTAGAAGCCACAATTTGATGACTCCCCCTCAGATTCATTTCCAAACAAACTGTCTATAACTATAAAAATAGCGATAAAAATTATGCTGAATTCTATTCATGTTTCCGTTCTCTTCTTACTCCCACTTTCAAACAAGAGTCCCTTGTTTGAAACCTTGCATACACAGAATGAAAACAATTCCAAATATGTTTATGCAAAAAACAATTTTCAATAGAACACATCCAAATATGCAGCTAGTATTCATTTGATTGCTTGGTTAATGCCATGTATTTCAGGATTCTAGATTTTTTTGTTTTAAAATTACTGAACTTTTACTATTCTTAGGAAAACCTGAGCTGCAAAAGTAGAAATACAATTTATTTTCTACTTACAAAGTAAATGAAAAATAAACTTTCAGTAAGAATAAAACACCAAACATAATACTTTTATACTAATTTGAAAATGTTCCAAACATTTGAAGGAAATAGTCCAGAAATACAATGAAATTCTTTAATTTATTGTATAAGTAATTTACTATATTTGTTGACTAATACAATCAAGTGCAACATAATAATAATGCATGATTATTAACATAATAAATGATTATGTTGCATTTGATTGCATTGGTTAATGAATGTATATATGTATGTAAATATAGGCATGAACATAAATAAATACACATACGTAGAATACACACAATATTCATTCCACAAATGAATGAATGTACTAGATATTGGATGTTTGTTAAGTGCAGACAACTGGTCAGGAATATCTCAAAAGTTACATAAGAACATTTAATAAATTCTAATTTGCAATAATTAAAATTAGCTTAAGCGATAGAAACAGTAGACTAGATTTTTTTCATGAGTCATCATGCCATAACAAGGATAGAAGGATGAAAGAAAATATTGTGAGTATTTATGTAACATAAGATGTAAGAGTTTCAGGTATTGTATGTAATTGCTAATCTTTATTCCTGACAACAGCAAAAAAATAAATAAATCATAAATTACATACAATATCAGAAAATCTCTATGTTGATATAAATATTCACAACATTATTTTCCCCAAATAATTACACTTGCTTTTCAATAGACCATAGATCCCCATCCATTATTTTCTGATGAAATTGTTTCAGGTAACAAAAGCAGTGCTGTTTTAAATCAAGAGTATAAAACACATGGCTTCTGAATTAGATACATCCAAAATAGAAAGCAGGCTATGGCTTCAGGAATTGTAAATAACAAAATTGGAGCAGAACTTGGAGGTCTTCTAGTTTAACTTCCAGCTCATGCAAGAGACCCTATATCATGGAGCCATCACAATTTTTATGGGTAAGATGCTCCACTTATTTATTATTCTCAATGTGAGAATTTTTTTTTGTAGTTCTAGGTTGCTTCCAGTGGTGGGATTCAAATTTTTCTGTTTACAGTTCTGTGGATGTGGCTTGTTGGGTGTAGCAGGGGAAAGATACTGTAACATCTCTAGTCAGAGGTGACATTTGCCAGTTTTCCAAACTACTCAAAATTTCTACAACTTGTTCTCTAGAACTGGCCAGAACCTGCTGAATACCACCTCTGATTGCTTCTCTCTTTGATTGGTTTCTCTCAGTAAATAAATAACTAAGCAAATACAGCAGAATTTTTTTGCTCTTTTTATTTTTGCATTTTTGGGTTTAACTGCAGCTCTTAGTCTTCTATTGGGAAATGGAAGAAAAATCAATACAACTTTTCGAATCAGGAAAAAGAGTTGCTGTTTCATACATTTCCTTTTTCTGATTTATGCTATTTAGCATCTTGACTTCTTTCCATAGATAAGCTGGCACCAGCAACTTATGCACTAGCTCTGGTCTTCTGGGGAAAACAATATTATATACAGAACAATAATGCTTACACTTTTGGAAAGGTAACATATAAATAGAATGCAGAAAATACAATCACATATTTCATGTAAACGTGAAATAAACGTCAGGAAAAAAATGACATTTGTCATATTTAGCTAGCTTTCTCACTTTTTAACCTTTTTTCTTTTTGCAACCATTCTTCCCCTTTTTTGTTGTTTTGTATTTTATTTTGTCTTAAATTTAATAAAATTGTTTAAAAACAAGCTATAGCTTGCTTTCATTAATTTTTTTCCAGTTTGGTTTTCCACTGATATCTCAAAATAGGAAACAATACGGTATTTCTCAATCTATAAAGAAATTATCTACAGATGATTAAATAATGAAATAAAATAGTGATAAGATTATGTAGTTTAGAAGTCTAGGAAAAAACCATGCTAGTTCTCTAGGAAAAATAAATACAATATGAACATCATTTTAATAATTTGTGATGATAATACTGAACAGAATGCATTTTTCATTTAAACATGAAGTGTCAAATGATACATTTTTAAAACCCAAACACATCAGTTCACATTTCCTCCTCACATTGCACAGAATAGAGCACAGTACTGGATTGTGAAATATAAAAAATAGTCCAAACTACCTACCTCCTGTCTGTTCTTTTTCCCAGTTCCCTACACTGGGTATATTTTGCTGAAAAGCAACACGCCTGTTTTCCGGTGGTCTCAGAGTTGATTCTAATCTGTGAAATTTATGGATTCTGTCTCTGACAAGAATGGTATTAGCCCTTTTGTCATTCTTGGAAAATGCTCTGGCATCAGGCCAGCCAAGATCCTTCTTCTGGACTACATTAGCAATCTCAGCTACAAAATCTGATTCAGCATTTTCTGCAGGGTTATACTTGTGTAGGTGAACCACATCTTCCCTTTCTCCCAGCAGCCTGGAAATGAGGGAATAGAAATCACCTGTGTAGAAAAAGAGAAAGAAAAGGGAGAAGGGAGAAAGAATGGCAGGCAAGTCAGGCAAGGTGAAAGATGCTGCAGTAAAGCTGACAAATAACAGATGGAGAAGCAGCAGGAAATGTTTTCTGTAAGTTCAGCAAGTTATTTTTCAAAGCTTACTTGGATTACAATTGTTATAACTTTATGAATTCTTGGCATGAACCAGAGATAGATACAATATTTACATTGTCAAAATAAGTTCATGTTAGAATCCAGACATGGGAAGACTGTTTGGAAGATTGTCAGGAGAGTGAAACAACCTAGTTAGGTTAAACAAGAGATTTTATAAAAATATTTGGTGTACAGCTACACTTACCTTTGAAACTTGTTTAAGCTAAACTGAATTATATCCTGAAACACAATGACCTTTTTTTTTTAATTCTCCAAAACTTCAGGTGCAAACAGTTCAAAAGAAGTTATATTTGCTTTCTACCAAATACTGGGGAGAAATCATGTACATGTCACTGATTATATCTTTAGTTTGTGTTTCTCAATTTTGTGGCACTCTGTTTAGAAGATGGCCATTGTTACTATTATTTTACTAATCTGAACTTTCCAACTGATATAAATTCTTTTCTATGTAGTTGAGGGATTATCAGTTAAATTATCAGTGATTACTAACTGTACTAATCTGTAGGTGTGGGGTACCTGCAGACTCCCAAATGCATTTTCAGGGTTTTCCCCCCAATGTTTTTGGTGGAAAACAAAAAATAAATAAACCTTGGAATATAAATATGATATAGTATTACTATTTTTGAACTTCGGTGTTGGAGAGAATCCTGAAAATCCCTGGATATCAAAAAAGCAAACAAAATGGATCATCAAATATATCAATCCAGAGTTCTCATTTGAAGCATAAATGAGGAAGGTCAAATTATCCTACTTCAGACACATTATGCAAGGACCTCTCCATCTGAATAAAGCTCTAATGCTCGAGAAAATGCAAGGAAAAAAAAGAGAATGACAAGCAGCAAGGTGGAAAGGTTCAGTGGCAATGAATTCACCTGAAAGACCAGATTAAGGATTAAGGATAGATAGTTGAGAAAATTAGAGATTGCTGGGAATTAACAGTGACTTCATGACGCATAATTTATCACACATTATTTACTGAAACTTGAGGAAGGAAATCTTTTTTGGGGAAAAAAATATGATTATGCCTACTTACTTGTCTTAACCCAGGGCTGTCAAACTCACAGTCCATGGGCTAGATACATCACACACGAGCCACGTCCATGCCAAGTTTAGTGAAGGAGAAAAGTCACAATACATCATGTGACAACACCATGATGATGTGAGTTTGAAACACCTGTCTTACCCCTACTTAATTCATATCACCATCCTTCTCTTATTGAGGACCTTGGTGAAAAAACAAGTATGATTTCTCATCTCTGAAAGAGTGAATCTAATTTTGTACATAATCTTCTATTTAATTTTGAACAAAACACAGAGCCAAGCTCTTTTCAAAAACAGGATTGTTAGATAGTTTGTCTTTCTTAACCATTATGTTGAGCTTAAGAACTGCAGAAAGTGACATGGCCCATTCTTATCCACCCTGCTTTTACCCAAACCAGTTTCCAATAAACTAAATAAGAGAAACACCAGTAATAACTGTAATTTAGTCTAAACAGCTATCTTTTTAAATTTATTGCTTTCTAAATGTGTTTGGTTACAAGTATGTATGTGCGTGTGTGTGTGTGTGTGTGTGTGTATGCTGTACAGCTTCCTTCGGGTATTATCCCACGTCATTGTAGTTGTGCTTTTAAAGTTGTAACAACGTTTCGGCAGAATCTCATCTGCCATCATCAGGCTTCTATATTGTGTTTGTCTGTGAGTCAGGCTATCACAGCCATTTCAGTTCTAAATTTGAGGCTAGCCTACTGTTGAACCAGAATGGTTTTTTCTTCATCCTGATTGGTGGGAGTCTTGGTCTGTGTTTATTGGTCTTGGAGTTTGCTGTGTTCTGCTTGATTGGTGTTTCTAGTTTCTTCTGTCTGTTTGATTGGCTGGCAAAACCCTAGAAATAATCAAAAATAAATACCAACCACTTGTGGACGTAGGGCCCTCATACCACCCTCATGGAGTCTGTGTCTGACTGTTTGAGGAGCCACATGAACATTTGTAGCCCACTGGAGGTCATTTTGCAGGGCTCTGGCATTTTGCAGGGCTCCTGTCTCTCCTTGCACAAAGGCAGAGGTAGCGGTCCTGTTGCTGGGTTGTTGCCCTCCTACGGCCTCCTCCACCTCTCCTGATGTACTGGCCTGTGTCCTGGTAGCGCCTCCATGCTCTAGACACTATGCTGACAGACACAGCAAACCTTCTTGCCACAGCTCGCATTGATGTGCTATCCTGGATGAGCTGCACTACCTGAGCCACTTGTGTGGGTTGTAGACTCCGACTCATGTGACCACTGGAGTGAAAGTACCGCCAGCATTCAAAAGTGACCAAACCATCAGCCAGAAAGCAGAGGAACTGAGAAGTGATCTGTGGTCACCAACTGCAGAACCATCCTTTATTGGGGATGTCTTGCTAACTGCCTATGCTTTCCACCTGATGTCTGTCTATTCCATTTGCACAACAGCATGTGAAATTGATTGTCAATCAGTGTTGCTACCAAAGTGTACAGTTTGATTTCACAGAAGTGTGATTGACTTGGAGTTACATTGTGTTGTTTAAGTGTTCCTTTTATTTTTTTGAACATGTTTTGTGTCTGCTTTGGACTTTGAGAAGCGAGGAAGAATACCAACTACCTTAATTTCACCAATATGCTAATTCAAAGGCACTTCCATAAGATTTAAAGGATAATTAAGGGAAATATTGAATATTTCTAATAAAATGTATTTTTAAAAAATACATTTATGGAATTATGTCACAACATTTTTAAAAGTTTTGTGCAAAAACAATAAATGAAAATAATAATGAGCTAAGCTGAAGTGTTTTGTAGAAAATCTATTATCAAAGGGCCTGTCACATAGGCCGACGGATGCAAAAAGTATGTAAAAAGGACACAGCGGATGAGAAAATGTTCCATCCATTGTTATCCGCTCTCAAAAGTGCCCCAAATTTGCATAAACAGAGTGGACAACAACGGAAAGGAACAGATGGGGAGAGGACGTAGCCAGGATGTAAAGCGGATGCTCCACGGAAGCCTAGCGGATGGAAGCGGATGGCACATCCGCAGGGCTTCCGGGGGAGCACAGTGAAGCAGACGCGCAGCAGAAGGAACGGATGCAGAGCGGATGCTGAGCAGATGATGCGGATGCATCACGGACGCCTAGTGGATGCCTAGTGGATGCAAAGCGTTCACTGCGCATGAGGGGAGTATGCATTGCGTCAGCCCCATGGATATAAAAGGATGCAGCTCGCAAGCAGGTCATCATTCAGAGGAAAGACCTGCTGCCAGACACATCTCCAGCCAACAACCATGGGAAAGAAGAGGAAGCCTGTGCCATCTTCTGCCAGCTCTGGCAAGAAGGACAGGGCCACCATCCCACCCCCTGGCCCTGACTCTGCTTCTGCTGGAGCTTCTGCTGCTCGGGCTGACTCTGCTGGTGCTGGTGCTTCTGCTGGTGCTTACTCTGCTGATCCTGCTCCTGGTGCTGGTTCTTCTGCTGGTGCTTACTCTGCTGGTGCTGCTCCTGTTCCTGCTGGTGCTGCTGGTGCTTACTCTGCTGCTGCTGTTCCTGGTGCTGCTGGTGCTGCTGGTCCTGCTTTTGCTGCTGCTGTTGTTGCTGCTGCTGGTGGTGGTGGTGTGGTGGACCAGCCCCTAGAACCTCAAAGCCCTTCTGATGAGGGCCCAGAAGGCCCTGCCAGAGAAAGGAAGAGGCATACACGAGATAGGGAGAGGAGGCAGTACTCCATCGAAGAGGAACAAGAGGTTGAGGTGCTCGAATGGCTGAGGGAGAACAGGTACCTCTGGCAGAAGGGACACAGACTCTATCGAGACACCAAGTGGAAGCAGGCGGCTTGGAGAGAGAAGGCGGAGAGCCTGGCCTACACTTCGGAGGTCCTCCTCGGGTGGTGGAAGCACATGCATACCTAGTACGGGAAGCTGCACCTCAAGAAGTCTGGCCAGGCCACGGTCAAGCTCACCGACCGGGAGACCTACGTGATGGCCAAGTGCAGCTTCTTGGAGGGTGAGGTCCGCCACCGAGGAGCAGCTCCTCTGTCAACCCTCTCTCTCAGGCAGCCCATAGAGAGTCAGTCCTCTTCTGGCCAAGAGTCAGCTCCTGTGTCCAGGCAGGTATCTGTGGAGCGCCCCACGATGGAGAACCCCCTGACAGCTGCACTCCCCGTGGTGGAGCGCTTGGAGGACCCCCTGACGCAGTTGGAGCAAGGAGAGAGCACTTCTACCAGAGACCAACCCACACCCACCCCTAGCTCCACCTCCACAGAAAGCAGGCAGAGAGCCAGACCAGAGGGGCAGAGCCACACTGTCCTGCTGGAGATCAGGGACACCATCAAAAGCAGCGTAGATCTCCTCTCTCAGCTGGTACACACCGACATACAGGTACATCGTACGCCACCGATGCCACCCACGCCACAGATGCCACCCACGCCACAGATGCCACCCATGCCACAGATGCCACCCATGCCACAGATGCCACCCTCGCCACAGATGCCACCCACACCTCACCTCGCTCAGCTGCAGACCAGACAGCCTCACTACACTCCTCCTTCCTCCACCCCACAGCCAAGCCCGGCCTCAGAACATCTGTCATCGGTCTTGGGACTGACACCCCATGTCATGGAGGAAGGGGCTCTCAACATCACGGGACTGAGCCAGATCTCTGAGAGCTTCCTCCAAACACCATCCCCTGTTGTCCTCTTGGGGCCAGGCACCCCAATTGTGCCTCAGACCAGCACTCCAGCCACTGCCACCTCCTCAGCACCTGGACCCTTCACCCCTGAGACTATGGGCACGCCTCAGAGTGACTGAGAAGAGTGCCAGAGACTGGGTTGCTACCTGTTGGCTTTATCTTAGCTTGGGACACTTTACTTGGGTCATTTTGCTTTTACAGTTTGTTATTAAGAAAGTTTATCTCTGCTTCACACACTTGGTTCAGTTCTTTTAATCAATAAAGTCTTGGTGGAAACTTTTAGAAATGGTTTAAGCCTTTGCATGCTTGTGGGATGGGTAAGGATAGCAGTGGGATGGGCAAGGATACCTGTGGGATGGGTAATAGCTGTGGGATGGGTAAGGATGGCAGTGGGATGGGCAGGGATACCTTTGGGATGAGTAATAGCTGTGGGATGGATAATAGCTGTGGAATGGGTTAGGATACCTGTGGGAAGGGTAATAGCTGTGGGATGGGTTAGGATAGCAGTGGGATAGATAAACCTCCAGTGCAAGCATAGTGGGACTGTATGGTCCACCCTCCCAGGTGCCACACCTATGGCTCTTTATTATGAATAACAATTTAATCATTCATCAACAGATTTCAACATAAACACAACTCTTTATTAAATGCCCTGTTCATTGTAGGGCCACTCAACATACATGGCACAATGTCATCAGTGTTATGAGACAGGCTGAAGGAAGCATCCATTAAGCATCTACCATCCTGTCTTGCCATTCCACTGCTCCAGCTGGGGAGTTGCACCAGTGTTTTAGGAGGTTGCGCTGCTTCTTCCCTTCACGTGAAGCTCTGTTGGGGCCTTGCACATCCACAGTATCTATCAGGTTTCGCCCTTGCCTCCATTCACCAGGCTCCATGTCCTCATTGCCTTGTTGGTGGTCCACAAGCCTGTTCTGCAACACTGGGTAACGGGTGCACATGAGATTGTGCAGGATGCAGCAAGCTTCCACGATGTTCCTCATGGTCTCTGGGTGATGCTGCATGGTGGTGAGAAGTACCTGGAACCTATTGGCCAGGATGCCAAAGGCTTTCTCCACCACCCGTCTTGCCCTGGACAGCCTGTAGTTTAAGATCCTCTCTTCACGGGTAAGGCATCTGGAAGTGTAGGGCTTCATGGGTTCTGAGGGAGAAAGCGTCATCCCCCACGATGAAGTAGGGCACATCTTGTGTGTCGTTGGGCAGGGGGTTTGGATCTGGGAAGCCCATGATGAGGTTGCGTTCCAGCCCCTCCTTGAGGTGACTTGTATACCTGGGCATCTGAAGATGACCCGTTGCCTGAAGCATCAATGTCCATGAACTTGTAGTCAGCATCGACCATGGCGAAGAGGATGATGCTGAAGAAGCCCTTGTAGTCATGATAAGTGGACCCTGAGTTGGCTGGAGCTTTGCAGGCCACGTGCTTCCCATCTATGGCTCCAACGGTGTGAGGGAAGTTCCACTTCTGATACCACTGCTCTGCAACTTTCTTCCAGCCTTCTTCAGTGGAGGGGCACTGGAGGAGCTCCTCCAGGTATTCTTCAATGATGGCCTGCACCACTTCTCTGACCACAATGCTGATGGTGTTGTGTGGCACCCTCCAGCCATACTGCATGCTCCTGTAGGTGGTCCCTGAGGCCAGGTGGCGCAGAGTCAGTGCCACCTTCAGCCCAGGGTCCAGGCTGGGCCAGAAGTTGGTGCTCTGCTTGGTGAACCTGGGTCTCAGCCGCTCCACAACTTCATCAAACATGGCTGGTGGCATCCTCATGAAGTTCTGGAATGCACGAGTGTCTTCATTCCTCAGCTCCACCATCAAGTTGTTATACAGTCCATACTCGGCTCTTCTCACGATCCATCTTCGGACCCAGACACTTCTTGGACGCCTCCTTTTCTTCACATAGAACAGGTGAAAGAGCTTGTAGAGGGCTTCGCACTGTTGTAGAACGATGGCGGCTACCAAAAGGAGTGTGTGATGATCCATGGTGGAGATGACTGGATGCTGTGGAAGAGCAAGAGCAAGATGAAGGCTGAAGAAGTCTGCACCGCAGTGCTGCTGGACTGAAAGTGAGATCCAGGTGATTTCTCCCCCTTTTTATAGGAAATATAGGTTTTCCGCTAGATGTCCTTTTGCATCCTCTAGACATCCTGCAAACATCTTAAATATCCGAGATACGTCCCCTATATGAACGTTTTTTCTGTTTTAATGCTTTCTATGCGAGCTGCATCTGCTTTTATCCTTTCTACGTCCGTGCTACTAATGCTGCGTGTCCGTTCCGCATCCGTTTCGCTTCCTCCCTGTGTCCGTTTTCCGCTGGAGCGGATGTGAGTTGCACGGATGCACAGCGGATGCCTAGCGGATATAACGGATGCGTAACGGATGATGACGGAAGTATAACGGATGTTCCCCGTATGCGTAGCGGATGTAGAACGGACGCATTGGATACTTATCCGCTCAAAAGGTTTTGTGCAGCTCAAAACTTTTTGAGTGGATGAAATCTCAGTAGACAGATGCTGGATGGATAGAGAGTATGAAAAACAGACGCAGTGAGTACAGAACGGATGCATCGTGTTAACCAACGGATGGCAAGTGTTTCTCTCCGTTTTACATCCTCTTTCCATCCGTTGGTGCTGTGTGACATGGGCTTAAGAACTAGCAAAGAGGAAAATTAAGTCTTTTTAGAAGTGATCCTAAGGAGAGATTGTCATGTTTATAAATTGTCTTGTCTCAATGCTTTCTACCGAATTTGCAGATTTACTCTTTTGACAGGGAATATCCCAAGTGAAATCTCCTGTCAAGAAATAATTATCAGTTAATATGGCCAATTTTGATGAAATTAACAAAGCTGTTTGTTTTGGAGCTGAATAAAATTGGAGCTGAACAAAATGTGTTAAGCCAATCTTGATAACACATTTGATAAAGCACTCTTGGTGTTAAGACTGCTTCCCTTCATTAGCCCTCATGGAGCTCTGATTTAAAGCATTTCTCACATGATATTTGGTATTCTATCACACACACACACACACACACAGACACACAGACACACAGACACCGCAGTTCTTCTGCTTTCTTGTTTTCTACTCTAAATGGAATCAATCTGTTCTGGAATAACTTGTAATAAACAGTAATCCACATAAAATAAAGAATTAACTGTTTGTTCATCATGCCAGTCCTGAAAATTATATTGGGTGAAGTGAAGAATGTAGGAATATGGTCTCTGATATCAAGCAAAGCATGATGGGTGTTATTATCTGCCTAGCCTGGGCAAATTATTTGGAGAAAATTAATGGCATAAAACCAGGACTATCAACCTCCCCCCCAAACTCTTCTTGTTTCTTTAAAGCAGATCAAATAGGAAATAAGTCTAACTGGCAACGGAAGAAAAATTAAAATATCATATTCATCAGAAAATTGCATATCCCACAGAGAAAATAGACTTCCCGAGTCTTAGTGAATGGAATATGGAACTATTTCCAGTATTTTAATTGCAAGCACTTAGTGTCCCCTATTGCTTCCTGTGATGAAGCCAAGAAAGTCGGAAAGCTCTCCTGACAAGCGGGATGACTATTTTTGGGTATAGAGACTCATCTCTGAAATCCTCTTTTACGTCTCCAGGAAAGTTCTCTGGTGGGTTTTAGAAAAATAGAAATGCTTCCTCTCCCAGTTTTTGCTTTTTTTGCCATGTCTTGTACAACTTATACTGTCTTACTTGTATTTTGTTATGTTATAAAATATATTTAATTAAATGATGCAATGCATTTAAATAAAATATTAATTTGACATCATCATAGAAACCCTATCTGTTTTCCACATCTTTCTGGCATTATTGCAGTTTTTCCTCAGTTACATCAAGAATTTTATATCAATAACGAGCAATGATGGTGCATTTGTTAGAATGCAATATTGTGGTAAACTTTGCCCACAGCCTATATTTTGATCCTGATGGGGTTCAAGGTTGACTCATCCTTCCCAGGTTCATAAAATAAGGATCCAGACTGCTGGGGGCAATATGCTGACATTGTAAACTGTTCCGAGAGTGCTATAAAATACTATGGAGTGGTATATAAGTCTAACTACTTTTGCTACATCAATGATTTTGAACTAGTGGGTTTGCATAGAGATCACCCTAGTTTTGTATAAGTATTTAATATCGCTGATACTGCATTGCTTTAAGCCTCAAACAAACTGACACTACAGCGAACTCTGTTTCTCATTGAGCACTATACATCTCATCTCCTGCACTGAAAGGATAGAATATGAAATCTTATTTAGGAATAATGAAGCAGATGGTTGGAAGATTTTTTTTTAATATTATAAAACTTATGCATCAAATGCCAGAAATTTAACTTTACTGATGCTTTTGTAGGCTTTCATAACCTACAATCCCAAGCCTGCTACATTCATTTATTTCAGTATTTTTCAGATACAGCATACAAGCATGACATCACTGGTGTTTTATCTGATACTGGAAGTGGATTACATATGTACTAAGGGTACACTTTACATTCAATCACAGATAGAATTCTGAGAGTAATAATTCTGAATAATTCAGAACACACAGGACAGAAAAGATGGATCTGAACTCAATCCATTCGAGATCAAGATTTTTCCAAAGTTCTGGTCTTGACCTGTTTCATTATCTATATAAAAATAATTACTTCATTGTTATAGTACTTTGTTGTATATAGGTTTTGTACAGTTTTATACTTTTAACATTGTAAGCATCCCAGAGTTATTCCATGGTAAGACGGGAAGCCAATAAATTTAATATGTAATGCATAATAATAATAAAAATATTATAAAGGTGGAAAAAGCGAGGAGAAGTATTGAATTGAGGGATTAAATTGTCTGTCCTCAAAAGAGAATTATGCTTAAAATAAGAACTCACTTTATGAACTGATCCTCAAAAAGATAGTTTTAGTTTTTAATTGGTGCACAGTCTCTGTCCTAAACAATTGTATGATAAAACTATGTAAACTGTGATAATTAGTTGACTAGCATAATGACTGTTTTATTTCATGAAAAAGAACAGTGAGTTAATCTATTATTGTTTGTCTCAAACAACTCTATACTATACTGAGAAACACTATCCTGAGAAATAGTGTAATAATTTTATGAGCTATTTTTCCCTCTGAGTCATGCTAAATGTAACATAGGTATACTTCACAATCGTATTATATTTTAACCCAACTTTTTTTTTAATGTGTTTTTCTCTTTGTGCTTTAACTTGTACATCAAATTGGGTCTCAGGTCCATGTTGGTGACATACAAAAGAGTTATAACCATTTGTATTTCTAAATGCTATTTAGAACTCTGGAAAAAAAATGTCAATTTTCTGCCAACTTGCTGCTTGGGAAAGATGTTGATAGGTAATAAAAAAATTAACAGTTCAGTTGTGCCATAACTGACATCCTACCGAAAACAAATTAGTTTCCACTAAAAAGACTGCAACTCCCTGAATATTACCAATATATATACATATATATGTACACATATATACACATATACATATATACATAGATACTTAGATACATACATACATATATGAATGCAGTTCAGCTTCCTTCTGGTATTATCCCACGTCATTGAAGTGCTTTTAAAGTTGTAGCAACATTTCAGCAGAATCTCATCTGCCATCATCAGGCTTCTGTATTGAGTTTGTATGTGGGTCAGGCTCTCACAGCTGTTGGTTTTAAATTTGAGGCTAGCCTATTGCTGTGCCAGGATGTTTTTTTCTACATCCTGATTGGTTGGGAGTCTTGGTCTGTGTTTATTGGACTTGGAGTTTGTTTGATTGGTGTTTCTGGTTTCTTCTGCCTGTTTTGTGGCTTTGATTGGCTGGCAACACTGTGTTCCTGTACTGGAGGCTTTCAGTGCAGCTTAGCTTCGCATGAAAGGATGGCTATTATCTATTAGGAAGCTAGGTTTCATCTGGGTGCCTGGTTGGAGTGTGTTTGAGCTGGAGGTATCAGAGGGAGTCTGTTTGTGCCCAGATGTTTGCCTGGCTTGTGGTGTGGAGATCTTTCTATTTGAGAGTGCAGGCTTCCAAATGATTGACAGTCTGGTGGAATCATCTCTTCTATTCATGCTTTCAGGTCTTTTTTCAATCTCTATGGCTTCTCTGATGATTCTGTGGCTGGGGTTTTCTATAGTGGCTAGGGTTTTGGTGCCATTGAAGTTGATGTTGTGACCTGTGGTTTTCATGTGTTGGACTAGTGAGGAGGTGTGTTCCAGCTTTTTTACTGCATTTTTGTGTTCATCCAGGCGGGTACTTATTCTTCTATTGGTCTGTCCGATGTATGTGGCCGGGCATGCTGCACAGGGAACTTCGTATATGCCTTGATTTTCCAGGTCAATTTTGTCTTTGGGGTTTTTAAGGATGGCTGCTATTTCTTTGTCTGTTTTGAAGACAGTCTTGATGTGATGCCTGTGTAGTATCTTACTGATTTTGTCTGTAGTACCTCTTATGTAGGGCAGGACAGCTGTTCCATAGGTCTGTTGATCTTCTAGGTCTCTGTTATGTCTTGGTGTGTTTTTGTGGATCAAGCTAGTGATTTTGTTTTTGTGGAAGCCGTTGGCTGTCAATACTTTAGTCAGGGTGCATAGTTCAGTCTTTATATGTGTCTTGTCTGCCAGGCGTTTGGTTCTGGTAATTAGTGTTTTGGCCACGTAATTTATCTGTGCTGGGTGGTGGTGGGATTGGGCATTGAGGTAGCGGTTGGTGTGTGTTTTCTTCTGGTATACGGTGTGTCCCAGTGTGCCATCTGTTCTTTTGTAGATTAGTACATCTAGGAATGGTAGTAGTTTGTTTATTTCCGTTTCCATGGTGAACTTGATTTTGGGTGTGGCTGTTTAGGTGTGTTAGGACACCTACACAGGCATCACATCAATATATATATACACACATACACACACACACACACATATATATAGTATTATATATCAATTTATATTACCAATAAAACATTCAAAATTAATTCACTAGCTAATAAGGGGCCTTATTCATGGAAATGAATTCTTCAGATAATTATATTGATTTAATATCTTTGTCCATTAGCATCCAAAGTGAAAACTCAATATTGGCTTTATGTTTTTTCTTATCTATAAAACTAAAACTATGGTAATAAAAATAAATATAGCAATAAAATCCAATGAGAAAAGATATGTTACATCAATTATTTTAAAAAATATAGAAAATCATACTCAGTTTTAACAATTTTGAATTGTTTCTTAGCCAATGACAATTAAAGAATGTGTTGCCGTATAACCATCTTGTGGACATATATACATCTAAAAAGCAGAGATTTTTATTGAATAAAATAATAATGAGCCATGGTGGTGCAGTGGTTAGAATACAGTACTGCAAGCTACTTCTGCTAACTGCAGGCTGCAATTTGGTAGTTTCTCACCTGCTCAAGATTGACTCATCCTTCCATCTGTCCGAAGTGAGTAAAATAAGGCCCAGATTGTTGGGTGCAATATTCTGTCTTTGTCAACTGCTTAGAGAGGGCTTTAAAGCACTGTGAAGTGGTATATAAGTCTAAATGCTATTGCTTTTGTTATAATGAAGCATCTTCTTAAAATGATGCCTTTACAAGAAAAATCCCAGAAGAAACTTTCTTGTGTTCTTTTAATTCAAAATTTTCCTATTAATATCAATGCCATACTGAGAGTATATTAACTGCGATATTAAACAAGAATTCCCAAGCAAGAAAATGCTTTAGAATATCACATTAAAATCTACAGGATTTACTTCAGATGAAACCATGCAAACAAAGGCCGATCGGGTAATACTAAGGCACTTAAGAATAAGAACATACATGTGTTCAATGCCTATGCATGGTATCTATACTAGTTCAATACTAAGTTATAATATAATTTATAGACACATCTGACTATTTACTTTCCCAGCTTTGAAGCCAGATTGTAAAATGTCATTCTATTGCATATTGCAAATTGCAGTCTTTCGACAAATGGTCAAGAAAATTGTTGTGATTTGGAGTGAGGTTGGTTTTGCTGAGAATACAGCACAAAGAATATTTTCATATGAATGAGAATGGAGAAATGGGTAGGCAGCACAAATAATGAACAACATGCTTGAAAGAGCTGTCAGAGGAGAAAAGAAGCTGCTGCCATTCCTTCAAAGAAGAAAAGTGTGCTCTCATTAACTTGCTTTCATTGGCATGTACATGTATAGCAGTATTTCCAGAGATCATGATCATAATCTGGCAGTTGATTCATATCTGGAGACTGCCCAAGATGGGAATTTCTGGTATAGAGTGTTTATCTCAGAAAGCTTCTCTAAAGGCTGTCCAAACAAATAGACACCCATGAAAATTGGGATCATTAATTACTGGAGACCTTAGAACTAAAAGAAGTGTCTTCGCCTTCTGGATATGATGAAAAAAAGGAGGAGAATAAGCCTTAGCCTCATATAAATATGTTCCTTGAAGGAAGAGCCATTGAACTCCACCTCTCTTTTCCTGTGGGAATTACTGTGTTCTTTTATTTACTTATGCAGATGAGTGGACCTGTGGGCTTGTATGTACTAATTTGTGTGAAAAGTGATCATGAGTATATACAAAGAAATGATTAGATAATTTTACAAATATTTAATTGTCATCAGTAGGCTCTGCTCTTTTTTTGGGGGGGGGGGTGGCTTGACCAACACATATGTAAGCATACATTTATAGAGGTGAGAGGAGGTCTAAGGCTGCAATGGCTGAAGTGGTTAGGATGCTGAGGCAAAAAACAATTGAGGCCAACCTGCGCATAGCCTGGATTGATGAAAGGAAGCCTGTATCTTAATGCCAACACATGAATCTATGAAGTCAACACAAGATGAAGGACTTTCTTTAATAACTCAATGGAATTGTGAAAGACAACACTGAAAATCAACTCAAGATAGCTCACACAAATGGCCATCAAGTGTGGACTATACCAAGGTAATGAACTATCTCCACTGCTGTTCTGCATGGGCTTGAACCCCTTAAGACTTGGAGTTCTACACAGTATCTTATCTGTTCCTAACATTGTGCCTTTCTGGATAGAGAGTTCTGATGTTATTACTGGGGTTTGTTGGAGATACAGGTCACAGCCCTAAGAACACTTTGGCCTTTTCCCCACATATCCTCTCTAATTTCTCTTCAGGTTCTGGTACATCTTCAGCTTATCATTTTTCTTGATATTGCTGTCACTTGGCATTGCTACATGTATCATCACCATGAGAATCCAAAATTGAGGAAAATACACATCACTCATAGTGGTGAAGAGGGAATTTTTTAAATTAATTTATGCACTGCTAAATAAACCATGCGCATATAAATATATAACTAGACCATGTGCATATATCTCAGAGCCTGGTATCTAAATTATTGATTTCAATGGACATTGGAAACTCTGGCTGACAAAGAAGGAACATAGGAAGTCTGTAAGATTTTTATGTCAATTTATAAACCTTTCCACTCTGATTTCAATAGAACTATACTTTCTTTTCATTTTTATCAGTCCCATTAGCAGTAACACAACTGCTAACACAATAAAACATTTCAAAATTCTACATTTAACAAAAGGGCATTCACTGAAAATCAAAAACATTAGACATTAACGTTGAAATATTTACCTACAAAAGTAGCATTTTGTTTTTTTAATTCATAGTGATTTCAACAGCATAGAACTATCCAAAGAGGAATATCAGAACGATGAAGTACAGGTAGTCCTTGGCTTATGACCACAATTGAGCCCAACATTTCTGTTGTTTAATGAGATATTTGTTAAGTCAACTTTGCCCCATTTCATGACCTTTCTTGCCACAGTTGTTAAGTAAATCACTGCAGTTGATAAGTTAACATGGTTAATAAGTGAATCTGGCTTCCCCATAGAAATTTTACTTGTCAAAAGGTTGCAAAAGATGATCACATGACCTTGGGGTACAACAATGGTCATAAGTATGAACCAACTGCCAAGTATCTGAATTTTGATCATATGATCATGGGGCTGCTACAAAGATTATAGGTATGAAAAATGATCATAAGTCACTTTTTTCAGTTCTGTTGTAACTTTGAAAGGTTATAAATGAACTGTTGTGAATTGAGGACTAACTGTATAAATTTATCCGTTTAAAGACAGTATCACTTATCAGCCAATTATCCCTGATAATCTCTGAAGAAAGATGATCAGCAACCTAGACTGTTGAAATATGCAAATGCACAATTAATCACTGAATTAGAAATATAGAGAAAGTTCCCATAGATAAGAGTGATAAACACCTTTCACAAAACAATGATTGCAAACATATTTAAGGTACAGATTGAGAATACACAAGCTAGGTAATCTTCCCTTTGCATATTGATTGATACCTGATTATGTGGATATGGATGTGTAATATTATATATGCTACATAAATTAAACACACACACACACACACAAACACACACACACACACACACACACACACATATATATATATATATATATGTTTTCTGAGGTTTTCGCGGGTATTTGTATGTGGATCTTTGGTTATTCGGGTTTTCTCCCGCGTAGAATTGGAAGTATCTAGGCAACGTTTCGATGAAGTCTCATTCATCATCTTCAGGCTTGTTTCTTCAGCTCTGTGCTTCTCAGAGTTATGTGAGCTTGCAGCTGCTTGTTCCTTTTAACTGCTAGTGGGGGTGTGACTTGATTGGGTGGGGGTTTGGCTGTGTTCTGATTGGTAGG
>BLBF01000010.1:49171819-49233849 GCA_015471245.1 Laticauda colubrina | reverse complement strand
ATCTATCTATCTATCTATCTATCTATCTATCTATCTATCTATCTATCTATCTATCTATCTATACATACATACACATACATATATATAATGAATAAATATTACATAAATTTAATTCCATTATCCATTCTTTGGACTATAGTGAACCATAATAAATCATACCCCGAAAGAAAACTTTAATAAAACTCTAAAGAAATTAATGTTTGATTTGTTTACTATAAGCCTTGAAAAACATGTAATTAAACCTATTTCACATATTTATACTGAAATGGAATTAATATTAATATCAAATATTAAAAGACAGAAATATACTTATTTGTGAAGATTTCAAGTTTCTTGCCAAGCTACTCCACATTAGGACAAACTTTTATATTATAAATAGCAGTGTCCAAATGTACTGCTTACAAAATATGTATGAATTATTTTTCTGTTATTATTTTTTGTCATTGAAAGCTACAAATTAAGCGTTAACTCCATTTGGAATATAGCAAAATCTAATAATAATTTTAGATTATTGTATTAGATTATTGAATTATTACAATTATATGAATAAATTAAATAAGTAAATTAACTTTGAAAAATTAAATTAGATTGTGTAAATGGAGGCATTTGCAATATTAGAGGTTGGTAATCAACCACTTTCTCTTAAAACATTTGGGGCACTACAACAGAGTAGCAAGGATAACCTTTTTATGTATTAGCAAAAAAAAAAGCTTCAGCTATGCTATGTTTATAATACTGCAACAGTTTTAACACTATAATTATAAAATATGTATTTAAAGGGACAAATACAATACATACCCTGATCTAAAACCTCCTCCTCTTCTCTTTTTGGCTGCTGTATTATCATACCCATGCCTTCATTTTTGATTTCTAAAAAAGAAAGTGAAAGAAATTTCACCAAGAAATTTCACATTACAAATATGAAATAAACTAGATAATTTCATGGTAATACTTATTCTTCTATCCAATGACATTTATACTGATATTCAATCACCATGAGTTAAATCTAGATATAATTAAGCAAGCAAGAGGGTCACAAAACCTGTCCCCCTCCCCAAAAAACCTTGCCTGAAAAAATACTGGCAAAAATTAGGCCTACCAGATTTAAGCTAAAGCCCATGTCACACTGAACGAACAGATGTAAAGAGGATGTAAAATGGACAAAAAACCTTGCCATCCGTTCGAAAACGCGATGTACTCACTGCCTCCGTTTGGCTTCTTCACTATCCGTCCAGCATCCGTTTATGGACGTTTCATCCGCTCCAAAAGTTTTGGGCTGCCTAAAACTTTTGCACAGAAAATGTATCCAGTTCGTCCGTTCTGCATCCGCTACGCATCCGCTAGGCATCATTACGCATCCGCGCAACTCCATCTGCCCGGACGTGGGGAGGAAGCGGAACGGACGCAGAACGGATGCAGAACGGATGCCTAGCGGATGCAGCACGGAAAGAAAGCGTTTAAAACGGAAAAAACGTTCGCAGAGGGGACCTATCTAGGATATTAAGGATGCCTAGAGGATGCCTAGCAGAAAACCTATACTGCCTATAAAAGGGGGGAGCAACTCGCCTGCATCTCACTTTCAGAACAGCAGCCCAGCGGTGCGGACCTCTGCAGCCTTCCTCTGCCTCTTGCTCTTCCACAGCATCCAGTCATGTCCACCGTGGATTGTAACAAAGTCCTTTCGGCAGCCACCATCGTTCTGCAACAGTGCGAAGCCATCTGCAGGCTCTGTGAACACTACTGCGAGAAGAAAAGGAGCCACCCAAAAAGAGTCTGGGTCCGAAGATGGTTTGCCAGAAGAGCAGAGGACGGACTGTACAACAAGCTGATGGTGGAGCTCAGGAGCGAAGACATTCGGGCGTTCCAGAACTTCATGAGGATGCCTCCAGCCATGTTTGACTAAGTTGTGCAGCGCCTGACACCCAGGTTGACCAAGGCAACCACCAACTTCCGGCCCAGGCTGGAACCTGGGCTCAAGGTGGCACTCACTCTGCGCCACCTGGCCTCAGGGACCTCCAACAGGAGCATGCAGTATGGCTGGAGGATGCCATCCAACACCATCAGCATTGTGGTCAGAGAAGTGGTGCAGGCCATCATCGAAGAATACAAGGAGGAGCTCCTCCAGTACCCCTCCACTGAAGAAGGATGGAAGAAAGTTGCAGAGCAGTGGTATCAGAAGTAGAACTTACCACACACCGTTGGAGCCATAGATGGCAAGCACGTCACCTGCAAATCTCCAGCCAACTCGAGGTCCACTTATTTCAACTCCAAGGGCTTCTTCAGCATCATCCTCTTCGCCATGGTCGATGCTGACTACAAGTTCATGGACATCGATGCTTCAGGCAACAGCTCCTCTCATGCCCAGGTATACAATGCCAGTCACCTCAAGGAGGGGCTGGAACGCAACCTCATCGTGGGCTTCCCAGATCCAGAACTCCTGCCCAACGATACACAAGATGTGCCCTACTTCATCATGGGGGATGACGACTTCTCCCTCACAACCTACCTCATGAAGCCCTACACCTCCAGACTCCTCACCCGTGAAGAGAGGATCTTCAACTACAGGCTGTCCAGGGCAAGACGGGTGGTGGAGAACGCCTTTGGCATCCTGGTCAACAGGTTCCAGGTACTTCTCACCACCATGCAGCACTGCCCAGAGACCGTGAGGAGGATCATGGAAGCTTGCTGCATCCTGCACAATCTCATGCGCACCCGCTACCCAGTCTTGCAGAACAGGCTCATGGACCTCCAGCAAGGCAATGGGGACATGGAGTCTGGGGAATGGAGGCAAGGGCGAAACCTGATAGACACTGACGATGTGCAAGGCCCCAACAGAGCCTCACATGAAGCGAAGAAGCAGCGCAACCTCCTGAGACAATGTTGCAACTCCCCAGCTGGAGCAGTGGAGTGGCAAGACAGGATGGTAGATGCTTAATGGATGCTTCCTTCAGCCTGTCTCATCACATGGATGAGATTGGGCCATGTATGTTTGGTTGGCCTACAATGAACAGGGCGTTTAATAAATAGTTGTGTTTATGTTGACATGTGTAGATAATTATTACATTATTATTGATAATAAAGGGTCGTAGGTGTGGCACCTGGGAGGTTGGACCATACAGTCCCACTATGCTTGCACTGGAGGTTTATCTATCCCACTGTTATCCTAACCCATCCCACAGCTATTACCCATCCCACAGGTATCCTAACCCATCCCACAGCTATCCTTACCCATCCCACAAGCATGCAAAGGCTTAAACCGTTTCTAAAAGTTTCCAGCAAGACTTTATTAAAAAAAAGAAATGAAGCAAGTGTGTGAATCAAAAATAGACTTTATTAACAACAAGCTATAAGACAAAAATGAGTCTCTGGCACTCCTCTTGGTCGCTCAGTCCCAGAGGTGAAGGGTGCAGGTGCTGTGGAGGTGGCTGGTGCTGGAGTGCTTGTCATCAGCTCCTCCAGAAGCAGAAGCAGCAGAAGCGCCAGCCCCAGAAGAGCGAGCCCATGCTGCAGAAGCCCCAGCAGAACCAGAGTGAGGGCCAGGGGGCAGGATGGTAGCCCTGTCCCTCTTGCCAGGGCTGGCAGCAGATGGCTGAGGCTTGCTGTGCTTCCTCATGGTTGTGGGGTTGCTGGCTGGCTGGCAGGGAGGCTGGCAGGAACCAAGGCTGGCAGGAAGGCTGGCAGGGAGGCTGGCACCAAGGCTTGCAGGAAGGCTGGCAGGGAGGCAGGCACCAAGGCTGGAAGGAAGGCTGGCAGGCAGGCTGGCAGGCAGACATGAACCAAGGCTGGCAGGAAGGCAGGCAGCAAGGCTGGCAGGCAGACCGGCTGGCAGCAAGGCTTGCAGGCAGGCTGGCAGCAAGGCTTGCAGGCAGGCTGGCAGCAAGGCTGGCAGCAAACTGGCAGCAAGGCTGGTAGCAAGGCTGGCAGCAAGGCTGGCAGGCAGACATGCAGGCAGGGCAGGCAAGGCAGTCGATGTGTCCGGCAGCAGGTCTTTCCTCTGAATGGCGACCTGCTTCTGAGCTGCTTCCGTTATATCCACGGGGCTGACGCAATGCATCCTCCCCTCATGCACAGTGAGCACCAGGCATCCATTAGGCTTCCGCTGTGCATCCACTTGGCTTCCACTCTGCATCCGCTTCATCCGTTCGGCGTCCGCTCTGCATCCGCTCTTTCTGTTCCGCGTCCGCTTAGCTGAGGCCCCCCGGAAGCCCTGCGGATATGCCACCCACTCCCATCCGCTCTCATCCGCTTCCATCTGCTGGGCTTCCGTTCCGCATCCGCTTTGCATCTGCCCTGCGTCCTCCCCGCGTCCGTGTTATCCGCTCCGGTTATGCAAATTTTTGCCCCTTTTGAGAGCGGATAACAATGGATGGAACATTTTGCTCGTCCGCTGTGTCCTTTTTGCATCCGTTGGCTAGTGTGACATGGGCTTAAAAATTTGGAAAACCACTAAATGGAAGCAACAGTTGAGTTTGATTTTATACCTGTTTTACAGGGAGCCTTCCCTTTCTCTTTTTCTATAAGAGCCTGTACAGTGATGACCCAGGGTGTGGCACAAAAGCAACAAAGTCACAAAAGAAGGTAAAGTCCATTTAATACCTCCAACCTGGCCCCCAATGTCCAGTTATCACCAGCTGGAGAAAAATTCTCCCAAGAACAGCTTTAAAAAAGGAAGAAATTCAGTCCAAACCCAAAATACATATAAATTATAAATAAAAACCAACACAAACCACACTGCAGCAATTAAGGAGACAGGGCAGGATAAGGAATTGCAGACTTCAAAAGATAACAAAACACACACAGTTGGAAGAACCCAGATAAGACTTGACAAACAAAGATAATGCACACTTTACTTCCAGCAAGGTGCTGTGCGCAAACACCCTTTCAAAATCCTGTTTTCCCAGCTGCAGCTAATGAAGGGAATCAGGTCCCTTTTCTCCTCTGTAACCCATGTAATCCATGTTGCTCCCTTATTCGTTCCTCCCTGTGTGCCCTAGGACGAAGAGGGGGTGGACCTGGGTCTTTCTCTCAATTCCCAGCCAGACTGTGCCCTTCCCCAGTTTCCTCCACAGCCACCAGAGCCACACTCCCACTCCCTATCAGCTACTCGACTTCCCCCTCAGAATCAGATTCCAACAGGAGCATGACAAACCATTTCTTGACCATAGTCACACAATTTGGGATTTCTGGAGATGCCACTATAGGGAGAAGAAATAAGGAAATGCTTTTTCTGGCTAATCCATATACACCTACGTTTAGGTTGAATGAATAAGAAATAGAGCAACTATTAATTTCTGGAAGATAATTATTACATTTAGGAATTCAATTTAATTAACTAAAATATACTATTTATAATTGATTTATAAGTATCTGTAACTTGGCTCATTCCTGTCCATAAGTGATTATGCTACTTATTCTTTAATGATAACCATATGTGAGAATTCAGGCTCACAATGGTTCTTCATTTGAAAGAACACTGTGATGTATCAAATTCTTATCAAATAAATTCCTACAGAAAAGGCAAATATACTAGTTAAAGAATATTTTCTCTCAGAAATAAGATTAGATAGAAAAAGTGGAAAACATCTTCTTTTGGGTTACAATTATTTTGACTTTCACAAGAAATTATTGCGATAGTATCACATATCCAGAATATAGATTTACCCTGGAAGATATTTTGGTCTGGTTAATTTGATAACCAGATGATATGAAATTGTTTAGAGTATGGAAATGTAGTCATTGTTTCCCTACTCTATCCTGAAGTATCACCTGATGTTTAAAGGCATTATCTTTAGATATGGCATTACTGTAATAGTTTTTCTTCTGGAAAGGTTATGAATACAATAGAATGGAATAATAATTTTGTTGTCATTTTGAAAGTACACTAATTGGCATGCATTAAAATGAAATTTCATTTCATATAGCTCTCAAAGGTTCACCATCTCCAATATATACTACCTATATAAATAAACATGATAAAATAAACACATACAAAATTGTATAAAGCCACAAATATTATATGACCTATTGGTTATTTAATCTCTACTTCAGTTCCTTAAAATTATGATTTATTTAAATAGGCCTAGATTAAAAATATCTTTCAATCCTTACTGTACATTATCTTAAAATTAGAAATTTGGCCCAGTTTCAAAATAACTAATTTAAGTTAGTTTAATCAGAGAACTTCTTTTTCCAAGACATTTATGTTTAACACAGAAGAAAAGGGAAAGAGAAATATTGGACATGTTATCATCAAGCAGGTTGATTTCTATAAGATTAAACTGTATCTTATATACTTATTTGTGCATTTACTAGTAAAACAGAATATAAACAGCTTCATTTAAATTGAATCTCTGCATTATTTTTAATTTTTATTTCACTTTTTCATCCAATCTGGATAATTAAAGAAAGCTAACACAAAATATAAGAAAACGATAAAGGAACAGAATTAAAATTCAATCAATAAATATTAATACTCTTTTTAATTTTACATAGAATTAGACATATTCTAATAATAGATTCTGATTTGAATGTGGTACAATTATTAATATTTATTTATTTTGCATATAAGATTTAGAACAAAGTAATATGACAACTAACCCTTAAACTATTAAATACTACAAAATGTCATATCAGTTGAATGTACTGTTGACTACCTGGAAGGTTGTGTTGGATTTTTTTGCACATTTTTTGGGGCTGCAAAACTAAATATCAGCATGTTTACATAGATATCTCAATCACTTTGGTTCACTTCCTCACAAATACTCAATATGTTCAGACATATCATTCTTTCCCACAGTGGTATTAGCAAAGGAATAAAGGAATGAATGTTTACCTTCATTATGTCCATGGGCCATCATACTCATATCAGGCTTGACTGGAATAGGGATATTTGCTTCTTGAGGTATGTTTTTGAATATCTCTGGCTTAATGTTCTGTGTACAGGTCATAGATGAAACTGCATATTTGGCTTCCATGTAATACATAATATAGAAATTGCACATTTCATCTCTGGCTGTGCCCCTTCATCAAAATATGGACAGAGAGAAAAGATAAAATATAAATTTTAGCTAGAGAAGAAACACACTTATAAAGATTAATATAAAATGGAGAAGAGGGAAGGACATCTTCCAATTACAAAGTCAGATAACACTATTCTTTAAAAATATTTCACATTAAATATGCATGGGGCTCTTGAAATAAAAGCTAATATCTCAAATGTTTACTTAGTATTTATTAAGAACATTGTATTACATAGTTTTATGAGGTAGATTAAACCTTAGTAGACATTCCGAGCACCTTCAGTCATCAAAAGTTTTTTCCACTGACAGATTCTTAGTTATCACTCAATTCTTTTAAGGCCATGTCTGCTTAATTGTGGCTCCAATACAATTCATTTTTGTTTAATTTTTATACATATATTTCACAAGCTTCCATCAAAATGCATCCAGCAGTGCAGATTTCAATCAAGATCACTTATATGGAATGCAACAGTATAAACTATTTATTCTTTCCTGAAGATTTCTCCTCCACCATCCTACCACCCATCCAGATGATATATTTCATTTACACAAGCATTAATAATTTACTCTTTTAATTTAGGGCTCTTCTATTTAATGCATGCCAGATTCATTGTATTGCCTCTCCCTTGTTCTGCAAGGCCAGAAGTATAGATCCAAGTTAAAAAAAAATTAGTTTCATTATGTTATTATGGGACACTCATTGTAGCATCTTTTATTTAGATTAAGTGATGCTATAATAGTGATGCTGCATTTTCCCCTCAAGCTTAAATTGCAAGCTTTTTCCTTTTCTTTTAAAGAATTAATGCAAAAGAAAATTAATAAATACAGTAGCAGTGTTTTCAACATGAAGAATCCATTTATTTATTCATTACAAGCATTTCCATGCCACCTAGCTCAAAACATATACCTGACAGTTTACACAAAATATTAAATATAAAAGCCAAATGAAATTCAAAACAAATACAAATGAGTGCCCATCCAAGTAATAGTCAACCACTAACCCACAAATGACAGCTCCAACAAAATTGTCTGCACTAGACATAGCTTGCAGGAAAGCTAGTAGAGAGGATGCCAAGTGCACCTCTGGGAACAAGGGATTCTGTAATGTCTTCACAGACAAAAGAGGAGGATTACTTAGGATCTGTGTTGATTGTTATTCAGAGACAGAAACATGAATGTTATTCCTCTGCTTCTCCAGACATACCAAATTCCATCTAGAAAAGACAGTCCTTAAGGAACACCAAGCCATAAACATTAGTCAAACTTGTAATCTTAAATTGGAACTTGAGATAACCTCTACAGCAGCCAGATAATAGATATATATTTACATGACAGCACTCACTCACTAATAACTTCAGCTGCTTCATTTTGCACTAATTGTAATTTCCAAAATAGTCGCATGTGGAAAGCGTTACAGTAATCTAAGTGAGTAAGTAATAAGAGCACTGCTAGACTATCTTGTTCCAAATGAGGCAAAAATCAGTTTATCAATTTCAGCTGGGGAAAGACTATCAAGAGCAAAATTTGCACCTGCTCTTACTACTTTATGGAGAACATAAGAGTAGCCTGATTGGATTATGCCTAAGTTATCTAGCATTCTGTTTCAAACAGCACACTCCAAATGCACCTAGAAGCAAACAGGAGATCAAGGCAGCTGTTCTCTCCCATTGTTGCTCATGGGTATCTAATAAGTGAAGCCAAATTGCATGTCTATATTTGAAGGCAGCATTCAGTAATCAGAGCGAGTAGGAATTTATCTGATCCTCCTTTTCTTCCAGGTTGATTACATACCATTGAAGAAACTTTTCTTCTTATTAATTTTAAATCTTCTATTAGTCACTAGGTGATTTCTAATTCTTGTCCGTATGTCAGCAACAGAGAAACATGTTCTTTGTTCAATTTACCTTGCATAATTCTATAAATCAGAAACTTTTTTTTTTTGCCAATGTAAGCCCAAACCATTGTTTCCTATGCTTACATGGAAACATGCCCTCTGATCAACTGCCTTTTCGTTGTTCTCTTGTGTATGTTTTTCAGTCCCATGATATCTTTTCTTGAGATATAATGGTCAGAACTGTACCCAAGATACCAGATGTGGTCTAATGTTTCATAGGGACATTAAAATATTAGCTTACATTATGTATTTTCTACTGATCTTTATCAAGGAAGTTGTCTTCTTCACAAAATTCTGCACATCGTGTAAATTATTTCATTTACTCCAACATTCTTGGTTGATCACTGGTAATTCAATCCTCGTTATTTGATTACAGAAATATAAATTCATAGCCCTAATGTGGATCACTTTGTACTTCTTAATATTGAACTGCACCTGCTTCTAATGTCCTAGTCACCAAGACTAGAGAGAATCAATTCAATCTAATTCTTCACTCCTTAAATATTTTTTTATCTCCTCAATATTAAAAACGGAGAGTTGGAAACTGTATAAACTGAATTAATTAAACAAAGAAACAAACTTTTGCAACTCACAGGATATATTAGATTAATTTGTATATCAGCATGTTAAATAGCACTGGACCTGAAACAAATCCTAGTGATGTTTACTTCTAATCTCTTTCTATTGTGAAAACTACCAATTTATTCTTTTTCTTTATTTTCTTTTGTTCAATCTGTTACTGATTGCTCAGCTGGCCCAAGAGTCTTTGATGAGGAAATTTATGAAAGATTCTGGAAAGTGTAAATATACAATGTCAGTGACCTTATCTAGATCTAACAATAAAGCAGTTGTGAAACAAGAATGTTTGTGAACAAACATAAACTCTGCCTTATTGGGATTGAGTTGAAGCTTGTTTCTACCTCTCTACTCCTTCATAAAGATATTAGGCTTAGATTCCCACAGCTCCTCTGACTCAGCTTCACCTTGGATATAACTGTATGCTATTTCACTCTGGAGTGGTGAAGTAGCATACAATTATAACTTACACAAACGAATGATGATTTCTCCCAGCAGATTTATATAGTTGTTGAAAAGCAATGGGGACAAAGCTGAATATTTTACCCATTAATATGATCATTCCTTATTTATTACTGCTTAGTGAAAGATAAGGAGACTGATTAGAAATGTCTACTAAGTTAGGTAGCTTTGAAGAAGCAGGATAACAAGAGAATTGAGTCTTTTGAACTTTGACATTGGAAAATATTCCTGACTATAGACCAGGGATGTCAAACTTGCATTATCACAACATTGTCACATGATGTATCGCGACTTTCCCCCTCACTGCTAAACTGGGCATGGGTGTGGCCAGTGTGTGACTCATCTGGCCTGAGGGCTGTAAGTTTGATACCCCTGCTATAGATAATCAAGAAAACAAATCAATGAATCACTAAATGACTCAACCCAAAGCTCTCGCTTAAGGCTTTAATGACAAATTCAAATTATGATATATTGGACATAGTATACAAAGATGTAGCTTCTTAAAGAAAGTTCTAATATTGGGAAAGATGAAAGGAAAAAGGACAGGATGACCAGCAGTATCCTAGATGAAGTCAGTTACCAATGGAGGCATTGTTGGAAGATCTGAAAGGCCAGATTAGTAACAAATCATTCTGGAGAAAATCTTTGTCGTTGCTAGGAGTCAGCATTGATTCAATGCCACATAATCAATGAATGCAAACTAAGGTAGAGTGTAACCACTATAAAAGGTATCTCCAATCTTCAATCCCCATAGGCAATCCAGTACTATGGTTAAATATTGAAAGAGGTCTAAAATGATTGCTTGCTCCTGAAAATATTATCCACTAGAACAGCTAATACTATTTCTGTTCTGTGCTCAGGCTTGAACTCAAACTGAAAAAGAACATATAATTTGTTTCATAAGGAATATTGTTTCTTAAACAAGAATCAAAAGAATATCAAAACATTTTTCTTCAGAAATAAAAAAAAATATTCCTGTATTTAACATTTGCTTCAAGAAGTTTATACTGATAATGCATTCATTTTGAGATAATTTTGTTTAGGGGGCTCAGTGGAAATAAAAGATGGGAGAAAACCAGAAAGATATAGAAGGGGGAGCAAAGACCAGTGAAAAGCTTTATCTTTCCCCCCCATCAATTAGTTTTTGCAATCAAATCAGTGGTCTACACTAATAGAATGATGTGGGGGTGGACTATGTGCAGCTTCCAAAGACATCACTGCTGACTCTCATCCTGTGGCATCATGCAGCATTCATTTATTCACCATAGCAACAATAATGACATCTGTCAGGAAGCGAATGAGACCTTCCCAAAAGAGAATTGGTATCCAACCTTTTTAAAATATGAACTGTTCCAGAAAGCTGCTTTGGCTCAGCGAGATTAGTGTAAGCCTCCTCCTTTTTAAATTCATTTCCTCACCTTCCAGTTGATTTAGAGAGCTGTCAGAAAACTGCCACCTCTTTAAAACATAAATAAAACACTGAAGTGTTATTGAGGAATAAAACTAACTTTCCTACATGTATTAACAATATCCAAACATTATCAATATTTTTAACACAGCCCATTTGTTATCCTTGTAAGATAAAGAAGTGGGCTATTTGTTATAACTTTAGTTATTAATGAGAAACAAGATATCAGTGACACACAAAATGGCTTTTTTATTTGCTGAAAAATAATGACCAATTAGACATTTGTTTGCTTTACAAATATGGATGGGAAATCTTTTTCAACCAAATGGTTGTTTTTTGAAAGTAAAAACCATGCATCGATTGTTGAGAACAGATGGCAAAAGAAGAGCTGGACATGAGAAGTCCTGCCATCCAAATATGGTGTCTCCCAAATGTTTGTGAGAATTATTGATGGATGAAGAACTGTTGCAAAATATTAGGTCCGATTGAATTATTGTTCAGGTTACTGTTTAGTTTCTTAGCTATCATTGTAGAAGGCTTTTTATCTTATCTATCTGTCAATGTGTCTCATTTAATTTCACACTAATACTGTATTTGCCTATCTTCCACAGCAGTTTGTTTTTTTCCTACCCAACTCAAACAAAGGGACTCTGGGCAGTATACCAAAGTCAATTACAAGTACAAACCCCAAAGAAAACACCAATGAAAGATAGTACATTAAAAGTCAACTCATACCACAAAATCACCACTAAACTGAAATATCCAACAATTATTCATCAAGACCGAAGACCTGGAAGAAGAATCAGGATTTCACTACCCTTCTAAAGATCTGCAAGTTCAGGACCAACTATATATTTGTAGGTAAACTGCATGAGCTACTATCATGCCTCCAATGTCCCATAAGGTAGCATTTTGTCAGTGAAAAAACTTGGGAGTATGTCGTCCTTATGTCTAACCTCGGGATGGATAGATACTGAGAGAGCAGGGAGAGTCCTGCAAATAACTCCTTTTTATGTGTATTTATTTAAAAGATTTGTTTGACTATCCATTTTATATACATAAGAACTCTGGGAAACTCACAGCCTGGCAATAAAATTTAAAAATAAACAATAATACCATAAACAAAAATGTCTCACAGGGTATAATAGAATCTGGTATAGAGTCACTAGAGGGAAGGAAGTTTTTCAGGAGGAGCTAAGAGCAAATCAGCCTGGAATTCTTGCTATGTATGAACAGGTGCAGAGTGGATCCTCCTTTAGGGTATATTTGATAATTACGTACATTGTGTTTTAGTGCTGCAAGATTCCTTCTATAGGTGAAAGACAATCAAGAAACTACTCTGAGTAAAGCATCATGTTGTTCTTGGTTTGTTGCACCTGACGTAGTGCCCCCAAGACATCATTTCTCCATACATCCACTGGCCTCCACTCCCATCTTAGCTCAATGCTAAGGAAGAGAGGAGAGAAACCAAGTTTTTATAGTCTTATGAATGCCCAAGATGGTAATAAATCTTTGGATCTCACGGAGGAAGCTGATCTGAAGGGCAGGGTCAGTTATGGAGAAGGTATGATTCACCAGAAAACATTTAAGCAAGGACAGTGCCTGCACTATCTGTTATTTCATTTCATTTTAGTTTTCCATCCTCCCCAGCAGATGCTGTGCAGCATATAATATTTAATGTTAAGTTTAAACAAAATCATAGCCAAAACAAAATAGCCCACACTAAAAACAGACATTAAAAGTCATCCCAACAGAACCCCATTAAAGAGCTTTATAGGTGATAACCAGCACCTTGAATTGCTTCTAGAAATTTACTGTGAGGTATCAAAGGTTGACAAGAGAACATGGAAGGTAGGATGGATGAATCCACCACTAGTCATAAATAAGCACAACCAAAGTACTGATTTTCTTGAAGACATATGAAGGGTGTGTTCATGTGAGGTTTCACTTAACTAGGTTGCTTAGCAATGGAGTTACCAGTCCCAGTTGCGATTGTTAACCTAGGTCTACTATAGAACCGTATTCTATACATACTGTATATACTGTAAAAAAAGCTGTTATATGGATTTAATAAGGAACTCAAGCAAGAACTCTCTACTCTACTTGACACTACTCTACCCTACCCTATCCTACCATAGCAGTTTTACAGTTGGTGAGTTAGGAGATGAAGGCAATCATTTTTGTGCCATATTATATTAACTCTATGAATGAGGTACAGATACTGTATTTTAGAAACAGCATCTTTATCATGACACATGTTCACTATAAGAACACATTAATTCTTTTTTCTTGCAAATGACCCAATTTTCCATAATCACTATGAATGGTAGCATATAATGCCTTTAAAATGATTATTTATACATCCAAATTTCATTAGGATATGTAATATGATATATACAAATTGATCCTAGCTGATTCTACTAAGTTGCAAAATACATGTCATTGTGAGGGCTGCATACATATACTGTGTGTAGTAGATCAATCTGTCAGGCTTCAGAGAGCTTAGCAGTAAATGATGACTCTGCAGACATACAATCCTTTCTTCATTGCTTGGCTAATCTCAGCAGACGATTCTGAGAAAGCTCAGCTAGATTAGAGACTTTTTTAGAAAAAGACTAATGCCTGCAACACAACAGTTGACTGTCATGGCAGAATATGGAATTCTGACCCAATTATGCCTACCCTCCAGGATTTAAACACTTGGCTTTCTTTTCTTGCTTTTCTCAGCCAACTGAAACTTGGGCAGTCTCTTGATAGCTTTGATACAAATGAAAATGTTTTCACAATATTTCTTGCTAACCCCAAAACTGAGGATTCCAGCTTTGTCAATTACACTATTAACCACAATGATTTGATTAATGTGCTGGTGAAAAAAATATCTCTGAGGAGTCTTTACCCCTAGCATCAATACCCCCATCTGTTTTCACTGGCAAAATAGGCAATATTAACAGTTAAGACTTTTCTACCCGTTAAGAGTGTTTGTGTATGTGTGTTTGTATACACACATACACACATGACAACAATTTAGCAGGAAAACTTTTTTTCTCCCATGTGGAGCAACCATTTTGATTCTCAACTTTTATATAAAGATTAATTTGATATAAATATTAACACACAAACCCTATATAAGTTTCTGAAGATCTGCCTTCACCAGTAAAGACGCATCTTGCTGCCAGAATATCACCATACTTGATTTCTACAGGATTTTCCACAGGATAAAATGCCTGAGAAATGAAACAACAGGAATATTAATTTCAAGCTATTAGAAAATTGTCTTTCCTCCATTACTTTTTATAGTCATTAGAAATGTATAAAATGTATCACTAGAGTGTGTTTTGTATTTCATATTCTGGGCTTCATTGGTGTAGAATTTGAAACACATTTTCTTTTTTATGGATGACAATAATATATTATTTTATATCATGAAATAAGCTTAATTCTCTTTCTTTATTAATCAAAATTTATTGTTTATGCTTTCCTAAAGATGGAAATTCTGCTTTTTTGCCACTTTCATTTCATAACATCCTGTAAAATGAATCATGTTGGGTACTTTAGTAGCATTGGTGTTGGTTGAATTTTGTAAACCCAACTTACTCGTAAGTCAGAGACTCACTTGGGTATGTTCTTTACTGTGTCAAATGATCTAAAACACACAACATGCAAACCCTTTAAAACACACAAACTTTTCTTATGAGATACAAAACAGAATAGAGACTATTTTTTATAAAAACAGGAGAGAAAATAAATTATGCCTCCAGGTTGATTAACCTGAAAAAAACATTTCATTAACAGGGTGTTCTCCATATGTATTAATTATGTGGCATTAAATTATATAAATTATAACAATTAGAATTTTACTGATAAAAGTTTTTTGTAATTCTATGACAGTAAATGGAAGGGATTCTTTATTATTCTATTCTGATCTGTTTTCAACAGTGTGACTGAGTACCATCCTCATTCCTTTCTTTTTGCCAAAAATAGACATAATAAAAGAATTCGAGGAAATAAATTTAATACCAAAATGAAATACATGATTCATACTGTAACTATGCAGTAATACATGTCATTTAGTATCAGTTACAATGTTAAAGATATCTGACTGCATATTAAATAGTCACTGTATCCCTCCATTTTTTTTCACATGCATATTAAATATACATTAAGAGTCTGTGTGTTTGATGTGTATATGTATTAAACAAGGTCCCTATTTTCACTGACATTAGAGTGCTTCATAGCATTTTATATCTTGAAAATTTGTTTCACTGAACACAGTGGTGCTTATTTCTGAATAAAGTGACAAAATAATAGTTTTTCTACCTCAAAATTTGGCTATCCGGATAACAGGAAAAAATGGAAATAATCAAAGTGTCTTGCAATGCACATATATTTTTCTCGGATAGCTTATTGATATACCCCCTGCAAATTTGGAAGTGAGAGAAGCAGAATGAGAGATATAGATGTTTGTAGTATGAAAAGGGAAAAAATCTCTAGTGTTTGATCTCTATTTTTTTTTCAGTCTTGCTCAACATTTTCCCTTATCTTGGAGCTTGAAGTAAGATAGGTCTGCTAAAACATTTGAGAATTTTTTAATAGATATTAATAGATGCCTGTGACATTATTTTTGTCCATATTTTATATAAGGTTGCAATCAATTGAAACTATCTAACATGCCATTTTAATTTTTTTTTAGGTTTAATCTTCAACTACTGATTTAGTGACATTAGTAATAGTAAAAATAGTTCTATTGGATAATGTGCTTATATTTAATTTTGTCTTTAAGCAAAGTCCTTGGACAAAAAAAATGACTCTGGGATCAACAAGGCTATGAATGCATCTCCACAAAGCTGAAAGTCTTCAGAACAGTAGTTATCCTGACTCTCTTAGGTGGATATGAATTCTAGATACTGGACTGATGATACATGACAAATTTCACATGTGCATCCTACAATTCACTCTTGATAAGATCATGTCTGAAACCTGGATGTCTTCAAATAAACAGAGCTCACTAGCATTGATTTCCTGATTATCAGAGACCTGATGCAGTGGTGGGACACATCACTGGAATGGACCACTACAGTATGCCTCACCAGTTGCTGTATGGTGAACTGGACATTGAAGAGACCTCAAGGTAATCCATACAAGTGCAACCCAAGATGCTGTGAAGGAAACCATACACTACTGTGATAGGAATTAGAAGCTGTGGCTGCTGATACAACCTGCTGGCAAGCCCTGCTGGCAAGCCCTTCAAAGCCAGACTCCACAAAAGAAAAAAGAAGAATCCAGGCTGAGACTGCAGAGCCACCTCTGGGTGGACAAATGAACTGTGCAACAGGTAGCTTTTTTGAATCAGAAAAATACCTATTATATTAACAAAGCATATTTTCCCACCACAGTATTTCTGTGAGATGGGTACGGCTGAGAAAGGAGGGCCATTTCAAAGTCTTCTAGTGACCTTTCAAAACTGTGTAGAACCTTATTTTCCTCATTGCTTTTCCAACATTTTAACCATTATATCATGACGATTCTGCTGTTTACTTTTATATTCTAAATATTCACCTGTCTGTTAAATTTTAAGAAAAGAGAGTAATTTAACAGTGAAGCCCATTAACTCAAAAACGCTTTAAAATGCAAGTAAACACACCTGTGGCAGTTGAGGACTTTGGTGGCCAATTGGTGTCCATTGACCATCTCTGACTCGATACCCACTTACTACTTTTCCTGCAACAAAAAATATTTCCTTTGTAAACAAATACATATGGAATTATGTGTGGTACCACCATTTCACTGTTTAGCAAAATAAATATGCAGAAATAAAAGATTTTACATGTTCATCATTTAAACCACTTGGCAATGCTAAAAGTTTGGATCATTGATATTTGCTCCATATGTTTTTCTCCTTAGAAATCCACAGATCATTCCCATATATTTACATTAATATTTCAATGCGTAAGATTTTATAATATAACATTTAATAGATTAACTTATAAGGAGCTATCAGTATTACAAAATGGAAAAAATCTGTATTATACATCAGTTATATAGTAGTGGTTTATACTTTTATGTAACATTTTTTTCTGAATATGGCAAACTGTCTTCAAAAAATTTGCACTATCAATAGTTTTAATCACCTAATCACTTTAAAAAAAAAGCTAAAAATTAAATTGGTGTTTGTACCATTTGTCTAAAACTTATACTTGCAGAGCTGCATTTTATAGAAAAAATCTGGACCAGTCCAATGAAGACTCTAACAGTCTTCTGCTGAAGTTCTGCCAGCAGTCTTGGGAAATCCAGACAGGGATGGAGCCCATTAAATGGCTATGTTGTCACCAGTGTGAGAGGTGTAGGGGATATTATATTATTTTATTCATTTATTATTTGATTATCTACTTTTATTAATTTTATTTTTTTATATATGTTTTTATAACCCAGTAAGCTGCCTTGAGTCACCATGTGCAAATAGGCGACAATATGAATTTTCTAATAAATAAATAAACAAAAATTATGTAGTGATTTTTGTGGCTGACTCTAACAAAAGTATTACCTCACTTACACCAAATACCACTTGGCTTCATATCCCATTAGCTCCAGGGGTGAGATTCTACCAGTTCGTACCTATTCTCTAGAACTGGTTGTGAACACTCTAAACAGTTCAGAAAACCGGTTGTTAGAAGAAATTACTGGCCTAATCCTGTAAGGAATGCAGGAAGGAAACATTCTGGTATTGCTTACAGAAACTGCCTCTCCGTTAACCCTTACTACATTCTTGACAAGACTAGACTTCCCGTCTCTGGAACGTCTCTGGAGTTTTTTTCCCCTCCTTTGCTGGTAGTTTGCTTGTGTAGAGTGACATTCAAAGTTACAATGTCACTGAAAAAAGTGATCTATGACCATTTTCCACACTTACAACTGTTGCAGCATCCCCACAGTCATGAGAGGCCAGGCGAGGAGATGCATGCCTCGATATGAGTGATATTGAGTTGGCCACACCCAGCCAATAACATGACCACCAAGCCATGTCCATCCACTCACATGACCATCAAGCCATGCCCACAGAACAGGTTGTTAAAAATTTGAATCCCATCCCTAATTAGCTTCCCTCAGTTAGGACAACTGGATCTGGTGCAAACATCTGAACAACCACTAAATGCATATAGTCAGGGATGGGATTCAAAAATTTTAAAAACTGGTTCTGTGGGCATGGCTTAGATGGTAGACGTGGATTGGTGGTCATGTGAGTGGGTGGACATGGCTTGGTGGTCCTGTGACTGGCTGAGTGTGGCCAACTCAATATCACTCCGATTGCATCTCCTCACCTGGCCTCTCATGACTGTGGGGATGCTGCAACAATCGTGTGAAAAATGGTCATAAGTCACTTTTTTCAGTGCCGTTTAACTTTAAATGGTCAAGTACCAGCAAAGGAGGAGAAAAAAACTCCAGAGAAGTTCCCGAGACAGGAAGTCTAGTCCTGCCAAGAATGTAATAAGGATTAACGGACAGGCAGTTTCTGTAAGCAACATCAAAATGTTTCCTTCCTGCCTTCATTACAGGATTAAGCCAGTAATTCTAACAACCGATTCTCTGAACTTCTTAGAATGTAAACAACTGGTTCTAGTGAATAGGTGCGAACTGGTAGAATCCCACCTCTGCATATAGTTAAGATTTTCTGCACACGAACTCCTCTCTTATTGACAGTAAAATGTCCATCATCAAGTGATGTGGTTATAAAGCTTAGTGATAGCAGTTCTGGCAATTTCCAGTTATTATTGTTAAGTAAATCACTGAGTTGTTAAGCAAGGACATCACTTAACAACCCACAGTGATCAGGACTGGCTTCCCCACTGACTTGGCTAACAGAAGTCAGCAGGGAAGGTCCCAAATTATGATCATGTGGTGACAATCAATCCAGTCTGATTACCAAGCACCTAGATCACAAAACCACTGGGGTAGAGAACAGCTGGACCTTTGAGGATTGACTATAAGTAGCATTTGTTCAACATCATCAAAATGTTGAATGAGAACTGAACTGGTCATTAAATGTGGACCATCATATCTCTCTACTGTTATTTCGTGTTTCTGCAGCCCAGATATGGAAACTACCAAATAATATGAATATCTACCAATCTGGACCAGATACTTAGTATATGTAAAATTTAAGAGGATTCCTGCCCTAACATTCTTCACTGTAAATAAAATTAATATGCATGTGGGATATACTGTATGTGTATGTCCATGTGTTGATGTGTATAGTGTTATTATAGAACAATTTACATTACAATTAATAACCCAATTCCATCTCTTAGCATTCAGAATGCCAAGAGCATTCATCTCTTAGCATTCTCTGAGTACTATCTCAGTCAGGATATCAAAAAGTGGGTATAAGAATTAAGCCTAAATTACTAAGGAAAGGAAATTATCAATAAACATAAAGACTTACCTAAGTGATGGGTGTGCACTCTATAAGCAAATGGATGCATTGGATACATTTTATAATGGCAAGCAATATCTGCATTGACCTCTGTTAGAAAACAGATATGAAGGACATTAAAAATTATGCTTACATATTGAAGATAATTAGAACTATGGTTGAAAAGTTAAACATAATATATGGAATATACTAATACCAACAGAGCTATAGGCAGAAATTTTCCTTGCAATTATCCACAAATATCTTTGCACAGTCGGTCTTTCATTCATGCATTGACATTAATGGTTACTGTACATGTTTGCATATATTCATATGCATAATACTGTTCTTACCTTACAGAGTCATGTAATAAATCCACAAATACATGGAATTATATCAGCTGGTTTGGGGGATAACGTTAAGCAGATATTTCCTGACAAAATATCCTGTTTTAAAATTTTAAAAACCCTCAGTATCATAGAATTATGAGTTCATAATTAGAAAAAGTAAGGTAGGAATGGGGGAGAGGCTGCAGATTTCAGCAAATCTGGAAACGACCAGTGTAATGAAGAGAAGTTTAATGAAAACCTGTGAAACTGAACTGATTCAGAAAATCACTGTAAATATTAAGTATAATTTCAAAATTGGGTTCCATGATAAGGTTATTTAATCATGGAAGTGAAAATCTTTGGTCTTTTGCTTGCAGCCAATGAGGCAAGAAAACCCTGAAACTGAACCATATTAACTGGAAGTTATAATCTATTGTGAAAACTGGGTAATGATTAAAAGAAATTAAAATTACTATATTGTACACTGCATGATTTGTTCCTTGATTATACTGAAATATTTAGGAGACTCATTTAATTTCTCTGTGTATGTATGTGTGGAAATTCATAGAAAATGAATATGATGACTCACAACTAAAATAAGTACCTAAAGCCTTAGAATTTAGTAATGCAACCTCTCTTTACATTTGAGTACAAGTACCTGCTTGTGTATATTTCCATCATTAATTGGAAAATTGGAAAAAGTACTGCTTAAAGGAATACAATCCTGTAGTCCCAATGTGATAATAATAAAAAACATGGATTTAGAAGTCAGTAATTATTAGAATTTGATACTTTTTCTTAGATTGCAATGTTGATGTTCTGATATGGCAATCAAAGAAAATAGTATCTTAACTTGTTCTAACACTTTTCTAATAAAGCTTTTAGTATTAAAAGTCCACACCAATAAACTGTTTGAATTAAAAAGAATGCAAAGGTAGGGAGGGCTGAGTGGACAGGAAAACCTATTTATTCACCTTTTTCTCCAGGTGGTATAACAGTATCCCCGGACATCATAAGATACATGCCAGCAATCAGAGGCTGCCTTTAAAAGAAAAAGAAGAAACCTTTATCAATTTACATATATTGTTTATTTATTTATTACTTACTATATTTTATTTTACTAATAACAAGTAAACAATTTAACTGAATCTACCCAATCTGTATGGCTTGCTTTTTTTTTTTTTAAGAAAACAGCTATTTTGCCTATATATAGCATCTTTAAAACTTTAAAACCAGTATACATATCTTGAAGCGGTTAAGGAGGAATGTGCAAAAGTTGGCTTGAAACTCAACATTAAGGCTAAGTCCCACTGGCCGACGGATGCAAAACGTATGCAAAAAGGACACAGTGGGCGAGCAAAATTTTGGGGGTGCTCCATCCGTTGTCATCCGCTCCCAAAAGTGGCAAAAATTTGCATAAACAGAACGGAAAAGAAAGGAAAAGAATGGACGGGGGTAGGATGTAGTGGGGATGTTAAATGGATGTTCATAGGAAGCCTAGAGGATGTACATAGGATGCAAACCGTTCACTGCTCATCCTTTCTATTTCCGTGCTACTAACGCTGTGTAGACATTCCATGTGCCTTTTGTTTCCTCCCTCTTTCCGTTTTCAGCTGCAGTGGATGTGAGTTGAGGGGATGCCCAGAGGATGCAGAGAGGATACAGCGGATGTTTAACGGATGATAAACGGACATAGAACGTTTGTTGCTCATATGTCACGGATTTACATCGTACACAGCGGAAAGTTCATCCGTTCACAAAGTTTTGTGCAGCTCAAAACTTCTTGACCGGATGAAATCTCAGTGGACGGATGCTCAAAGGATAGAGCGTATGAAACACGTATGCAATGAGTACACAACGGATGCATAGCGTTTTCCAATGTTTTTTAACGTTTTACATCCTCTTTGCATCCGTTGGTGCAGTGGGACAGGGCTTTAAGAAAATTAAGATAATGACATGTGGCCCTGTCAATTCCTGGCAGCTAGATGGGGAAGAAATGGAGATAGTGACAGATTTTATTTTCCTGGGCTCCAAGATCACCGCATATGAGGACTACAGCCAAGAAATTAAAAGACACTTGTTCCTGGTGAGGAAAGCTATGCCATACTATGACAGCATACTAAAAATCAGAGACATCACCCTGCCAACTAAAGTATGTATAGTCAAGGCTATCGTTTTCCCAGTTGCAATGTATGGCTGGAAAAGTTGGACCACAGGAAAGGCTAAGCGCCAAAGAATTGAGGCCTTTGAACTATGGTGCTGGAGAAGACTTCTCTTCCTCTTTGGACTGCAAGGTGATCAAACCAGTCAGTCCTAGAGGAGATAAACCCTGACTGCTCTTTAGAAGGCCAGATCCTGAAGATGAAACTGAAATACTTTGGCCACCTAATGAGAAGGAAGGACTCACTAGACAAGAGCCTAATGCTGGGAAAGAGTGAGGGCAAAAGAAGAAGGGGATGGCAGAGAATGAGGTGGCTGGATGGTGTCACTGAAGCAGTCAGCGTGAGCTTAAATGGACTCTGGGGGACAGGAGTAGAGACAGGAAGCCCTGGAGGAACATTGTCATAGAGTCATGATGGATTGGACATGACTTCACGAATAACAACATGCATACCATTATATACTGACAAAACAGAGAGTTTATGGACAGTTACTCAAAGTCAAAAAAACTATTGAACAAATACAATGCACTTATAGTAGGGAGGTATGAGGCTTTTACACCTCTTTGGTGAGACAATCACAAGTGTCAAGCTTCCACATGTACAGCATACAATTCTTAATTTCATACTTACAACTAATAGTAAGCATTTACAACTAACTACTCTACAAGGCATTCACTTTCCCCACATTGATTATAGAGAAGCTAGTTTTAAAAGATGTTTTGGCATTCATCATGGGAGAAAAGATTAAGGATTATAAATAGTCTTTCAAGGTTCTTTACTGGCCAGTAAACATTCTCTCTGTTAATTGGTCACATCAATATTTTTTTCCATTTCTGTGTCAATAACTGATGTCATTTTCAAACAGCTCTCATTCACAGTCAAAGTATCAGAAGATACATCCCACCAACATTGCTTCCTTTCAAAATGCATCTGCCGCCTAGAATAGCCTACCCTGAGAGGACTCCCCCACCCTGCTCTACTTAAGAAAACCTGACCTCTTTGCAGACTTGACCTAAGATAAGAATGTGAGTGTGTTAGAAGAATGTGGATTTTCAATCTGGGTTAACCATTATCCGTTGCTGATTGGCTATGTTTCTTTTCCATTTTACTCTTGTACAATGACAACACTGCTCAGAAGTGGATATGTTAAAGAAATACATATTTACATAGACTCCTCTTTAAGTTGATGAATTAATTAATTGCCAATGAAATAAAGGACAAAATAAATAAGTAAAGGATGATGAATGCATAAAAAGCAAATATCCTCTTTGCATGGGGACAGGAGAGACAGTCGCGTAACTGAAGGGGGAAATGAAACAAGGTATTGTTAAAGAAACTGAGGTTAACGAATAATTCATAATCAAACAGCAAAAAGTAGTGAAATTAGATTTGTGCTAAATAAATTTTTTAAGCTGAAAGCTAAAGATAAAATGTAGTAGTTGGTAATCCTTTCCAAGGAATGTTTACTTTGGCTACATATTTAAAAGTCGAACATTCAAGATAGAAAGACAACAAATATACTTTACTGAAAATAGCATTTCTATAATTTTAAAAATATATTATCAAGTCACTTTGAAGAGTCTATTCATTAAATAATCTGTCTTCTTTACAGGATGCACCTGGACTATCACTAGATCCTATTCTGTTAAAGTTCATTTATCTTTTCAAAAAAATTGAAGAAAATATTTAAAAAACTATATAAAAGATACTTACTTTTGATTAGTCAGATGCAAAGTCACTCCAGAACAGTCTTTGTGCTTATCTGCAAAGATATTAAAATGGAGCTTAAGCACATTAATTTTCTTATTAGTATTGAGTGCAATAATTAAGTATATGACTGGATAATTTCTTATTTGAAATATCAATATGAAGATCAAATGTTTATTATCTAAAACCTTTTCTGTAGTCCCTTTCTTTGGGCTTCTTGTCATTTAAAAGCATTTAAAAGCATTTGGTAGCTCTCCCCATTTTTTAACCATATGGATTGCTTTAGGAAACAATAGTTTTTACACAAAATATTTTAAATAGCTGGAAAATAAACAGTTGCTAGTTAAAGAAAAGCTTAAAAAAACAAACGAGAAAGGAAGATCATTACAGAGATATGGAAAATTGGAATTCCCTTTTAGAGAACACAGACCACATAACCTTTCTTATTCTATCCTAAAACAATCCTATGAACTGGTTTGCTTTCATTTTACCAAGTCAAAGATGTTCCACTGACTGATTATAATTTGCCAAGAGCAACTCATTATTTTTAGCCAAGCAAAGAACTGAATAGTTTTTCTAGATCAAGTCAGGCATTGCTGATCCAGAAAGGGCAGATGATACAAGAACAACAGAAACTGCATTGGAATAGAGATTGTTCTACATCAATTTTCTCCAGATTTAATAGTCTTATAACAAACGTTCATATATTTCAATTCTTGATTCATTAAAGAAATTCAAAACAAATGCAGAAATCGACAGTTTATAAAACAGCATTGTAGGGAACTTCTAAGGAGGTAAAAATGGTATGAATTGCTATAATCTGAAATTTATTTATTTCACCCCAAATTATATAAAATTGTAGAATTCACAAGCAGCTTTATCATATTTTCATCTGTAGTAAATAAAAACAAAATGAAAATAAACTAACATTACAAGTGAAATCCCAGGGAAATAATTGCTGCCTTTAAATCCATATAGCTACATACTTCAGAAAAATTTCCTGCTGTACTAAAGTAAAATAAAACCTTGAGCTTTGCTTAACAGAAAGGTTTTTTTTAAAATAACATACTCCTATATTAAATACCTACAATGTAACTCTCAAACAGAATTCCAACATATGGACCTTTTTTTGTTTTTTGTTCTCAACCTCTATTTTCAAAAATGGCAATGTCTAACCAATTTTGTCTGGGAAAAAACAAGATCATAAAATTTCCTTTCTTGGCAAGTACATCATATGCTACATGGATTGGCTGAACACAATGATCCTTATAGAGCATATGTTGTCCCCCTTTCTCTCTCAGTCTAGGATTGTTGCATTTCAGTCAGACAGCAAGTATATATTTCTTTAGAACAAATGAATTATTAGCTTCTATTTGCCCTATGGCAATGAGAGGAAAATGTATTCAACCTACTCTTGGAAGCAGATTTTTTTCAAGCTGATTCTCTAAGCAGCGTTTCCAACAGAGATCAAACAAGAATCTATGCTTACTACTGTGGATTTAATAGCACTTCTGAACTGCAGAGTCTCTACAGAAAATCCATTGTGATAGGAGTATCAGCTCCTGATTCTTTGATCACTAAAAAAAAAAAAATTGTAACTGCCACTCAAACAATGCATTAAAGGTTTATAAAACTAAAAAAAAAAAAAAATCCTAAAACCTACTTATTCTACGATCATTATATTTTTTAAAAAGCCCAGAAGAAATAAAAACCAATTTTCCACTCTTGCTTATTTGTGAAATATTACATGGAAGTGGTGATAAATGTACCCAATGTTAATAAAATAATTTGACATTGACCATTCTAAACTAGACAAAAATATAGGGCAAACATAGTCACAAATAGGAAAATGACAAAAAGGTTTACTTAAAAGTTTATCTTAAATATCATATCTTGCTGCATAATGTATGAAGGCATGTGGAGGGATACTTGTAGATGCACATCTAAGATATATTTATAAATGCACATTTCAAAGATTAGAAAAGAGTCTATATATGTAAATAGGAAATGGCCATTTTAAACAAAACTATCTTTTTAATTAAGTTAATACTTATGATAAAGAATACAATATATTTTGTTCTTTTTTTGAACTTTTGCCAATGTAGTCTATGATGAAGACCGAATGAAGATCAGACCCTGATTAAAAAATAATGTCTTATGCATCACAAACTTTATTAAATTAAACAGCTGGAAATATTAAAGTGATATCCCATGATGACAGTAATTTTCTTGGAAATAATAATAAGAAATAATAATATATAATAATAGTTACATTTTCTTTTCTGGCCTATAAGAAGTTCCTTGCTGTTTCCCATTCGAATAATAACAGTTTCAATACTGTCTTATTTTTTCAGGAATAATCAAGATCAGCTGTGTCACAAATTTACTGAGAGTAGGAATTAACATAATTTAAAAACTATGTCTAATTTCTCCAGTCCCTTATAAGTTCTTCATAGGAATGCATTTTTACTATAAACAAATTTGGAGCTGTTCTTTAAAAACAGAATAAAATATAAACATTAAAATTAACAGAAAAAAGTAATCAGATTACTTTGGAAGAAGAAAATCACATGTATGTTAACTTGGCATAATTACATGGATCAGAGAACATGTTGCAAAGAACAATATAGATTACTATAAACTCTCCAATGCCTTCAATTTAGCCCTGAAAAGAAAATAAGTAATGGGAGAGATAAGCAATCTAAAAATATCATCAAAATGCAGTTTAAATTAATTTTAACTGAGCTGACAATAGTTACCATGAATTACTCATTTGCTGCTCTTATCAAACAGAGGTCCTTGGCACTTATAAATCAGAATCCACTTTTACTTGCTGAAAATTAAATTCACAATACAATATACAATCATAACTGGAATGTGCTGAAATGGCATGCTGTCACAACTGTGAGATTTACATGAACAAACTTCCAAAATAGTCTATATAATATTTCCAAAAACTGAAATAGTTTTTTTACTAGAGCTTAATAGAAATATAGTGAATAAGCATAATATTTTCTTAATTTAACATCCATTTGATTTTATTCTATTTAATTATTCTACCATCATTATTTCAGAAGACTAGTTAAAAAGAAAAGATTGGAAAAAGAAAAGTACTATAATGGGTACTTAAAATTTAATTTTTTCCTTTAAAAAATGTTACTTAAATTTACCGAGTCTAACATGAAATCAATCCGTTCTGTTCTGCCCCAGGATATATTCTTGCTATAATCTCTCCTACCTGCCCAAATCTCAATGTGGAGGAGGATAGCAGGAAGAATCTCAAGAACTAGGAAGAGGCTACGTTAACGAGTATTCAAAATTGAGTCCCATTCATTCTTAATGATGCAGTGAGATGTGAGGACAGAGACTAGAACCATCACCATAAGAAAAGTTCCATTGTGTTCCATCGAAATAATTTTGGAAATCTAGCATATTAGCCTACTGACAGATTTATTCTAAATTTAATAAAGGAAACTCTGTCCTCCCATACTAGATACATTTATTTATCTTACTCATAACAGCAAGAGTAAAGATTTTACATACCTTTGAATACACCAACATCCCCATAATGGACTTGGAGGACAAAATATTTGCTCCCCGTTTCTCCTCCAACTTTAAACCCAACACCTTGAGGGGAAGAAAAGGTAAAACTCAGTTTATTATATTTAAGCATAATCTTAAAGGAAAAAAAATCCTAAAGTAAGAGCATGTTATTTTAAAATGTTAAGATACAATGCAATATTTTGCATTGATATTCTCTGAGGAAACCATCCCTAAACTATGTGCTTCAAGGAAAATAAATATTGCAATAGATAGGTTCTGCATGATAGTTCTGAATTTGTCTCTATCTTAAGAAGCACAAAATCAAACAGAAATAGTAAGATATCACAGTTCATATCTGATTTACTCATTTATTTTTATTTGTTTTATAATTATAATGTGGGAATATGGAAACCATTATAATACAAGATTTTGAAAATCACCCTCATTTTGAAAATCTTTTTGACATATTCTGCTGCAAGCCAAATGGATTTACTAATATTTCATAATTTATTAGCCATTAAAGTTTTTGGCAACTATATCGAGAAGAAAAAAAATCAGCAGATTTTTTTATAGTAAATTGCTAAGTGAGCAATTTTATTTTCTGAAAGCCTAATTATTTGAGCAAAAAAATCACTACTACCGTGTTTCTCACAAAATAAGGCCGGGCCTTATTTTTTTTTTGACCCCTGAAAAAACGGCTAGGCCATCTTTTCAGGGTTGACTTAATTTCCTTCCCCACCTAGAGCAGCCCATACGCAAGTACCTCTCCACGAGGCCGCTTCTATCGGCCGACGAAAGCTCCCCAAAGGCAGAATCCCCAGCTGCTTCAGGGCATGGCATGGCTGCCCGTGTGCCCTCGCCTTTAGGCAGTCTCGGACGATGGAAGCTCCCCAAATGCAGTCACCAGCCACTTAGATCGGCCGGTAGAAGCGGCCTTGGGGCGAGCGCACACACACACACATGTACACTCCCCTTGCCGCGAGGCCACTTCTTTCAGCAGATGAAAGCTCCCTTGAAGGCAGAATCCCCAGCCACTTCAGGACGAGACGTGGCTGCCCATGTCCCCTCGCCATTAGGCAGTCTCTTATGGGCGATGGAAGCTCCCCAAATGCAGTCACCAGCCACTTCAATTGGGTAGTAGAAGCGGGCTTGGCCAAGCGCACACACACACATCCCTTTGCCACGAGGCCGCTTCTATCGGCAAACGAAAGCCCCCTTGAAGGCAGAATCCCCAGCTGCTTCAGGGCAAGGTATGGCTGCCCATGTCCCCTCGTCTTTAGGCAGTCTCTTTTGGGCAATGGAAACTCCCCAAATGCACTTCAATCCCCAGCCACTTCAAATCGGCCAATAGAATCAGCCTCACAGTGAGGGGAGTGTGTGTGCACATTTGCCCCGAGGCCACTTCTACCGGCCGATCGAAGTGGCTGGTGACTGCATTTAGGGAGTTTCCATTGCCCGAAAGAGACTGCCTAAAGGGAAGGGGACATGGGCAGCCACGCCTCGCCCTGAAGCGGCTGGGGACTCTGCCTTCAAGGGAGCTTTCCTCTGCTGATAGAAGTGGCCTCACAGCAAAGGGAGTGTGTGTATGCGCTCACCCCAAGGCTGCTTCTACCATCCGATCGAGGTGGCTGGTGACTGCACTTGGGGAGCTTCCATTGTCCGAAAGAGACTGCCCTAAAGGTGAGGGGACAAGGGTAGCCACACCACGCCCTGAAATGGCTGGGAACTCTGCCTTCAAAGGAGCTTTCGTCTGCCGAAAGAAACGGCCTTGCGGCGAGGGGAGTGTGTGTGTGTGCGCTCACTCATCCCAAGGCCGATCGAAGTGGCTGGTGACTGCACTTGGGGAGCTTCCATCACCTGAAAGAGACTGCTCTAAAGGTGAGGGGACATGGGTAGCCACACCACGCCCTGAAGCGGCTGGGGACTCTGCCTTCAGGGAGCTTCTATCAGCTATCGGAGTATTCTAGCCTAGGCTACCTGCAGGGCACTCCTAAAGGCAAGTTTTCTCTCCATCCCCTGTGCCCTACCCCAGCCCATTTCTCTTCACCTTGTATAGTTCTTACGAATGATGTGAGCAATGGTGGGGAAAAGCATGGTTTAAATAGGCCTAAATTTTGGCGGCAGGGCTTAATTTCACCTCATGCCTAGAAATCATGCTGGGCCTTCCTATTGGTGGACGCCGTATTGTTGGAGAAACACGGTATTAGAGTAATACAGAAATTAGTAATATAAATTGCTTTTCCTATTATTACTCCTATATCACACACACACACACAAAAATCTCATACCTTTTGGTAATCTTGTTGGTGGTGCATTTCTTGCCCAAGCATATAAGATATCACTTGTGTCTGTACATGTTCCTTCATCACAATTCCTACAAAACACACACACACATAGAATCTCTTTTAAGTTATGTCCCCTACCCTTATCAGACCTCTCATTTCACATCTCATCAGAACAACGACTTCTATAATTATGCTTCTCAACCATGTCATGTTTTACAAACTAGAATCATTTAAAAATATTTTTCAAGGTATTAAAAATACCTTGTCGTTGTTGTTATCATTGTTATCAGCAGTAGCAACAGGTCCTGAATGTGAAATATTTTATTTATTATATTCATAGCATTCCATTCCACCATAAAATGTAATCAGTCTATAAAAAGCCCTATCCTTTGAAGCAGCTTCTGAAGTAGGTCAAGATAAAAGACAGAACCTGATATAAGGCTGTCCCAGTAAATGGATAGGAATTGGAATTTTTCCAATCAGATCCTCTTACTACGATATCATATTGACCCACACCAATCAATCAGTCAGTCATACTTCTTAATCACAGTTATATGTGTCTCTTGTTTATATCCATTTAAACATTAAAGTACTATAATATTGGTATTAGAGAAAGCAAAAAAGAAAGATAGGCTCATGTATCTATCATTGTGTCGTAATTTAGCTGGCCCAGCTGATCAAAAACATGAACAATCTGATGATATTACTCTGATAGTTGAAAGTACAAATAATCTGGGCTGTCTGCTAATAAAAGACAGGATATCCTGTAAAAATGGCATTAATATTAAGGCTCGGTCCCACTGGCCGATGGATGCAAAACATGCATAAAGGATACAGCAGACGAGCAAAATTTCGGGGGTGGCTCTGTCCGTTGTCATCCACTCCCAAAAGTGGCAAAAAAGTGCATAAACAGAACAGAAAAGAATGAAAAAGAACGGACATGGGTAGTATGTAGCGGGGATGTTAAACTGATGTTCATAGGAAGCCTAGCGGATGAAAGCAGATGGAAGCAGATGACACCTCCGAAGGGGTTCCGAGGGATAATTTCGAAGCAGACGCATTGCGGATGAAGCGGATGCATCACGTACGCCTATAGGAAACAAAGGGGATGCCATGCGGATGTATATCGGATGCAAAGCGTTCACTGCGCATGCGCAGGTTATGAATTGCATCCGCTCCATGGATATAAAAGGTTGCAGCACGCACGCAGTCAGCATACAGGGGAAAGACATGATGCCACATACATCTTGCAGGAACACCATGGTTCGTCAGTCAGGGAAAAAGAGGAAGTCCGTGCCTACTCGTTCAAGCCCTGGTAAGGTGAAGAAGGGCAGAACCAGCATCCCACCCCCTGGCACTGACTCTGAAGCTGCTGCTGATGCTGCTGCTGTGGTGGACCAAAGGCCCTCAAGCCCCTCAAAGCTCTGCTGCTGAAGGACCTCCTGCTCAAGCCCCTGAAGACCCTGCTGCTCAAGCACTGAAGGCCCTGAAGAATCTCCAGAAGGCCCTGATGCTGAAGCCTCTGAAGGCCCTGCTGAAGCCCCTGCCAGAGGGAGGAAGAGGCAAGGGAAGGAAAAGGGAGAGAGGAAACAGTCCACCGTTTCCGAGGTGCATGAGGATGAGGTGCTGGAATGGCTGAGGGAGAACAAGTACCTCTGGAGAAAGGGCCACAGATTGTATCGGGACACCAAGAAGAAGCAGGCAGCATGGAGAGACAAGGCAGAGAGCCTGGGGTACACTGCAGATGTACTCCTGGGATGGTGGAAGCACATGCACATCTGGTATGGCAAGCTACACCTCAAAAAATCCAGGCAGGCCACTGTCAAGCTCACTGACTGAGAGAAGTACGTCATGGCCAAGTGCAGTTTCCTGGAGGGTGAGATCCACCACCGAGGAGCAGCCCCTCTGACACCCCTCTCCCTCAGACAGCCCACAGACAGCCAGTCCTCTTCCAGCCAGGAGCCAGCTACCCTGTCCAGGCAGGTGTCTTAAGAGGCCCCCACAGCAGAGACCTCCTCGACAGCTGCACTCCCCATGATGGCGGACTTGGAGGATCCCATGGAGGATGACGTCCTGCTGTCACAAATGGAGGAAGAAGCAGCAGCCACCAGAGGCCAACCCACCCCCACCCCCAGCTCCAGAGGATGCAGGCAGAGAGGCAGACTGGAGGGCCAGGACCACAGTGTGCTGTTGGAGATCAGGGACACAATGAAGACCAGCACAGAACTCTCAGCTGGTCCACTTGGACAGAGCATCCTCGGCCCGGAAGCCCTTCATCACCTACATGAGCCAGACCCTGAGGGACCTGCCCAAAGCCGAGTACCAGGTGATGAAGCAGAAGATCGCAGCACTTCTGCACAACCTTCAAGGCCCAGCTGAAGCTGTTCCTACCCAGTCCAGGTCTGCTCCTGCACCCCAGGTGACGTCGCAGCCCTTCCATGGTGGAGAACAATTGATGATGTTCAAGACCAAGACCAAGGGTGATGAAGTCTGTACACCATGGCTGCTGGACTTATACTGAGATCCAGATGATTTTCTCCCCCTTTTTATAGAAAATATTGGTTGTTCGCTAGGTGTCCTTCTACATACTCTAGACATACTCCAGACATCCTAAATATACGAGATACATCCCAGATACAAATGTTTTGTCCATTTTTAATACTTTATATACGAGATGCATATGCTTACATCCTTTCTATTTCTGTGCTACTAACGCTGTGTAGACGTTCCATGTACCTTTTGTTTCCTCCCTCTTTCTGTTTTCAGCTGCAGCGGATGTGAGTTGAGGGGATGGCCAGAGGATATAGAGAGGATACAGTGGACATTTAACAGATGATAACAGACATAGAATGTTTGTTGCCCATACATGTCGCGGATGTACATCGTACGTGGTGGAAAGTTCATTCATTCAAAAAGTTTTGTGCAGCTCAAAACTTTTTGCGCAGATGAAATTGCAGTGGACGGATGCTCGATGGATAGAGCATATGAAACACGCATGCAGTAAGTACACAACGGATGCATAGCATTTTCCAACGGATGGCAAGCTTTTTTTAATGTTTTACATCCTCTTTGCATCTGTAAGTGCAGTGGGACCGGGCCTTAAGATATAGAAAAACTAAAGTAATGAGAACAGGTAAAACAACGAGAATTAAAATTCATACTGATAGCTTCTGTTTTTGAAGACTACCATGTTCCAAAGTCAAGAACTACACAATAGACTAGTGCTAGGTAGGAATGCAATTAAAGCTTTGAAAAGATATGTACATCAATTGATATGCACATACTTAGGATAGAAAATATATTGATCAATTAAAGTTTGATGTTGGAAAAACCACATGAAAATACCTGGTAGCCAAGAATTTACACTAAAGGATCACTGAACGAGTTCTAGAGTTCTAATGGAAGGCACAAATGCATCTTAAGCAAAGACCTGTTCCTTTGAAAAGTCCACAATGTTGTGAAAGATGGAAAGATGGAAAGGAGAATAAGATTTGAATTAGCAGCAAAATGGGTAGACTTTTATAGTGGCATTGGATGTATTGTTGGAAAACTTGAAAGGTCAGGTTAGAGGCAGGTCATCCTGAAGAAAGTTTATCTATACAGTTACTTAGAGATGATACTGACTTGATGACACAAATTTAATTCAAGTGAACATCATTTCTTTTCATAAGAAATAGCAATCGGCTATTCGACTTATTATACCACTTTATAGTGCTTTCCAGCCCTCTCAAAGTGGTTTACAAAGTCAGCATATTGACCCTAACAATTTGGGTCCTCATTTTACCCACCTCAGAAGGATGGAAGGCTGAATCAACTGTGAGCCTGGTGGGTTTTGATCTGCCAAATTGCAGTAGAAGTAGCTTGCAGTACTGCTCTCTAACCACTGTGCCACCAAAGCTCCTGTGTGACATAGCTTTCTCCTTGCACTGACACTACAACAAATATGTTTGCTTTTTATTCTGAAATTACAGTGTTACTTAAGTGAAAGAAGTGTGACATTTTGAGTAATGCCAGAAGCTACATCATTTTAATACTTGAGAAATATATACAAAATGAATAGTTTTGTTAGTGCTTAATCAAGGAAATCATTCTAGCAATTTAAGAATTTTATTATAATATCAAGGAAGCTGTGCTTTTGCTTCCTTCATATTATATATTATATACTAGATCTAAAAAGATAAAATACAGGTTAGCTAACTGTAGTTACCATAATAATAATTACAATAAATAAATTTGAAGATCTAGACTATAATTTAAAATCTTGAATGAACCATCTGCCATATGTTTTAAAAGCAATTTAAATCAGTTTTATTAATTAATCAGTGCTATTGCACTTTTTATCCATCCATCCATCCATCCATCCATCCATCTATCATCTATCTAATTAAGATACTGCCCATTTAACTCACAGAGTATTCTGGGCAGTTTATAGATAAAAGCATAACTTCTGATACATTGCCAATCATAACTGAAATTGTTGTATTACATTTCAAAGACCAGATGGTTCGTAAAGTGCTATTATAATTTCTCCCATACAATCATGTCTTTCCATTGACATAAGCAGAGGAAACTTTGGATTATGCTCTACTTTTTTTTCCAAAATTATGTTAGATCAGCAGAATATAGTAGGCATATTTCCAAATCTATGGAAGTCCTTATGATTTTTATGAAGTTGATTATCTTCAGGACTATCTTCAGAACTTAAAGATAGAATGATCAGTCTTAAAGATAGAATTATCTCTAGTTTGATGCAACTTTCCTCCAAATATTAAGCATAGAATAATAATTATGGGAGAAGGATATGCCTCCATAACCTGACCTGGTGGGCCACTATGATAAACAAAATGCTTAATTAAGATGACCTTGGCCTTAATCACCAAAGTTATATATATATAGTGTGGTTTTTATCCAGGACTTGGAACAAGCCTAGACTTGGACAAACAGCATTTCAAAAACATAAGAACAGCTTTGGTGGTTAAGGCCATATGAGAAGATGATTTTTGGAATTTCCCATCCACAATTACACCTGAAAAACAGATTGAATGAAAATATATTTATCTGGCCATCCCCAGTCTGGTGAGAGGTAATGAATTATTTAAAATATTATATTTTAAAATTGTATATAATTATCCACAGTAGAATATACAAGTTTTATGATCCTTTTCATTAATAATTTTTACTGACAGCCATGTAATAATAATAAAGGACCATATATGTAATAGAATCTATTTTGTGAGATATATTTGCTTCTCCTTCACAATATTTTTGCTCATGTTCTTTTTATTCTGACAAATCTTTGACCCGATTCAATTAAGATTATTTTTAAATCAGATTGATTTTTAATCAGATAACTTCCAAAAAAATGAATTCTGTTTTTTAAAATTATTATTATTATTACCTTCAGCATTTTTAGAAGATGGAATGCTGTTTTGTGTAATAAACTGTGACTCGGAGACTCTTAACAAAATTTCTAATTTTGAATGGTAAATAATGTATATAAATAAAAGGATCAACTACATAAAATTTCAATTTACTATATCTGAATAGTTGTCAAAAATGTAAAGAGATTATTTGAACATGACATGTATGCTGTACATGTCTTAACAGCATGTATACTGTACTGTCTTAACAGCAGAACACAAAAGCATTCAATAAAATTAGAAATAATTCTGATAAATAATTGCTGAATTAACAAATACTTTTAGTATATAATGACTCTTGGCAGTGTACACTAATAAATTCATAACTAATAATACATAAAACAGCTTCCAGAAAAGAAAAAAATATGTATTCTATAGTTCCATACTTTATTTGAGGAATGTCAAACTCAATTTCATTGAGGGCTGCATTAGGGTTGTATTTGATCTCAGGGGGCTGGAGTGGGCATGGCCAGATGGGCATGGCCAGCATGACATCACTCATGTCAGGGGGTGCCTATGGTAGCCCAAGTGAAAACTAGCTCCTGAGCTGCTTTTTGGTTGGGACAGCGTTCTGCATCCCTCTGCCAGCAAAAACAGAGCTCAGGAGGGTCACATGCGGTTCTCGCAAGCTCCATTTTCACTGGCAGAGGCACCGCAGTCTGGTTCTTCACTGTTTCCAGAGTGGCCCTGAGGGCCAGATCTAAGCACCCTGAAGGCTAGAGCTGGCGAGCCTTGAGTTTGCCCTTCTCTATCCAGTTTAACGCAAGGTCTAGCAAAAAAACAGGTTTTTAAGGCTCTGAACTCTAAAGGTAGTCCTCATTGAACTGCTACTCATTCAGGAACCAAAGTTACCTCAGCACTTAACAAGGAGGATGTCATGGTAGCAGCTATTCACAGCTTCCTCATGGTCGTGTGATTGTGATTCAAATGCTTGGCAAGCAACTTGCAATTACAATGTTACAGCCTGCTGTGGTCACATGATGCACACTGTCAGCTTTCAATAAACAAAGTTTATTAAGAAGCTGGCAGGAGGCCAGAAATGGTGATCATATAGTAGGACACTGCAATTTGCAGAATTAGCTGAATTATGGCAATTGGGATTGCTAAAACTGTTTTAAGTCAGTACAGTTGCACTTTATGAATGGTCCATTTATCACCAGAGCTCTTGGCCCAAATTACCAGTGTTAAGCAAGAACTACCTGTACATAAGGATGGCAGCCAGCCAATATCAGGGGCAAAATTGTTTCAGAGGGCAGTTGCTGTGACATAGAAGAGGGTAGGCACAGGGAACACGACCTTGGTGTTTAGTACCAATCTCATGCTCTGTCCCATTGCACTCACCTCATTTTCCTGGTCAGCAGATCTGTGGTGGCCCTGATCTTAGACTGCTGGTTTTAAATGTGAGATCAGCTTGCAATAAGGCTAATGGACCCAGATAGGTTCCAGAAGAAACTGGGGGTTATAACTGCAGATCTATTACACAGTCCAGCCAAGCTCTTAGTCACTGTTTGGAATAGGAAGGTGACTGAGGCTCTGGATAGGATTGCACCCTTGTGACCTCTCCTCGCCTGTAGACCTCTCTGTGCCCTGTGGTATACAGAGGAACTGAGAAGGATGAAATGCATGAGGAGAAATCTAGAGCGCTGCTGGCAGAAGACAGAAGATGAACTTGATTGAGCATGGGTAAGAGCTGCTACTAAGGCCTAACTTGTGGCGATTCATGAGATGAAGTGTAAATACTTCTTCATACTAACAGCATCTGCAGATAATTGCTCAGTAACCCTCTTTAAGATGAGCCATCTCCTCCTAGGGAAGGAGGAAATTGAGGTCCACCTGAAGGGGCACGCCGAGGAATTTGCAGATTTTCTGGAAGACAAAATCACTCAACTTAGTTCCCAGTTAGATGCCGGCATGGTTGCTGATCCAATGGAAGCTCCTGAGGCAGTGGGAGACAATGTCCCAGCTCTTTAAGGAGGCTGTGGTCCACCTTCTTCTTAAGAAGCCATTGCTGGACTCCACCCGGTTGGATAATTTCAGACCTGTCTCCAATCTACCCTTTTTGGGGAAGGTTGTTGAGAAGGTGGTCATGCAGCAGCTCCAGAGGTTTCAAGATTCAGGCTTGGATTTGGGACAGAAACAGCATTGGTCACACTTTTGGATGATCTCTGATGGGAGTGGGATGGGGGTAGTGCATCTATCCTTGCTCTACTTGATCTTGTAGCGGCTTTTGATACCATTGATCATGGGATTCTCCTGTGCTGTCTTGGTTCACTTTCTTCTTCTGCAGCCGCTCTCAGTCAGTGTTTATAGGAGGGGAGAGATCCAGCCCTCACCCACTGCTTTACAGGGTTCCGCAGGGCTCAGTACTCTTTCTGCTCCTGTTCAACGTTTATATGGAGCTGCTGGGTGAGATCATCTGTCACCATGACTAGAGGTATCACCAATATGCTGATGATACTCAGCTGTATGTCTCGGCCCATGGTGAATTAAGTGATGCTGTATCCTCCCTCTCGCAGTGCGTGGAGGTTGTTACGGGCTGGATGGGGAGCAGCAGGTTGAAACTGAACCCTTGCAAGACCGAGTGGCTCTGGGTTTGGAGTTTGTTGGTTCAGGGAGAATTACATCTTTAGTCTTGGATGGTGTGGCACCACCCCAAACAGACCCTGTACGTAATCTAGGGGTTTTCCAGGACTCACAATTCCTGTTCAAAGAGCAGGTGGCAGTCATGGCCAGGAGGGCCTTTGCGCAACTGTGGGCTATGCACCAGTTACACCCTTTCCTGGATGAGCGGTCCCTACTCACAGTCACTCATGCCCTGGTCACTTCCCGTCTTGATTATTGCAATGCACTCCACATGGGGCTGCCCTTGAAGAGAATCCAGAAGCTCCAGTTGGTGCAAAATGCAGTGGCCTGCATGGTTTTGTGCAAACCCTGTTGTGCACTTGTGGCACCTCTCCTGCAGGAGCTGCATTGGTTGCCGATTTGCTTCTAGGTGCAATTCAAGGTGCTGGTTGTCACCTTTAAAGACCTTCATGGCTTGGGTCTGGGTTATCTGAGGAAACATCTCTTGCCAGTGACATCTACCCAACCCATTAGAGCGAGGAGGCAGGGAATGATACATGTCCCACCCAAGGAGATACATCTGTGAAACCCAGAAGGAGGGCCTTTTCCGTGGTGGCTCCGTCTCTCTGGAATATCATTCCCCCAGAGATTAGAATGACCCCCTCACTAATACTCTTCCAAAAAGCACTGAAGACCTGGTTTTGCCAGTGGGCCTGGGGAAACCAAAGAGGGATGGAGCCCATCATATGGCTAGTGTGATCTGCTGTCAAGGGGTGGGAGTTGGTTTTTGTTTTTTTGCTTTTTGTTTTGTTTTTTTGTTTTCCCAAATTTTGTTCTATTGTACTTTATTAATTTATTTAATTCCTTTTATTAGTTTTTATTGTTTTTATTTTTTGTTTTAAATATGGCTTTATATTGTGTAAGCTGCCTCGAGTCGCCATGGGCGAATAGGTGGCAATATAAATTAAATAAATAAATAAATGATAAATATGTCCTAGATCCCAACAGATAACACTAATTAATGGAGAGAACACGAAATATGTGACTTTCTGATCAATGAAGACAGGTAGAAACTATGAAAGATAGATGGTCCTTCTGATAATCAGGTCCTATGCCAAGAAGGGCTTTATAACTAGCACCTTGAATTGTATTCAGCATCAGTGTAGGCCATGAAGCAGAGGTGCTACATGTCCATAATGGCATGTGCCACTGCATTCAACAGATGCAGCTACTAAATTGTTTTCAAGAAAAATTCCATGTATATTGCAATACTCTATATGAGGTGACCAAATTAGGAATGACTGTTTGAAAGGCCATCTACTCCAGGTAGCTGCACAGCTCTCCCAAAAGATGAATTTGGTGAAGATCTTTTTAACTACAGCTGCTCCTCAAGCAAATGCCTCCTGCTCCTCAAGCAAATTTCACAATACTCCTGATACGATTCAAACCCGCACAGCAATTCAATGTTGTCAGTGTTGAACTTAAACATCTTCCTATCCGTGTGCCTCCCGCCCAGCCTCGAGACAATGGAACAAGGCTTTGACAATATCATCCGATCAGCCTGAGATTGAGAATTGTAAATGGGTATCATCAACATATTGCTGATTTTTGATCCAAACAGAAGGTAGCCTTGTCTAACAATCTCATGTAGATGTTAAAAAGGGAGTTAAGAGTTCTAAGGGACCACACACATTAGGGACCTGGACAGAGATGGTATTCATCAGGTTCTGACCAATTCTGGAGAACTGGTAGTGGAAAGTTTGAGTAGTTTGGAGAACCGCCAAATACCTCTGACTGGTCCTGCCCCCATCTATTCTCTGCCTCCTGAGTCCCAGCTGATCGGCTGGGTCTTCTTTTATTGCCCTGCACAGGAGAAGGGAGCTAGAAGGGAACTGGAAAGCAGGTTAGTGGGGTGGGGAGGGAATGGGATTTTGCAATAATCTTTTCCCAGGAGTGGGGAGGGAATGGAGATTTTACAATATCCTTCCCCTGCCATTCCCATCAAGCCATGCCATGCCCACCAAACCACACCCAAATAACCGTTAGTAAAACAATTTGAATCCCACCACTGGACCTGGGACTTCATAATGCCCTATTCAAATCTTCCCTGCATATGTTGGTCTGATGCTATCAGACTGGAGGGAAGCTAGTAGGTAGCAATAGAGGTAGATGAAGGGCATAGCTGAAAGGAGACTTTCCTGCTCAGTGCTGGCCCAAAATCATTCAAGGCATTCAGACCATTTTACTAAAACAACTGGAATGGCCTCTTCACTTTAGCAAAAGCAAGCAGACTGCCTGAATCAGGCTGTCAAAGATCATCTTAGTCACTTTGCATAGGTCTAGGCAATAGACTTCTATAAAAGGTATACAGTTTTATAACTGCAACCATGATTCATTCTATGTACAATATCTCCTCTTCATTATGTCCATGTTCATTTCAAATATTTTACAGATTCAACCACAATGAAATAGAAATATTCAGTATTACAATAATGTACAAAAAGAGACCTTATCTCTTAAAATCTTCTGTTTCACTGACATAAACCACTTTCACTTTTGCACAGGCCAAGAAGCATTTTGTTTAGCCCACTGAGGTGCAAAGACAACCACAAATAATATAAAGCAGGCTCAAATGTGACAAGAATAGCATATGAACAAGAGAAGCATAATAAAGAAGAGACGATGGCAATTAAAAATTATGGTTGGCTATCAAATCCAGCCTATCTTTTGAGGAAACCCAAATTATACTTTTACTTGAAGCATTATGTGATATATGTTGTTAATAAAATTAAGTGAGCAAAGCAATCCCAATTTATATATATTGCATATTGAACACACACACACACAGAGACATACACACACATTGCTTTGTATCATTATAGTATACTGTATATAATACCAGCTAAGTTTATCCATTATGAATAATAGAAATGTGCAAGAAGTATTGAAAATAAAAAGTTGAATAAGTTGAGTATAGTTTCAATAAATATATTTATTGAATATATTTTCAGTGGTATATAAATAGAACACATTCCCATTTTCAGAACCCTTTTGGGTTTTGCTAACATTTCTGGTTATTTGCTTTATAAACTGCCCTTTTCAAATATTAATGGCCCAATCAAAATTTAAAAGGCATTTCAAAGTTCTTATTTATTAATAGCAGTATCTTATTGATGAGAAAGAAGGTTGCAGGTATTTGCACCTGTTTGTATTCGCTGGGAATTTAAAATTGGAGTTGCAACCTTTTATCTATTTAAACATAAAAGCAATCCATTTTAGTTAATTAATTCATATGGTGAATCATAAATGAGTGACTAACAGTACAGTGCATGGTTGTTTTCTTTGTTTATTTTTAGCTTCAGTGTATCACAGTGATGTAACATTTTTTAATAAATACAGTCGGATTTCTGTTCAAGAAGTAGCTGAGGTTTCTTAAAGTTATTTATATGAGATGGTGGCCATATAAAAGGGAGGGATGGAGGGAGGGAGGAAAAAAAATTGCACATTTTTTCTCCTTCAAAAAAGTAAATATGATCAGTTTTTCAGCTGATTTAAGCTAATCAACCTGAAATACTAAAGAATACTTTAAAAATATTGTATTAACAACTCATATATGCCTTAAAATTCACCATGTTTACACACGAGCAACTCCTTTTGCACCATATTTCTATTAGGGGTCTGGTAGTAATACTTTGAGATAGTTCTGTTCCTATCTCTCCAAATATAATCGGAAGATGCGGATCCACAAGGTTTTGTTTTGTATATCATGCCATTTAACATCCATATAAAACCATTGGAAAGAATTGTCCACAGGTTTAGAGAAGGAAGTAATCAGTGCTGATGGTAGTTATATTTTTCTCAGACTTAGAATTTTCAGCATGATACTTTCAATCATATTTCATCGGTAGCAAAGAGAGCTGTTAGTCTTTGACCAGTTGTGTCACTATCGGAAGAACAAAGACTTAGCTTGGTGATTTCTGCACTGAATGCATGAAACAGTCTTGAAAAGTCTCAGAAATTGCATTTGGCTCAGAACATTGCAAAATATGTGAGGATTGGCTTCTCCTAAAAGTTTGCCTAAGTCCCATGTACAAACAACTTCACTGGATCCCAAGACCAACTAACAATTCTCATATGTATAAAAAATGCTCACACAGTTTAAAGGCCCTGTCACACTGGCCAACGGATGCAAAACGTTTGTAAAAAGGACACAGCGGATGAGAAAAATGTTCCATCCGTTGTTATCCGCTCTCAAAAGTGCCCCGAATTTGCATAACCAGAGCGGACAACACGGAAAGGAACGGACGGGGGGAGGATGTAGGGCGGATGGAAAGTGGATGCTCCACGGAAGCCTCGCGGATGGAAGCAGATGGGAGCGGATGGCACATCCGCAAGGCTTCCGGGGGAGCACAGCAAAGTGGACGCGGAACGGAAAGAGTGGATGCAGAGCAGATGCAGAGCGGATGGAGCGGATGCAGAGCGGAAGCCTAGCGGAAGCCTAGCAGATACCTAGTGTTCACTGTGCATGCGGGGAGGATGCATTGCATCATCCCTGCGGATATAAAGGGAAGCAGCTCACAAGCAGGTCACCATTCAGAGGAAAGACCTGCTTCCAGACACGGCTTGCCAGCCAGCCAGTCAGCCAGCCAGCCAGCCAGCCAGCAACCCAACAACCATGGGGAAGAAAAGGAAGCCTCTGCCATCTGCTGCCAGCCCTGGCAAGAGGGACAGGGCCACCCTCCCACCCCCTGGCCCTGACTCTGCTTCTGCTGGGGCTTCTGCTGCGCGGGCTCGCTCTTCTGGTGCTGGGGCTTCTGCTGATGCTGCTTCTGGAGGTGGTGCTTCTACTGGGGCTTACTCTGCTGATGCTGCTTCTGGTGGTGGTGCTTCTGCTGATGCTGCTTCTGGTGGTGGTACTTCTGCTGGGGCTTACTCTGCTGGCACTGCTCCTGGTGCTGGGGCTTCTGCTGGGGCTTACTCTGCTGGCACTGCTCCTGGTGCTGGGGCTTCTGCTGGGGCTTACTCTGCTGGCACTGCTCCTCATCCTGCTGGTGCTTACTCTGCTGGCGCTGCTCCTGGTCCTGCTGGTCCTGCTGGTGCTCCTGGTCCTGCTGGTGCTCCTGGTCCTGCTGGTGCTCCTGGTGCTGCTGGTCCTGCTCGTGCTCCTGGTCCTGATCCTGGTGCTGCTGGTGCTGCTGGTGCTGCTGGTCCTGCTTTTGCTGCTACTGTTGTTTTTGCTGCTGCTGGTGGTGGTGGTTGTGTGGAGGAGCAGCCCCTACAACCTTGAAGCCCTTCTGATGAGGGCACATATGGCCCTGCCAAAGGGAGGAAGAGGCAGACGCGTGAATGGGAGAGGAGGCAAGACACAATCGAAGAGGAACATGAGGAGGACGTGCTGGAGTGGCTGAGGGAAAATGAATATCTTTGGTGGAAGGGACAGAGGCTCTATCGAGACACCAAGAGGAAGCAGGCTGCTTGGAGAGAGAAGGTGGAGAGCCTGGGCTACACTTCAGAGGTGCTCCTCAGCTGGAGGAAGCACATGCACACCTGGTACGGGAAGCTGCACCTCAAGAAATCTGGCCAGGCCGCGGTCAAGCTGATGGACAGAGAGACCTACGTGATGGCCAAGTGCAGCTTCTTGGAGGGTGAGATCTGCCACCGAGGAGCAGCACCTCTCACAACCCTCTCTCTCAGGCAGCCTGCTGAGAGCCAGTCCTCTTCTGGCCAAGAGTCAGCTCCTGTGTCCAGGCAGGTATCTGTGGAACGTGTCACGACGGAGATCCCCCCAACAGCTGTACTACCCATGGCGGAGCGTGTGGAGGACTCCCTGATGCAGTGGGAGCAAGGAGAGGGCACTTCCAACACAGCCTAACCCGCATCCACCCCCAGCTCCACCTCCACCAAAAGGCAGGGAGGCAGACCGGAGGGGCCAAGCCACACTGTCCTGCTGGAGATCAGGGACACCATCAGGAGCAGCGTAGATCTCCTCTCTCATCTGGTACACACCGACGCCCCATCCTCCAACCGCAAGCCCTTCCTCACCTACGTCAACCAGACCATCATGAACATGTTGGAACCCCAGTACCAGGTGGTGAAGGACAGGATCACCGATCTTCTTCACAACCCTCCAGACCAAGATGAACCTGCTCCCACCCAGTCCAGGCCTGCTCCTCCACCCCAGGTGATGACACTGCCCTTCCAAGGCTTTCCACAGGCCCTACCCTATCAAGGCCATGGCTACCAGGAGGTCGAGAAGCACAGGCAGCCCTTCCCAGCCCAGGCAAGGGTACATCGTATGCCACCGGTGCCACTGATGCTACCGATGCCACCCACACCACCGATGCCACCCACACCATCGATGCCAGCCACGCCACAGATGCCACCCATGCCACTGATGCCACCCACGCCAGTCCTCACCCAGCTGCAGACCAGACAGCCACACTACACTGCTCCTTCCTCCACCCCACAGCCAAGGCCAGCCTCAAAACATCTGTCATTGGTATTGGGGCTGACACCCCTTGTCATGGAGGAAGGGGCTCTCAACATCACAGGTCTGAGCCAGCTGTCTGAGAGCTTCCTCAACACACCATCCCATGTTGTCCTCTCGGGGCCAGGCACCCTAGTGGCACCTCAGACCAGCACTCCAGCAGCAGCCACAGCACCTGGACCCTTCACCCCTGAGACTATGGGAATGCCTCAGACTGACTGAGAAGAGTGCCAGAGACTGGGTGGCTACCTGTTGACTTTATTTTTGCTTTGGACACTTGACTTGGGTCATTTTTCTTTTACAGCTTCTTATTAATAAAGATGATCTTTGCTTCACACACTTGCTTCATTTATTTTTGTCAATAAAGTCTTGGTGGAAACTTTTAGAAAAGTTAGCAGTGGGATGGGCAGGGATACCTGTGGGATGGGTAATAGCTGTGGGATAGATAAACCTCCAGTGCAAGCATAGTGGGACTGTATGGTCCACCCTCCCAGGTGCCACACCTATGGCCCTTTATTATCAATAACAATTTAATCATTCATCAACAGATTTCAACATAAACACAACTCTTTATTAAATGCCCTGTTCATTGTAGGGCCACTCAACATACACGGCACAATCTCATCAGTGTGATGAGACAGGCTGAAGGAAGCATCCATTAATCATCTATCATCCTGTCTTGCCACTCCACTGCTCCAGCTGGGGAGTTGCACCATTGTCTCAGGAGGTTGCGCTGCTTCTTCCCTTCACATGAAGCTCTGTTGGGGTCTTGCACATCCTTAGTGTGTATCAGGTTTCGCCCTTGCCTCCATTCCCCAGGCTCCATGTCCCCATTGCTTTGTTGGAGGTCCACAAGCCTGTTCTGCAACACTAGGTAGTGGGTGCGCATGAGATTGTGCAGGATGCAGCAAGCTTCCACGATCCTCATCACAATCCATGGGCGATGCCGCATGGTAGTGAGAAGTACCTGGAACCTGTTGGCCAGGATGCCAAAGGCATTCTCCACCACCCGCCTTGCCCTGGACAGCCTGTAGTTGAAGATCCTCTCTTTATGGGTGAGGCATCTGGAGGTGTAGGGCTTCATGAGGTAGGTTCTGAGGGAGAAGGCGTCATCCCCCACGATGAAGTAGGGCACATCTTGCGTGTCGTTGGGCAGGGGGTCTGGATCTGGGAAGCCCATGATGAGGTTGCGTTTCAGCCCCTCCTTGAGATGACTGGCGTTGTACACCTGGGCATCTGAAGATGAGCCGTTGCCTGAAGCATCGATGTACATGAAATTGTAGTCAGCATCGACCATGGCGAAGAGGATGATGCTGAAGAAGCCCTTGTAGTTGAAATAAGTGAACCCCGACTTGGCTGGAGCTTTGCAGGCCACATGCTTGCCATCTATGGCTCCAACGGTGTGGGGGAAGTTCCAATTCTGATACCACTGCTCTGCAACTTTCTTCCAGCCTTCTTCAGTGGAGGGGCACTGGAGGAGCTCCTCCAGGTATTCTTCGATGATGGCCTGCACCACTTCTCTGACCACAATGCTGATGGTGTTGTGTGGCACCCTCCAGCCATACTGCATGCTCGTGTACGTGGTCCCTGAGGCCAGGTGGCACAGAGTCAGTGCCATCTTGAGCCCAGTGTCCAGGCTGGGCCCGAAGTTGGTGTTTGCCTTGGTCAACCTGGGTCTCAGCCGCTCCACCACTTCATCAAACATGGCTGGAGGCATCCTCATGAAGTTCTGGAATGCACGAGGGTCTTCGTTCCTCAGCTCCACCATCAGCTTGTTGTACAGTCCGTACTCTGCTCTTCTCCCAATCTATCTTTCGACCCAGACACTTCTTGGCCGCCTCCTTTTCTTTCCGTAGAACAGTTGAAAGAGCCTGTAGATGGCTTCGCACTGTTTCAGAACGATGGTGGCTACCAAAAGGACTGTGTTATGATCCATGGTGGACATCAATGGATGCTGTGGAAGAGCAAGAGCCAGATGAAGGCTGCAGAGGTCTGCACAGCAGGGCTGATGGACTGAAAGTGAGATCCAGGTGAGTTGCTCCCCCTTTTTATAGGTAATATAGGTTTTCCACTAGGTGTCCTTTTGCATCCTCTAGGCATCCTCTAGACATCCTTAATATCCGAGATAGGTCCCCTCTGCGAACGTTTTTTCCGTTTTAAATGCTTTCTTTGCGAGCTGTGTCCGCTTTCATCCTTTCTCCGTCCGTGCTACTAACGGTGCGCGTCCGTTCCGCTTCTTCCCTGTGTCTGTTTTCCACTGGAGCGGATTTGAATTGCGTGGATGCGCACCGGATGCCTAGCGGATAGAACGGACGCGTAATGGATGACGACGGATGTAGAACGGATGTTCCCCGTATGCCTTGTGGATTTATTTGACAGCTATGTCTACTCTTTGGCAAATTCATGTTGTCAAACAGTGTTACTGGAAATCAAGCAACCTCTTAGTTTCCTGTGTCTACTTCAACTGTCTTAATACTTTTGAAATGCATTTTTAATGCATTTAAAATTACAAAATTTATGTTTATTGTATTTCTGTTCTTGTAATTCTATTTCTGTAAATAGCCTTTATGCAAGAGAGCATTAGAGGAATGCTCTGAATAAAATCAATTCATTTATTTATTATTGATCCCAATAATATAAATGTATTTAATTCTAGCAGTCAGGTAGCATATTTATCTGTTTTTAAAAGGCAATTCATGTCTTTACTTTGTAAATGAATAAGGACTTATAACCGTGTGATTGAGGACATTTGGTTATAAAATTGATATTAATGTTTTACAATTGCTTTTATTAACTTGTTTGGTGACATTAATTGGTTCAGAAGTGCCTTCAAATTAGTGTTAACTCCTGGTGATTGCTTGATCAGTCTCTGCAATTTTCTTCACAACATTTTTTTTGGGGGGAAATTATTTGTCATTGCCTCCTTCTTAGCACTGAAAGAAAATGACTTGTTCAAGATCAGTCATCTGGCTTTGTGCCTAAGGTGGAACTAGAATACATTGAGTGTCAATTTCTACACTGGTGCCAGTGGTGGTATTCTACCGCTTTAGCCAGTTCATGCTACTGGTTCAGCCGAACTGGTAGTAAAAAAATTGCTACCAGTTCAACTGAATTGGTATTTCCAACTATCAGCTGGGTGAGCATCAACTGTGCTGTGTGATTTAGATTATCTAGAAAGCAGGAAATCTGTGAATTTCTTGCTTTCTAGCTGATTTGATCTAAATCACATTGTACAGCTGATTCCCTCCCCACCACTTCAAAATGCATCTTTTTCCAGCGTTCCCTGAGGTCCACTAGGCCAAAAAGGGGGCATGGGGGAGTGCTGCACCTCCGTCGTGCTCCATATTTGCTCCCAGGAGGCTTCCCTGAGGCCCACTAAGCCAAAAATGGGACATGGGGGGGAGTGCAAAAGAAAAAAATAAAGAAAAAGAGGGAGGGGAGAAAGAAAGAGAAAGAAAAAAAGAAAAAGAAAAAGAGAGAGAGGCGGAGGGAGGGAGGGAACGAGGAAAAAAGGAGAGGAAAGAAGGATACAAACTTTGCCACTAAACCAAGGGTCTTCAAACCTAGCAAGTTTAGGGACTCCAAGTCCCAGAATTCTGGGACTTCAGAGTCCCAGAATTCCTAGTTAACATGACTGGTGGAGGAATTCCAGGAGCTGAAGTCCACAAGTGTTAAAGCTGTCAAGTTTGAAGATTCCTGCACTAGATGCAGCTTTAAAACATCACAGCAATCCAGGGCTGGAAGGTGTCTGGAGGTCATCTAGTCCAACCCCCTGCTTCCGAAAGTGAAGATGGGGACTTCCGGTTGCAAGGCTTTGGCGGCGGCAGGAATCCGCGAGTGTGCGTGGTTCCTGCTACGCTCGCTGCCGAGGTGCCCCCAATCCAGCTGGATTTGGAGGCTATGGTTACCCCGTAGAGGTAACCGAAGATAGGGGACATCCAGGCAGGGGTTTGGGGGAATCGCAATCCCCCTCCTTAGCCGGTTTAACTCCCTTTTCCCAAGGCAGTGGAGCGGTGGTCAGTAATGGCCGCCACAAAGAAACTTTCAGCCGGACAAGATTGTGCAGGAGGAAGTTTGAAGAAGTGAAAGTTTTTGGCTGAACCGGGACAATAAGTTAATTCTTTATTCTGGAGGTTCAACTTTTCAAATCTTGTTTCCTCACAAGATCGTTAAAAGCGGTGGAGAAAAGTTAAAGGGAAAGGTTTTTTTTCTTCTCACTCTCCTTTCCTACGGAGATAGCAGATGGAAATCGGAAAAACTTGCTTTGGCATAGAAGGTAATTAAATCTGAAAATTAAAGCCAAGGGGATATTAACATTTCTGAACATTGGAACTAAAGCCCATGTCACACTGGCCAACGGATGCAAAACGGACACAACGGAAGAGCAAAATGTTCCATCCGTTGTTATCCGCGCTCAAAAGGGGCAAAAATTTGCATAACCAGAGCGGATAACACGGACGCGGGGAGGACGCAGGGTGGATGCAAAGCGGATGCGGAACGGAAGCACAGCGGATGGAAGCGGATGGAACATCCGCAGGGCTTCCGGGGGGCCTCAGCGAAGCGGACGCAGAATGGATACAGCGGATACAGCGGATGCAGAACGGACGGCGAACGGATAAAGCAGATGCACAGCGGATGCACAGCAGACAAAGCGGATGCACAGTGGAAGCCTAGTGGATGCACAGCAGAAGCGGAACTGATGCCGACCATTAATTGCGCATGCGGGGGGGAAGTATTACGTAAGCCCCCCAGATATAAAGGGAAGCAGCTCGCATGTGGCCAGCATTCCGAGTAAAGACCTGCTGCTGGACACTTCAAGTTCCTTGCCTGCCCTGCCAGCCTGCCTTCCAACCAGCCTTGGTGCCTGCCTACCTGCCTGCCTTCCTGCCAGGCTTTCTGCCAGCCTTCTTGCCAGCCTTGGTGCCTGCCAGCCTCCCCGCCAACCAGCAACCCCACAACCATGGGGAGGAAGAGAAAGCCTCAGCAACCTGCCGCCATCCCTGGCAAGAGGGACAGGGCCAACCTCCCGTCCCCTGCCCCTGACTCTGCTGGTGCTGGGGCTTCTGCTGAAGCTGCTCCTGGCGGTGATGCTTCTGCTGGTGCTGGGGCTTCTGCTGTTGCTTACTCTGTTGAAGCTGCTCCTGGTCCTGCTCGACCTGCTCGTGCTCCTGGACTTGCTCATCCTGCTCGTGCTCCTGGTCTTGCTCCTGGTCTTGCTCGTCCTGCTCGTCCTGCTCATGCTCCTGGTCCTGCTCGTGCTCCTGGTCCTGCTCATGCTCCTGGACTTGCTGGCTCTGCTGATGCTTACTCTACTGCTGCTGATCCTGGTCCTGCTGTTCCTGCTGCTGCTGCTGCTGCTGCTGATGATGATGATGATTATGATCCTGCTGGTGAGGATGATGATATTGATTATGATCCTGCTGGTGAGGATTATGATGATGATGATGATGATGATGATGATTCTGCTGGCGCTGCTGCTGCTGCTGGTGGTGTGGAGGAGCAGCCCCTACTACCTGGGAGCCCCTCTGGTGAGGGCCCATCTGGTCCTGCCAAAGGGAGGAAGAGGCGTATGCGACAACGGGAGAGGAGGCAATACTCCATTGTGGAGACGCACGAGGATGAGGTGCTGGAGTGGCTGAGAGAGAACGACTATCTGTGGCGGAAGGGACACCGGAGGTACAGGGACACCAAGTGGAAGCAGGCTGCGTGGAGAGAGAGGGCAGAGAGTATGGGTTACACTTCAGAGTTGCTTCTCGGCTGGTGGAAGCACATGCACACCTGGTACGGGAAGCTGCACCTGAAGAAATCTGGCCAGGCCACTGTGAAGCTGACAGACAGAGAGACCTACATCATGGCCAGGTGCAGCTTCCTGGAGGGTGAGATCCGCCACCGAGGAGCACCAGCAGCCCCTTTCACCGCCCTCTCTCTCCGGCAGGTTTCTGTGGAGCGTGCCATGGCGGAGAACCCGCGGACAGGTGTGGTAAGCGTGGTGGAGTGCGTAGAGGACTCTCTGGTGCGGTGGGAGAAAGGAGAAATCGAGTCCACCACACTCCTAGCCGCATCCACCACCACCCAGCTCCGCCTCCGCAGAAAGGCAGAGAGCCGGACAGCTGGAGGGGCAGAGCCACAATGTCCTGCTGGAGATCAGGGACACCATCCACACCAGCATAGATCTCCTCTCTCAGCTGGTCCACACCGACTCCTCATTCTCCAACCGCAAGCCCTTCCTCACCTATGTCAACCAGACCCTCAAGGAAATGGCGGATCCACAGTACCAGCAGGTGAAGGACGGGATCACCAAGCTGCTTCACAACCCTCCAGACCCAGAGGAACCTGCTCCCACCCAGTCCAGGCCTGCTCCTCCACCCCAGGTGATGTCCCTCCAATTCCAAGGCTTCCCACAGGCCCTCACCTACCAGGGCTACGGCTACCAGGAGGTTCAGCAGCACAGGCAGCAGATCTTCCCAGTCCAGGCACAGAGTCATCGGGCGACACCGTTGCCACCTGTTTCACTGATGCCACCGATGCCACCCACGCCAATGATGCCACTGACGACAGCGATGCCACCCACGCCAATGATGCCACCCATGACAGCGATGCCACCCACGCCAGTCCTCACCCAGCTGCAGAGCAGACAGCCCCACTACACTACTCCTTCCTCCACCCCACAGCCAAGCCCGGCCTCAGTACATCTGTCATCAGTACTGGGGCTGACACCCCACGGCATGGAGAAAGGACCTCTCAGCATCACGGGGCTGAGCCAGCTGTCCGAGACCTTTCTAAACACACCGTCCCCTGTTGTCCTCTCGAGGCCAGGCACTCCAGCACCACCCACTACCACAGCACCTGGACCCTTCACCTCTGGACTGGGCACACCTCCGAGTGACCAGGAAGAGTGCCAGAGACCGGGTAGCTGGCTACCTGTGGACTTTATTTGGACACTTGACTTGGCTCATTTTTTTTTACAGCTTGTTCTTCAATAAAGTTTATCTTTGATTCATACACTTGCTTCATTTCTTTTTTTTAATAAAGTCTTGGTGGAAACTTTTAGAATTGGCTTAAGCCTTTGCATGCTTGTGGAATGGGTTAAGATAGCAGTGGGGTGGGCAGGGATAGCTGTGGAATGAGCAGGGATACCTTTGGGATGGCTAATAGCTGTGGGATAGATAAACCTCCAGTGCAAGCATAGTGGGACTGTATGGTCCACCCTCCCAGGTGCCACATCTATGGCCCTTTATTATCAATAATAATGTAATCAATCATCCACACATGTCAACATAAACACAACTCTTTATTAAACGCCCTGTTTATTGTAGGCCCACCCAACATACATGGCCAAATCTCATCCGTGTGATGAGACAGGCTGAAGGAAGCATCCATTAAGCATCTACCATCCTGTCTTGCCACTCCACCACTCCAGCTGGGGAGTTGCACCAGTGTTTCAGGAGGTTGCACTGCTTCTTCCCTTCACGTGAGGCTCCGTTGGGGCCTTGCACATCCTCAGTGTCGATCAGGTTTCGCCCTTGCCTCCATTCCCCAGGCTCCATGTCCCCACTGCCTTGTTGACCATCTATGAGCCTGTTCTGCAAGACTGGGGAGCGGGTGCGCATGAGATTGTGCAGGATGCAGCAAGCTTCCACGATCCTCCTCACGGTCTCTGGGTGATGCTGCATGGTGGTGAGAAGTACCTGGAACCTATTGGCCAGGATGCCAAAGGCATTCTCCACCACCCGCCTTGCCCTGGACAGCCTGTAGTTGAAGATCCTCTCTTCACGGGTCAGGAGTCTGGAAGTGTATGGCTTCATGAGGTAGGTTCTGAGGGAGAAGGCGTCATCCCCCACGATGAAGTAGGGCACATCTTGCATGTCGTTGGGCAGGGGGTCTGGATCTGGGAAGCCCATGATGAGGTTGCCTTCCAGCCCCTCCTTGAGGTGACTGGCGTTGTGTACCTGGGCATCTGAAGATGACCCGTTGCCTGAAGCATCGATGTACATGAACTTGTAGTCAGCATCGACCATGGCGAAGAGGATGATGCTGAAGAAGCCCTTGTAGTTGAAATAAGTGGACCCCGACTTGGCTGGAGCTTTGCAGGCCACGTGCTTGCCATCGATGGCTCCAACGTTGTGTGGGAATTTCCACCTCTGATACCACTGCTCTGCAACTTTCTTCCATCCTTCTTCAGTGGAGGGGCACTGGAGGAGCTCCTCCTTGTATTCTTTGATGATGGCCTGCACCACTTCTCTGACCACAATGCTGATGGTGTTGTGTGGCACCCTCCAGCCGTACTGCATGCTTTTGTAGGTGGTCCCTGAGGCCAGGTGGCGCAGAGTGAGTGCCACTTTGAGCCCAGGTTCCAGGCTGGGATGGAAGTTGGTGTTTGCCTTGGTCAACCTGGGTGTCAGCCGCTGCACAACTTCGTCAAACATGGCCGGAGGCATCCTCATGAAGTTCTGGAATGCTCGAGTGTCTTCGTTCCTGAGCTCCACCATCAGCTTGTTGTATAGTCTGTACTCTGCTCTTCTCCCGATCCATTTTCAGACCCAGACGCTTCTTGGCCGCCTCTTTTTCTTCCCATAGTAGAGTTCACAGAGCCTGTAGATGGCTTCGTACTGTTGCAGAAGGATGGTGGCTGCCAAAAGGACTGTGGTACGATCCACGGTGGACATCACTGGATGCTGTGGAAGAGCAAGAGTCAGATGAAGGCTGCAGAGGTCTGCACAGGTGGGCTGCTGGTCTGAAAGTGAGATGCAGACGAGTTGCTCCCCCTTTTTATAGGCAGTATAGGTGTCCCTTTGCATTCTCTAGGCATCCTCTAGGCATCCTCTAGACATCCTTAATATCCGAGATAGATCCCCTCTGCGAACGTTTTTTCCGCTTTAAACGCTTTGTTTCCGTGCTGCATCCGTTCTGCATCTGTTCCGCGTCCATTTTGCTTCCTCCCTGCGTCTGGGCGGATGCGAGTTGCGCAGATGTGCAGCGGATGCCTAGCGGATATAGTGGATGCGTAACGGATGCGTAACGGATGCGTAACGGATGCGTAGCAGATGCAGAATGGATGAACTAGATACATTTTCCGCGCAAAAGTTTTAGGCAGCCCAAAACTTTTGGAGCGGATGAAATGTCCATAAACGGATGCTGGACGGATAGAGAGGAAGCAAAACGGAGGCAGTGAGTACAGAATGGATACATCGCATTAACCAACGGATGGCAAGGTTTTTTGTCCATTTTACATACTCTTTGCATCCGTTGGTTCAGTGTGACATGGGCTTAAAAACCATTTTTTTTTTTTTTTTTTGCTGTTAGTGGGAAGGGAGAGGCAAAGAATATATATTAAGATTTTGTTGGAGGAGACGGCTTGGAACTTTTAAGATCAGAGATAACGGCAATAAGACTTTTAAAAAATTACTTTGGAACTGTGTAATTAAATTTCACCCCAGGAAAAGATAGTACAAAAAGAAGAAAGTGCTAAATGAAACAGTTTGTGCTGATTTGGATTGCTTTGTGACTTTGGGACTATTGGACACTATTTTTTGAAAGACTAAAATCATTTGGGTTGTTTTTAAAAAAAATATCTTACAACGGCATGATCTGTTGAAGAATTGAAAATAGAATATAAAAAGTTGAAAGAAGAGGAAAAAGAAGGCAAGGGCTCTTCTGGATCTGTTTTTCACTTCTTCGAAATGGCGATTTCTACCTACCAGGAATTACAACAACAAGAAAGCTGGGATGATGAAGAAGAAGCCATCTTTAATGGGCAAATAATTTTAGTTGAGGAAGAAAAGGGAAAGGGAAAGGAAATGGAGAATTCAAGATTTAAAAAAACAACCAAGAAAGGGAAAAATAAGGTGAAAAATCAATACAATGTCAGGAAGCAACAGAAAAGAGGAATACAACAGAGAAGGGAGACCAAGATGGCGGAGTTTGAGAGATGGGGGGGCAAAAAGACTAGACTGGATAAGAGAAGAAGGGAAAAAGGGAAGAGAAGTTATAAAGATTTAAAACAAGATGTTAAAAAACAGGTTTTTCTTAGAGACAAAGGGTAAAATGTAATTAAAGAAGAGATTCTGCAAAAGTGCACAGGATTGTATTGTAGTATTTGTATTTGAAACAGAGTTAGAAAATTGGAATATTATATGAGTTAACAACATATTAAAGGGAATGTGTAAAATGTCTAATAGAGTTTAATTAGCTATAGAACATTGTTTTTACTGTACTAAAAGCTTACTATTTTTTTCTCTTTTTTATTATTTTAAAATGTACTAGGTAGAATGCACCAAGCAGAATCAGTATGGAAATTATATATTATTTTAAGTGTTAAATCTAAGGGTAAGATAAAAAGTCGTCATACTTCAACCAGTGATTACAGAGAAATTTTGCAGTAAAGAGAAAAGAAGAAATAGATAATTTAAAAAAAACGGACAAAAGATACAAGTAAAATGATTTAAATTGAGATGAAATAAATAAAATAGAATTAAAAGAGTGAAAAGAGGGGAGAAAATATATAGAAAATGTAGAATGATAATTGAGATATGAAATAGTATATAAGGTGAGCATGAATTTGATTTATGTCTGCATAAAAAGATGCCAACCCAGGATTAAGCCGCTTTCCAAAAAAAAGTTTCATGTTTTCATGTTTTGTGTTTTGTTTGTTAAGTTAGCTTATTGAGAATTAATAAAATTTTGGAAGAACGTTAGAAGAGAATAATGAAATTGTAAACAAGACAGATGAAAGTATAAATACAATGAATAAAGAGATATAGAAATTTAGGTAAAAGGAGAAGTTGGAAAAAGAATAAATAAGATATGCATATGTGATAATCTGGAACTATGTTGTACTCAAATAAGATGTTTTATTTGTTTTGTTAAAATTTAATAAGTAGTTTTTAGAAAAGAGATTTTATGTTATTAGGTTTTATGTTTGTTTGTATATTGTCTTTAAAAACTAATAAAATTTGTTTAAAAAAAAAAGAAAGTGAAGACACAGAAAATGTGTTTCTATCTTTTGACTCACCCAGTCACATGACCACATAGCTACACCCACCAAGTCACACCCACAAGACCGGTAGTAAAAAAATTTGAATCCCACCACTGACTGGTTTTTAATCCCTATACCATATTGGCTCTCCAACTTAGCATAAACGTTAATAATATAAAAATAATATAAAAATGGAAAATTACTTGAAAAAAATTCTATCCTAAGAATTATTTCTGACTAAATAAAACTTTTTAAATTAAAACTTGGCAAACATTCCAAAAGCTTTCAGTGTTCACTATCCAGAAAAGGGCAAACAATAACACAGGAACTTAAGGTCTTCTCAATTTTTTTAATGAAATAATAAAAACTAGTTTACTTGAGGACTGCTAAAGGAGTTGAGCAGTTTCAAAATTGGATTAAATAAATATAATATAATATGAGTAAGTTGCTATTATTAGAATTGTAACAAAACATGTATTTCTATTACTTAATCAATGGAAGTGGGAAATATAGAATATAATTGTACTAACTAAACTGATAATTTTCTATTAGAAATATATATATATATTCTCAGCCATTTTTGTCTTGGGATATGCGTAACTTGGGATATGCGTAATTTGGGATATGCGTAACTGTATTAGAATGCTTTCTCTATAAATTCATTGACAGTATTGTGCTTGATAAATCATAAAAACATGGATCAAAAATGTTTTCCCATTTTTATGAAAATGTATTTATAGTTCTTCTCGAATACTTATTTTTGAAGAATCATTTTATTAATGTAATTTGAACTTTTCAATTTTAAAAGGTAAGATAACTATATAAGTTTTATTAAAAAAACAAACGAAACTGAGAACAATGTTGACCATGCAACACTGATTAATCACTACCAAATTTCTTATAAGAAATGATGATTTTCTCTTATCCTTCATAGTCTCTCTACTAATCCCTCCATCCATATGTTCGCTAAACCATCAGCCTTATGTGCAAGCTTCCTCTCTTCCTTCTTCACTGAGCAACTGTAAATACTGAATAGGGAGGCTAGTAACAAGGACATACAGGTAAGTCCCTGATCTCTGACCACGATTGAACCCAATATTTTTCTTGCTAAGCAAGATTGTTGTTACGTAGTAGTGCAGTATTTACAAGCTAGCTCTGCTCATTGTCTACTGCTTGACCTTGACCGGCTCAACTCAGCCTTCCATCCTTCTGAGGTCAGTAAAATGAGAACCCAGTTTGCTGGAGGCAGTATGCTGACTCTGTAAACCACTTAAAAGAGTGCTGTAAAGCACGATGAAAGTATGTAAGTCTAAGTGATATTGCTGTTGCCATATTTTATGATCGTTCTTAACACAGTTGTTAAGTGAATCATTGTACCTGTTAAGTTAGTAACATAGTTGTTAGGGTGGCTTCGCCATTGACTGCTAGTCAGAAATTATAAAATTATAAAACATGACTCCTGAGCAAATATAACTGTCATAAATATGTCATAAATATGAACCAATTGCCAAATGTCCAAACTTTAATCACATGACAGTGGGGACACTGCAACAGTATGAAAAGCAGTCATAAGTCATTTTTTCAATGCCATTGTAACTTTGAATGGTTACCAAATGAATTGTTGTAAATCAGGGGCTACCTCTATGGAATAGGGAAGCTGACAACAAGGACAAGACTGGAATGAACTCTAGTAGTAAACTCTGCTTTATAATTAAATTTACGCTGATTTCATTCCACTTTGTATACCACTATGTATCACCAGCCCATCTTTAAGTTAATACTTAAGAATATTTAATTAGTGCAATGGAAGCAATCTCCTTACCAGTAACCATTGTCTGAAGCAGGACTGTTACATCCAAATAGCAACATATGGTGGACAGTGTCCATACTGGCATGAGGTTTAAAGTCAACTGAAAGACAAAAATGATAATATAAATATAAGTTTGGTTTGTCTTACTTTTTAACAAACCATTAAGTTGTATATGAATGGTTTTCTGCAAACACTGCAGAAAGAATAAAACACGGTGTCATCTACATTTAGCTGCATCTCTTGTAAGCACCAGATCATTGAAATGGCTGGTCAATAGTTTTTTTCAAAAATATTATTACTTGTTAGTGGGTTAGACTCAATATTGTAGGGCAGCCCTTACCAGAACAAGATTTGATCAGCTCTATTGGTTAAATACAAACAATTCAGCAAGTGCCATATTCTGAAAGAACATATATTTGTGAAATAGAAGTTGTTGTACATGTCCTATTCAACTATCAATTATATGCCCCAGCAACAGCTCAGTACTTATAATTTATTTTTATTTTATTTATTTATTTGATTTGTCAATCGCTTACAAGATAATAGGTATAAGGATAAACATAGTTATGAATACATGAAATGAATACATATAAGAAAAATAAAAGAAACAATAGGACAGGGACGGTAAGCACAATCCCACCACAGGGTTTAGGCAATAAATTCACCTAAAACATACTGTTTTAGGATCCAATCTGGATCTGTCACTAGGACCAGAGGTTTAGACATCTAAGCTTTAAGTCTCAAACTGGAGTCCATCCCTCAGGGAATTTCTTTTTCACCAGAATGTGTCATTCTGGAAAGAGAGAGGTTCCCTGAAATTGGGCTCCAGCACGAGTCTGAAAGCCCAGAAGACTAAACTTCTGGTCCTAGTGATCAGCCCAGTGTGGATCCTGCAAAATTATTCCGGGATATGTAGGATATACATTGTGACATACTGTTTTAACATTAATTTTATGTAACTGCATTCTGTTTTATTTTATACTATTTAAAGCCCCTGTCACACTGCACCAACGGATGGAAAGAGGATGTAAAACGGAGAAAAACACTTGTCATCCATTGTTTAACGTGATGCATCCATTCTGTACTCACTGCCTCTGTTTTGCTTCCTCTCTATCCATCCAGCATCCGTTTATTGACGTTTCATCCGCTCAGAAAGTTTTGTATCCAATGTGTCCGTTCTGCATCTGCTAGGCATCCGCTAGGCATCCGCTAGGCATCTGTTCTGCATTCGTTATGCATCCGCTATATCCGCTAGGCATCCGCTGCGCATCCATCTGCTGCAGCGGTAAACGGACGCAGGGAGGAAGCGGAACGGATGCAGAACGGATGCAGAACGGATGCCTAGAGGATGCAGCATGGAAACAAAGCATTTAAAATGGAAAAAACGTTCGCAGGGGGACCTATCTTGGATATTAAGGATGTCTAGAGGATGCCTAGAGGATGCAAAGGGACACATAGGGGAAAACCTATACTGCCTATAAAAAGGGGGAGCAACTCACTTTCTCACTTTCAGACCAGCAGCCCAGCTGTGCAGACCTCTGCAGCCTTCATCTGACTCTTCCTCTTCCACAGCATCCAGTCATGTCCACCGTGGATCGTAACAAACTCCTTTTGGCAGCCACCATCCTTCTGCAACAGTGCGAAGCCATCTACAGGCTCTGTGAACTCTACTATGGGAAGAAAAGGAGGCAGCCAAGAAACATCTGGGTCCGAAGATGGATCGGGAGAAGAGCAGATTATGGACTGTACAACAAGCTGATGGTGGAGCTCAGGAATGAAGACACTCGTGCATTCCAGAACTTCATGAGGATGCCTCCAGCCATGTTTGACGAAGTTGTGCAGCGGCTGACACCCAGGTTGACCAAGGCAAACACCAACTTCCGGCCCAGCCTGGAACCTGGGCTCAAGGTGGCACTCACTCTGCGACACCTGGCCTCAGGGACCACCTACAAAAGCATGCAGTACGGCCACACAACACCATCAGCATTGTGGTCAGAGAAGTGGTGCAGGCCATCATCAAAGAATACATGGAGGAGCTCCTCCAGTGCCCCACCACTGAAGAAGGATGGAAGAAAGTTGCAGAGCAGTGGTATCAGAGGTGGAACTTGCCCCACAACGTTGGAGCCATCGATGGCAAGCACGTGGCCTGCAAAGCTCCAACCAAGTCGGGGTCCACCTATTTCAACTACAAGGGCTTCTTCAGCATCATCCTCTTCGCCATGGTCGATGCTGACTACAAGTTCATGTACATCGATGCTTCAGGCAACGGCTCATCTTCAGATGCCCAGGTATACAACACCAGTCACCTCAAGGAGGGGCTGGAATGCAATCTCATCGTGGGCTTCCCAGATCCAGACCCTCTGCCCAACGACATGCAAGATGTGCCCTACTTCATCGTGGGGGATGACACCTTCTCCCTCACAACCTACCTCATGAAGCCCTACACCTCCAAATGCCTCACCCGTGAAGAGAGGATCTTCAACTACAGGCTGTCCAGGGCAAGGCGGGTGGTGGAGAACGCCTTTGGCATCCTGGCCAACAGGTTCCAGGTACTTCTCACCACCATGCAGCATCGCCCAGAGACCGTGAGGATGATCGTGGAAGCTTGCTGCATCCTGCACAATCTCATGTGCACCCGCTACCCAGTGTTGCAGAACAGGCTCGTGGACCTTCAACAAGGCAATGGGGACATGGACCCTGGAGAATGGAGGCGGGGCAATACCTGATAGACACTGAGGATGTGCAAGGCCCCAACAGAGCCTCACGTGAAGGGAAGAAGCAGCGCAACCTCCTGAAACACTGGTGCAACTCCCCAGCTGGAGCAGTGGAGTGGCAAGACAGGATGATAGATGATTAATGGATGCTTCCTTCAGCCTGTCTCATCACACTGATGAGATTGGGGCATGTATGTTGGGTGGGCCTACAATGAACAGGGCACTTAACAAAGAGTTGTGTTTCTGTTGACATGTGTGGATGATTGATTACATTATTATTGATAATAAAGGGCCATAGGTGTGGCACCTGGGAGGGTGGACCATCCAGTCCCACTATGCTTGCACTGGAGGTTTATCTATACCACAGCTATTACCCATCCCAAAGTTATCCCTGCCAATCCCACTGCTATCCTTACGTATCCCACAGCTATTACACATCCCACAGGTATCCCTGCCCATCCCACTGCTATCTTAACCCATCCCTCAAGCCTGCAAAGGCTTAAACCATTTCTAAAAGTTTCCAGCAAGACTTTATTAAAAAAAAGAAATGAAGCAAGTGTGTGAATCAAAGATAGACTTTATTAACAACAAGCTATAAAACAAAAATGAGTCTCTGGCACTCCTCTTGCTCGTTCAGTCTCAGGGGTGAAGGGTCCAGGTGCTGTGGAGGTGGCTGGTGCTGGAGTGCTTGTCTGATCCCCCACATCATCAGCTCCTCCAGAAGCAGAAGCAGCAGAAGCTCCAGCCCCAGAAGAGCGAGCCCGTGCTACAGAAGCCCCAGCAGAACCAGAGTGAGGGCCAGGGGGTGGGATGGTGGCCCTGTCCCTCTTGCCAGGGCTGGCAGCAGATGGGTGAGGCTTTCTGTTCTTCCCCATGGTTGTGGGGTTGCTGGCTGGCAGGGAGGCAGGCAGGAACCAAGGCTGGCAGGAAGGCTGGCAGGAAGGCTGGCAGGCAGGCACCAAGGCTGGCAGGCAGGCATGAACCAAGCCTGGCAGGAAGGCAGGAACCAAGGCTGGCTGGAAGGCAGGCACCAAGGCAGGAAGGCAGGCATGAACCAAGGCTGGCAGGCAGGCAGGCACCAAGGCTGGCAGGCAGACTGGCTGGCAGCAAGGCTGGCAGGCAGGCAAACAGCAAGGCTGGCAGGGAGGCTGGCAGCAAGGCTGGCAGGCAGGCAGACAGCAAGGCTGGCAGGGAGGCTGGCAGCAAGTCTTGCAGGCAGGTATGCAGGCAGGGCAGGCAAGGCTGTCAATCCGTCCGGCAGCAGGTCTTTCCTCTGAATGGTGACCTGCTTCCGAGCTGCTTCCCTTATATCCACGGGGCTTACGCAATGCATCCTCCCCGCATGCGCAATTAACGCTAGGCATCCGTTAGGCTTCCGCTGTGCATCCGCTCGGGTTCCGCTCTGCATCCGCTTTATCCGCTGTGCATCCACTGTGCATCCGCTTCATCCGTTCCGCGTCCGCTTTGCTGAGGCCCCCCGGAAGCCCTGCGGATGTGCCATTAGCTCTCATCCGCTTCCATCTGCTGGGCTTCCGTTCCGCATCCGCTTTCCATCCGTTCTGCGTCCTCCCCGTGTCCGTTCCTTTCCGTGTTATCCGCTCTGGTTATGCAAATTTTTGCCCCTTTTGAGAGCGGATAACAACGGATGGAACATTTTTCTTGTTCGTTGTGTCCTTTTTACTAACGTTTTGCATCCGTTGGGCAGTGTGACAGGGCCTTTATCTTGCTCTTTTTATTTTATCTGCCTTACTATTTTTTATCTTTTCTGAGTTCATTGTGGTATTAGAACCACAGATATTTCTTAATACTGAGCGAAAGAATGTCTTTGAATTCTGATTTTTGAAGCTCAGTGATATAAAAGAGTATTTCTGGGAAGGAGAAATGGAATACATCAATGGAGAGAATTCGTTCCTGTGATATCCACTAGAATTTTATAATCCACTGGGATTGCATACTGTCTTATGTTAAACAAATGAAAACTTTTGAGGATTCTTTGCGGGCATTTCAAAAATTGATTGATATTATTATAACCAGAAGTGATAATTCAGAATGTGGTAATTCCAGATCAGGTGACAGAATAACACTGATGAATTTACTGTAATAACATTACCAAAAGCAAATCTGGCGTTACCAACATAATTTAACTGTTTGGAAGCATAATCAGACAGGAACAACATAAATATTTTTGGAACTGTGTAACTTCTTTAAAAACCCAGCATCCTACTGGGAAGGAAGGAAGGAAGGAAGGAAGGAAGGAAGGAAGGAAGGAAGGA
>BLBF01000010.1:49158812-49171809 GCA_015471245.1 Laticauda colubrina | reverse complement strand
GGAAGGAAGGAAGGAAGGAAGGAAGGAAGGAAGGAAGGAAGGAAGGAAGGAAGGAGGGAAGGAAGGAAGGAAGGAAGGAGATCGAGATTTTCTAACTGCCATAGGGCCTATAGTATACTAAATTCATATTTATGATAGTCCACAACTTACAACCATTCATTTAGTGACCATTCAAAGTTGCAATGGCACTGAAAAACACTTTACACAACTGTTGCAGCATCCTCATAGTCATGTGATCAAAATTCAGATTTTTGGCAAGTGTTTCATATTTATGAAAGTTGCAGTGTCCCAGAGTTATGAAATCACCTTTTGCGACTTTCTGACAAAGAAAGGGGAAAGCAAGATTCACTTAACAACCATATTACTTACTTAACAAATGCAGTGGTTCACTTAATAACTGGAAAGGAAGGTCATAAAATAAGACAAAACTCACTGAACAGTTGCCTTTCTTAGGGATAGCAATTTTGGGCTCAATTGTGGTTGTAAGTTGAGGACTATCTGAATTGTCAAGTTCATAAGATTTACAACTGCACAAAAACATTGGGTGAAATCTTCAACATTATATTATTCCCTCAGTATTTTTGATTTACTACTAAAATAATTTCCAGAGGCTAAAGACATTGAACAATTATTTGGTTTCATTTTAAGTTTTTTTAGAAAATTATATTACAGAAAAGTGGGAAAACCTTTTTTAAAAAATAATAATTGCAACATCAATAATAATTTACTGGGTACACAGAAGACCTATGAGAAGGGCTTGCTTACAATCTTCTGAGTAAAAGAAGGACAAAATGTTGTGCAGCACTTTAAAATCCTGTTGTTTTTTAATAATTATAGATTTCTTAGTCAATTTGGTTGGGATATTTTCTGTTTTTTTCGAAAGACAATTACTCCATTATTTTTTATTGATCTGTAGTTTAAAATAGAAAGCAATTTTGCAAATATTAACATTGAAAATTGTTTTCAGTCATAAACATATTTCTTCCTTATTCTGAATATTGCCATTTAATTCCTTTGATATATATGACTGCGCATTCTTTGAATTATATATCTAACTACTGCAACATGGTATTACAAGTTCTTATTAGCTCTATGTTCACATATGTGATTCTTTTAAAACACACTGTTGGAAAAGGATATGGATAGTTTATAGAAAGATGTGGTAAAATATGTTACACATTTTACAGAAAAAGAAAAAAATGGAGTAGAGCTTTCCTTCTTCCAAGGAACACGTAATATATATGTAAATGGTTATTGTGATAATTCAGCAATTTGAAAATAAGTCCTGCTTAATATTTATATCCCGGTTATTCCTTTTGTATTTCATAATTGTCCAAGACATATTGCCACTGAGTTCTTGATCATTGAAAATGATAAATAGCATTGAAGAGATTGGTTATTAAACATAATATTTACAACATAGCTGAAAAAGATTGTATTTTTCTTTTCTCTTCTTTAAACTAGTTGTTAAAAAACAAAGCTTATATTATTTCAATTTGCTACCTATTCATCCTTAAATTAGTTATTCCCCCCCTTCATTTTTACCAAAGAAGCTTCACTTAATTAGAAAAGATTTAGTCATCTAAATCTAAATTCATATTATTAGCTACATTTTCTTTCTTTGTTTGCCTATTGGAAACTATCCTTCATGAACGGTCTTAGAATTGGTATATTTAAATTCCTATGTTAAGGGAGAACTCCTGTTGTTACAGTTTGAAGTATTCTGGAAAATATGAAATTCCTTATATATTAGTGAGTAGGGAGATATATCAAGCAATACCATGAGTTCATTTTTACTACTAATTTTTTTATAATACAGAACTAAGATATAATCATCACAGAATTCATTACACATGTTCATAAGATGTGATCTTGCAGTATAATTACTCTATTTTGTTCAGAAGTTATTTCATTCTCAAAGTCTCACTGATTTCTGCAGAAGTTTTTATTCTATTTAATTATGTACCAATGGTTTGTAAATTAGCGTGAGAACAATGGAAATGGATATGTTATGTGTTTACCATCATAAACAAATAATACACAAAGCTGGAAGAATGCCCATTGTGTAGAAGCGCGGGAAATAGGACAAAGGCACCAGCGTAACTTCAGCTCTTTATTCAAGGTATAGATCTGTGTAGCCTTTAGAGAGCCGCGGCAGCTCTTCTTATACAGCTAGCCAGCGGCTCTCACCCAATGACAGCTTTCTGAATCTCCCACGATCAGTTCGTCCAATCACGAAAGATTCCTTACTAACCAATCACCGTCGTGTGTCTCGGCCAATCACAGTGCAGTTCGTTTTAGCCAATCAGGTTAGGGTATTACAAGTATGTTAATATGTAACACCCCTCCCCTCTTGGTATGGTCCCTCCTACGTGACGTAGTCGCGTAGGTAGGCAGGGCTTTTTACTTGCCTACTTGACCTTTGCAGTTCAGTTGCTGCATGGTCTTCAGCCAGTTCGGAAAGGATCTTCGTTGCTCCCACTCTTCTTTCCATGGAACCGCCTGGAAAGGTGAGTCAGGCCTTTCGCCACAACTCCCACCCTCTACTGGGTTCGGTCGAGTTGTCGGCTTCTTTGTTCCTGGCCGGTCTTTCTGGGATAGTTGAGCTGGCTTGACTGTTCCTTCCAGGCGAGGTTCCGAGAGGGTCGTCTTCCTCTGGTACCCTTTGGCTTTGTTCATTTTTCCAGTGAGTATTGTTGGTTTCTTCTTTTATTTAGCGGTGTTTGTATTTCTGGTTCGGTTTGCATTGGTTGGGCCCGTTCGCTTTGTCGTTGTCTTGTAGTCGTATTTTCTTTCTTTTTGATGATTGTTTGGGGTTTCCCCCCCCCCTAGTTTTTTTATTAGAGTCTGTTTGTGAGTTTTGTGGGTTTTCAGTGCTGTTTAAAATTATTCTTGATCATATTTGGTCAACATGCCGTTTCCAGTTTCTTCCGTCCTCTGTTTCCAGCCGGTACGACCAGGGGCCTGTTACTTGGGTTATTGTAGCGGATACCCATAGTCGGTCCCCTGAAAATTTTTTAGTGTAGATCGTGTCTCCCGGATTAAATGCCTGGCTGGAGGAGTCTGGTAGTTTTTCTGGATTGTAAGTCGGGTAAAGTCTGTCTAGATGGGATGGGAGTTTTCTTCCCATCAGGAGTTCTACCGGGCTTTTATTGGTTTTGGCACTTGGTGTAATGTGCTGTATTGTTAATAGTTTATTTTGTCGTGTATGTTACCAGTGTCCATCTTTTCTAAAGCATCTTTGGTATATCTGACCATTCGTTCCGCCCGCTCATTCGCCGCTGGATGAACGGGCGCTGTCAATGCATATCGGATTCCCCATTCTGCGAGGAATTGCTCGAATGCCAATGCCGTAAATTGTGGCCCATTGTCAGATACTATCAAGTCAGATAGGCCGTGGGTGGCGAAAAGTCTGTTTAGTTGTTTTGTAACCACCTCCGTCGTGGTAGATCGCATTAGGCTTACCTCCAACTAGTTGGAGTAAGCGTCTACTGCAATCAAGAAAGTGTGCCCTTTTGTGGGTCCCACAAAGTCTATATGGACCCTCGACCATGGTCCCCTTGGTGTTTCCCACTGGAGGGTTTGTGCTTCAGGCGGGTTTGGTCTGGATTGCTGACATTTGTCACATGTAGCCACCCAGGTTTCAATGGTTTTGTCTATCCTTGGCCACCATATGTAGCTTCTGGCTAGGGATTTCATTTTCACAATGCCCGGGTGTCCCTCATGCAACATGTGTAATATTTTTTTTTGTAAGCTGTCTGGAACTACTACTCTATTGCCCCATAGTATACATCCCTTTTGGGAGGATAATTCAGTTTGCCGGTTTCGGAAGGGTTTAAACTGGTCACTGTTTTCTGTTTCCGGCCACCCTTTTACCACCCAGTTCAAAACTCACGCCAGTTTGCTGTCTTTGCCCATCTCTCTTGCAATGTCTGATGCGGTTGTTGGTAGGTTGGGCAATGTCTCTATTTGCAGGGTGGATGTGGTGGGTGCAGGGTCATCTTCATAATCTGTTCAGGGGCAATGGCTTAGTGCGTCGGCATGGAAGATGCATTTCCCTGGGCGATGTATTAGTTGGTAGGTATAGGTGGCAAGGAACTCAGACCACCTTGTCATCCGGGGAGACAGTATGTTGGGGGTGGCCTTGTTTCCCGCCAGGATCCCCAGTAGTGGTTTATGGTCAGTAATGAGGGTGAAGTCCATACCATATAAGTACTCGTGAAACCGCTTCACGCCGGTAACTGCTGCAAGTGCCTCCTTGTCGAGCTGGCTATAATTTCTTTCTGCCTTTGATAGTGTTTTCGAGAAGTAAGCAATCGGTGCTTCTCTCCCGTCTGGCAGGATATAGCTTAGTATAGCTCTGATGCCGAATCGAGAGACATCGCAGGTTACCGTCAGTGGTAGGGTCTCGCTGTACTGGATGAGGACTGATTGTGATGTGAGGAGGTCTTTTATGTTCTGGAAGGCGGCCTCTTCCCACTTGCCCCAGGACCAAACGGACGTCTTGTTGAGCAACCTATGCAGAGGTTCCGCTGTTGTTGCCTTCTGTGGCAAAAAGACATTGTAGAAATTGATTAGTCCCAGAAAGGCTTGTAATTCTGCCTTATTTTGAGGTCTCGGGGCTTCCTTTATTGCTTTTATTTTTTTGTGGGTAGGGTGGATTCCGTCTTTGTCCACCAGATCTCCCAGGAACTCAACCTTTTCAGTGCAAAACTGGCAATGTTCTTTTTTGACTTTAAGTCCTGCATTTTTAAATTTTTGTACGACTTCTCTGAGTCGGTTTCTCAATTGTCTTTTGTCTTTGGCCGCTACCAACACGTCATCAAAATATGGCACAACTCCCTTAATTCCTTGGGAGTAACCGTTCCATGAGACTCTGGAACACCCCTGGTGCCACACTGACTCTGAATTGGAGCCTTTTGCACCAGAAAGACCCCCTGTGGGTCATGATAGTTTGCGCTTCCACAGTCTTGGCATCGACGGGGAGCTGTTGATATGCTTGCGCGAGTTTCGCAAAGACTTTTCCTCCCCCAGGTGAGTGTAGGAGGTGCTGTACCACCAGGACTGGGTATGCACTTTGTTGCAGTGCACTGTTAAGTGTCACTTTATAGTCCCCACAAATTCTCACGGACCTGTCTGGTTTGATTGGGGTGACTCTTGGGGTCTCCCAGCGTGCATGATCTATTGGTTCCAGGACCCCTTGTGCGATGAGCTTATCTAATTGTTCGTCTATTTTTGGTTTGAGGGTGAATGGAACTCATCTAGGTTTGAGCCAGATTGGGGCAATATTGGGGTTCAAGCTAAATAATATTGGGGACCCCCGGTACTTGCCTAATTGTCCGTCCAACACTTCTTGGAATTCCTTCATCAGCTTCTCTTCCCAGTCTGTTTCCTCGACATGGTTGATGCCCGTCACCTTGATCCCTAATGGCGCAAACCATTCCAGACCCAGCAGGCTTGGGCAGTCTCTGTCAACAATAGTGAGTGGAAGTACTTTTCCATGTCTTTTGAAGGTTACATGGAAGTGTCCAATTCCTATTACGGGGATTCTGTTCCCCTGATAGTCTTTAATGGTGAGTCTCTGGTTCTCCAGCTCTTATTTCTGCAAGCTGGGCACCAACCTCTTAATTGTGTCCCAGGACACCATGGAGAGGTATGATCTGGAGTCCACCTCCATTCTGCACAGCCTGCCTTTGATACTAACCTGTACGTGTACTTTTCTTGCATCTGAATTGTCTGAATGGCTGATTGTGACCGTTTGATGGCTTTCTTCCCGTCATCTGGTCTCGTTGAGCCGCTTGTTTCGGTTTTCATGGTTCCATCGGTTCTCTGTGAATCTGTCTCAGTTTCTGGGAGGCGTGTTGTCACGTCATCTTGGGCTGGAGTTCCGTTTGTTTCGGCAGACCTTGGCGATATGCCCCCATTTTTTACAGTACCGGCAAATTGCGTCTAAAAACCAGCACTCACAACGGGGGTGGTCGTCGCCGCATCTGGCGCACTGGAAGCCCGACTTATGACTTCTCCACCGGTCCCGCTCTGCTTGCAATCAGTGGATCTCCTCTTCCTCATCGTTGGTGTTGGGTGATAGATCGACGTCCTCGTGGTGCGCTGTTGTTGCTTTGTGACCAGTTTCAGTTCATTTTTGGGGGGATGTGTTGGTCTCCAAGGTTGTTGGCTGGTCCCTTGCATTCATTCATCGCATCTTGGCCACTGATTTCTTCATGGCTTCGGCTGCGGTGGCTTCAGCAATGGCTTCAGTAACTGTAATGTCTGCTTGAGCCATTAGGCTGCTCTGGAGCACGGGGTCTCTGAGACCGAGAACCACGTGGTCCCTCAGAGCCTCGTCCATGTCTGAAAAGCCACATGCGCCTCCAATGTTCCTCAATGCTGCCACGAAATCCCCAATGCTCTCTCCGTCCTTTTGATCCCAACGGTAGAATTCATGTCGCCGGATCAGATTTGGCATGGCTGGGGCATAGTGGTTCCAAAGTAATCAATCTAGATCTGGCCAAGTCATCTCCTTCACGTCCTCTGGCTTGGCCAACGCTTTGGCCATCTTGAATATGGCTGGTCTGCAATGGGTCAGGAACACAGCTCTCTTTCAGTGGTCGTTTGCATCCTTGAGATTGTTGCTCTCGAGGAACATGAGGAATCTATCGATGTAAGAGTCCCAGTCCTCAGTTGCCTGGTTGAATGGTGCAGGTGGCGAGTTGCTGCCGGCCATCTCGTCGGTTGTTCAGCTTGGTTGCCACGTGCCCGACTGATCTCTTTGTCTCAGAATCCCACCTTCATCGCCAGTGTAGAAACGCGGGAAATCAGGAGACCAGCGTAACTTCAGCTTTTTATTCAAAGTATAGATCTGTGTAGCCTTTAGCAAGCCGCGGCAGCTCTTCTTATAGAGCTCGCCGGCGGCTCTCACCCAATGACATTTCTGAATGTCATTGAATCTGAATCTCCCACGATCAGTTCGTCCAATCATGGGAGATTCCTTACTAACCAATCACCATCGTGCGTCTCGGCCAGTCACAGTGCAGTTCGTTTTAGCCAATCAGGTTAGGGTATTACAAGTATGTTAATATGTAACACATTGCTTGTTAATCATTTCAGGGTCTAAAGAACTTAACTCAATGGCTCTTTGTAAGTTATACAGAAGCACTGAGGAATTGGACCACATTATAATTGATCACCTACATTCCCAGCTGAAGAATTACATAAAAAATTGGCCTGCATTTAAACTACATTTAGTTTAAATGTATAATATCCTACTTATATTATATCCTTATATTGCTTAGTAAATTGACTTAAAATTAATAATTCAGTTGTGAAACAGAGATACAAGTACAGTAGTTCTACTAGTAAATAAGATATGTGTTTTTTGCATTTTTTTCTACTTGGATACAAAATATTAATACACAAAATTATAGGTGTAACTTTATGTCTTTCCCTGTGTCTATCTCCCTACCCATCTCCATTTTGAGGGAAAAACCTTGAACATTGTGAAACTAGAAAATATTTTATAATAGCATCACATTACTGACCATTGCTGGGGGCTACCTGTACATTTGCAAAAGGAAATTTCAGTCATTTAGATTGGTTATGAAACAGTATTACATTATTTGTAGAGGAGGGGAGCAAATGAAGCAGGGAAAAGGGATGCATCTGATAATGTATGTTTTTATTATTTTTAAACCATATAAACTGAGGCATACTTGCAATTAAAAGGCTGGAAAGAATTCCAGAAATTGTGCTTTCTATATCTTGCTAAGGAAAGACTTAGTAAAACTGTTTTATTTTTAACTCAGTTTCTTGACTGAAAATTAAATAGTGTTACTTTAATAACACTATTTATATATGGCCCTCTTTTACTACTTGTCTTAATATTGAGTTTATGTTAAGAACTCAAGAAAAATATTTTAGTTGATTTCTTTTGTATCTATAATTTACATATCATTTGTTTTTTTATTTACTTTAATTATGAGGTTGAACTGCTTTTAATTCTCCACGTACAATGTTTCTTTGAGGTCTATTTCTTAGCAAATTAAGAACTGCACATCAGATAACTTCACTCATTTTCACATGTTACAAAAGTTATCATAAATTTTTCCCACCCAAATATGTATGTGTATTATCTATATGTGTGCCTGTTTGTATATGTGTGTGTATACACATGTGTATGTATGTGTGTGTGTGTGTGTTTGTCTATATATACATACATAAATGCAAAAAAAGAAAAAAGAAATCTCAGTCTGCAATAAGATATCTATTACAACAGTTTTGCAGTTGTTAAATTCAAATAAAAAGCAATGCATCTTCTCATCTACTGTGTAATATTGTTGACAAATGGGGATTACTGTCAGCCAGCAAAGGAAAAACACATTATGTACTGTTGGGCATATTCATGAAAATCAGGGACGGAGAATGGCAGATAAATTTTCTAGCTCTGGCAGAATGGCTTGCTTTCAGACATAATACTTCTCAGTGTCAGTAGAATGGCCATTAGTTATCACCACAGTTCAATAATAAACAACAGACTGTACCAGACCTGCACAGTATAACCAATACATTTTCGCTTTCGGATGTGCCCTTATAAAGTAATTAAATATCAAAATGCTAAATGGAGAAATAATAGTTTTTCACAAATGCAGTTGATTGTGTGCATCATCTACAAAAACTCTGTGGAAAAAAGGCACAAAATACAATTAGTTCTCAGAAAAGAATTATAACCATATTTGGTAACTTACCTTTAAATGTAGAATATTTTTGTTTTTTTAAATGCAAGTTTTGCCCTATATGACTGTTTTCAATTTTAATAAAATATAAAAAGTTAATTGGCAATTACTGAAAAAATAGATACATATTTTATTAAGATAATAGATATCTTAATAAATATTGGGCAATTTTGTCCACTGGTTAAGGCACAAGATATAATATTGGGCAATTTGATATTTTATGTATTTCAATTCACCTCTATGACTTCTGATACTCAGTGTAATTATTTACTATTATCTAAAGCAGTTTTATCTTAAATTAAAATTGTAATGGAATTTTGCATGAATATAGATATGCTTGTAGAAGTAAAAAAATATTTAAAATTCACCCTAGGAACAACACAGGCAAATAAAATATAATCAAGACCTATTAAAACTTCATCACTGTGGTTAAGCAATATATTTCAGTCACTGACATTAACATTCACAGAAATATTCCTGAATTTAATCCTAATGTATTCAAGATTCACTCTATTCTTGTCAGGGTTAATAATTTTCAATATAAAACACAAATGCCTCTTAACAGTTTGACAGTCAACATATATCTATCCAAATGAAATATACTACTTTGAAAGGATTATCCTGCCAGACTCTGGAGAATATGAAAAGAACAGAAATTACAAATAAATGAAGCTGGTTTATATTGAATCAGACCCAACTATATCTTTTTCTAATTGGTTTGAGATCTCCAGAGCCTATCCTTTAAATTTTGTACTGAACATGTAGCATTTTGTCCCTTTGCTATGGGGTCTAATCTGTAATGTTTCTCTGTAATTCCTATTTGGATCACAATGCTCACTAAATGATTGTATGGCTGCTGTTATTATTATCTTTCCTTCAAAGAATAATTTGCCAAAATATGTCTGCATAGGAAGTAAATGGTGTCAGATATTTAGCACATGTAATATTACTGCTGTGAGAGTTGCATTGGTCGCCTGCGTGCTGGCAACCTTTCAAGCCCTTCATAGTTTGGGACCAGGTTACCACCTTTTCCCTGTGATTTTTATCTATCCAGTTCTGCCTGGCAAGTGGGGCAAGGAATGTCAGTCAGCGGGTACTAAGAGAGGTGCTTTCTGTATTCGTCCCTGTCCTCTGCAACATTTTCCCCTCAGGATCACCTAACCCTGTTGGTCTTTCATAAGGCTTTGAAAACTTGGCCTGGGGCTCCAAGGTCTGGGCCTCGGGCTCTAAGGGTGCAGGCTGTCCTGTTCCCTGGCTATATTGATATCTAGAACTTTTTCTTGGCAGCCATATATATTAATAAAATGAAATTCAATGTAGAGAAAAGTAAAGTCCTACACTTAGGCAAGAAAAACCAAAAGTACACGTATAGACTGGGTAAAACTAGTCTTAATAGCAGTAACTGTGATAGGGATCTTGGAGTCTTAGTGGACAACCAGCTAAATATGAGCCAGCAGTGTGCAGTCGCTGCCAAAAAAGTTAATGCAATCCTAAATTTCATTAACAGAGGGATACAATCAAGATCAAATGAGGTACTAATACCACTCTATAAAGCCTTAGTAAAACCACACCTGCATCCAATTTTGGTCACCACATTATAAAAAAGATGTTGAGACTCTAGAAAAAGTTCAAAGAAGAGCAATCAGGATGATTAGGGGACTAAAACATATGAAGAAGGTTACAGGAACTGGGCATGGCTAGTCTAGTAAAGAGAAGGACCAGGGAGACATAATAGCAGTCTTCCAATATTTGAGGGGCTGCCACAGGGAGGAAGGGGTCAAGCTATTTTCAAAAGCACCTGAAGGCCAGACAAGGAATAATGGATGGAAAATGAACAAGGAGAGATTTAATATGGAAATAAGGAAAAACTTTTTAACTGTGAGAACAATCAACCAGTGGAACAGCTTGCCCTCGGAAGTTGTGGGAGCGCCATCACTTGAAACTTTCAAGAAGAGATTGGACTCCCATCTGTCAGAAATAGTGTCGGGTATCCTGCTTGGAAGGGTGTTGGACGAGATGACTTACAAGGTCCCTTCCAACTCTGATTATCTGTTATCTGTATATTAAATTTGTATTTTATTATAATTGTTTTCAACTGTTTTATAAATATTTGCCACCCATAATCACTTGCTAAAGATGGGAAGATATAGAAATTTAATAAATAAATAAATTTCCTGCATTCATCATAACAGGGTTCTTAGACAGATTATTTTATATTTTTTATCTTACCCTAATTTAATCTCATGGCTAAAAAGAGATTTTAACCTGGAGTTCCCATTTGCATATGGATTACCATAGCTCACTCATTAGTAAGGAAGCAAAACATACCATCAAATATTTCAATCTTAAATCAATCTAAAAGTGCCATATCAATCAAATTATTACTAATAAATCATAGCACAAGCTGCTGAAATTTTTCCCATAAAAGCATTTTTTCAAAAACAACCAAAAAAAGTCATCATTTTTCATTGCATGACCAAACCTCTGGTACCTGAAGCCCAAATTACATTCTTTAAAGCTCCAATCCACATATATGGATATAGTGATAATTTAGTAACTATACTATTAAAACTTTTTAAAAAATAGGATTATTTATTTATATCTCATATTTCTAGACCTTCATTTTTTAAAAATAAAAAAGTCTTTCTACAGGTTTTATTGGTTATTTGATTTGGTTGCAAGAAAATGGATTCTTTTCACTCTATTTTAAAATTTTAGCACTGAACGACTACCTTACATGTGTTAAAAGTTTACCAATACATTTTCAAACTACAAATAGCACTTTCCTGAGTTCTGACTGTCATAAATTTCCATTTTACTATTGACTCTTAGAAGGTGTAAATATTTGCAAGGGGAATGAAATAAAAATTAAGACCGACTTGATTAGCAGATGGTGCTTACTTCACTGGTCTAGTTACGTATATTAAACATTGATACAGTGCTGTGATAGGGCTTGTCATTTACCTGTCATTTCATCCTTGCCTCAACATAAAGCAAGTATGTTTTTGCAGATAGGTAAGAACTTACTGTGCTAATGCTTATTGTAAGTGCAAAGAGACTTACAGCCTGAACTAGCAGGTAAATAAACAGTTTGTACAATGGAGTGGAATTAAATATCCAGCCACAGACAGAAAGCCAATGCTTTATAAATGAGAATGCTTGGGCTCAGCTGCCAACAACATCTACATGAAACTCCTTAAGTACTATTACTCACTGGTTTCTCCAAATGCAGTTCTCCCCAACTTAAGTGGTTCCTTCTAGTTTTGCTTCTGTAATAGGCACGATGAATGCATTGCAGGAACTCTACAGAAAAGTTTAAGCTATAGAGAAGCCACAGAAACCTTGACTGATTCGTATAAATTGAGAGTGTTTTTCTGAATCTTAAATAGTACTCACCTACATAAGCTTCCTCTTCAACTGGCAAACGCAGCGACATGCAAAGGTAAGTATCAGACTATATGGAAGGACAGAAAAAGTAGATTATATAAAAAGTTAGAGCTTTTTTTCTCCTTCAAAAGCTAAAAATACAAGAGGAAATGATCGTAACTTTAACTGTTTTGAAGTATTGTCAAAACTATTTTCTAAATTTAAAAATCTAGCTGAGAAAATGATAAAACACACTTTTCTTTTAATTCCCTACCTGATAGCACCTTTGGTTACTTTTTACCTGACTAGGGTTCATACATGCTTATATGAATTCCAACTACGTATATTAATCAGTGAGAGCGAGAAGTGATACTTTATGGCACTACCTTTTCGTTATGTTCAACCACATTATTAAAGCGGTTTAGAAGCAGGTAACAAGCATGCATCACATATACAATAATACTCAGCTGTTTAACTGAATGTTAAACATCCAGGTGAAGTGATGTTAAATTACACCTGCAGCCATCAGCACTGAAGTTCTGCAATGAGACTAAGCAAGCCAATATCCTTTTAATAGGGTAAGGAAAGGCAGGCATATTGTGAGGGGCTGGAAAGTATATAATTGCATATAATCAATCAATCCATTTTACAAAAAACTTTCCCATACAAATATTTGGAAATAAATATTTATTTTACCAAGTCAAAATCATGCTGTATGATAAACTAAATATAATTCAAAACCTTTCTGAAGATCTATATATATTCAAGACAATAGCACGTCAACCAAAATACATCTTCATTATATATATATATGTATGTATGTATGTATGTATGTATGTATGTATGTATGTATGTATATGATGGATTCTGTTGGGATTTTTTTGGGTGCTATGGCATAATTG
>BLBF01000010.1:49107377-49148032 GCA_015471245.1 Laticauda colubrina | reverse complement strand
TCTTCTTCTTCTTCTTCTTCTTCTTCTTCTTCTTCTTCTTCTTCTTCCTCTTCCTCTTCTTCTTCCTCTACTTCTTCCTCTTCCTCCTCCTCCTCCATTATTTAAAAAATCTATATAGATAGCCTCCATCTTTATAACCAACTTTGGTCAGCTTCCAGTCAAAGTATAAAACAAAATTATAATAAAACTGTAAATCTAAAGACATTAAGAACAACAAAAATCTGGTGCCACATAGTCATTTATCCCAGTATGTGGGGGTAAAGCTACTACAGAAAAGGCATGCTTAGTTGTTCAGTGAATTACAGAAGTCTCTTTCTCAGATGTTTTGGAATATGACTTTGTCTTAAGTTTCAAAAAACATTCCAGCCCTTTTTTCTAGGCAATAGACCTTGCATACCTCCATCATGATCATCTTCCCTACTCTCTCCATAAACACACAATTTTGTGAAATGTATTCATTAGCACAAGTACCTTTTTTACTGTAGATTCTTTCACAAAAATAGCAAATTAAAAAAAACACAGCATTAGTTTATAAAATCATATTGTTCAAAATGGATTCATGATGAACTTTGTGCTTGATAATTTTAAGATTTACTTTGGATACCTTAATTCTAGAATTTTAGTTCTGTCTTCAAACTTTGACCTATTTCAGGTAGGTCTCATGTACCCCTGATGAATTTACAAATTAATTGGAACTGGCAGAATAAGGAGCTACAGACAGAACTAAGGTGACTCCATGTATCCTTAAAAGTTTCTTTATGTGTTTTAAAGTAAATATTTTTTTAAAAGGATTATTCTAAATATAACTGCAGACAGATATTGAATTAATTAAATCAACTTGTACCTGCTGCAACTCCTGTTTTCTGCACTCTAAGCACTAAAAGCTACAGGGCACAATGCTGTAGAATTTAGAGCTTATGTTGGGTGTACTTCAGTCCTCAACTATGGCTTTTAAATATTTTTTAACCTGCTCCCACAAAAATACTGACCTTTATTTATTTTTACCTCACCTTTATTATTTTTCGAAATAACTCAAGGTAGTGAAGATACCTAATACTCCTTCCTCCTCCTATTTTTCTTACAAAAACACTGTGAGGTGTATTGGGCTGAGAGAAAGAGAGTGTACCAAAATCATCAAGATGACCTTCTGGCCTAAGACAGGAGTAGAATTCACAGACATCTAGTTTGTAGTCTGGTCCCTTAACCAAAGTGGCTCTCAGCTTGGATTGGTATAGCCTTCTGCATGAAACTAGCAACTCCTTTACTTTCTATTCTTTCTCTACCAAGATAACATTAGTGAAGATATGTGGTGACTGTTAATAAAATTTGAGCCTGGGAAAAAAGGCATTACTCAGTTTTGATTTTCTTTGGTATAAGAGAAAGGAAAAGAAAAAAATAGTCAGGATTTTCAAGATTGATATCATCCCTTTGGAATAGGCTGGATCAGAAAAAGAACCCCAAAATATGGTAGCATTTTATTGATATATAGTATTGTAAAGAATTTTGAAAGCTTTGCTTTAATTTTTTTCTCACACTTTTTTGTTTTGCTGAGCTGTGGTCCTGTTTTACTATCAGTCACCACATATCTTTTCTGTGGTCTTCAGTTTGTCCAAATTCATATTACTATTGTGGCACAACACAGATACAAAAAAGGTCACTTATTTCAGGAAATATAATTGGAAGATATAAACATCTAAGGTGCCAATGATGTAGGCCTTTCTAAACTTGGCTGTTTATCACAGAAGACAACTTCTGGACTTCCCACAGTAGACGTACAACATTGTACGTCTCCTCTTTGTGTTCCAATCACTTTCCTAAAATAATTTACATGTACATTCACACTTAACTGTCCCTTGTTGTTGGCTCTCTGAGGAAGGCCATGAAATAGATACCATAGGGATTCTAGGACAACTACTTTATTGTGTAGAATACAACAGAATCTTAAAAGCCTAAGATTTTTCTGTCCATTTTATACTAAGTAAAATCAAGATAGGCTTACCTTGAGTATCTTTGCCCTGTTTCCTTTTATCTCTTCTCTTTATTATATTATAAGATGCCCAGAATCATTCTATCAGCAAGATGGGCGGCACAGAAATCCAATAATTCAATCAATGAATCTCTGATCTGAGTAATCCCTTGTCCAAGTTTTTCCACAACGGCTTTTTTATAGCTTTCTCCAGATCAGCTCTAAATTCCTTAACATACTATATGTTTATACCAAATTATTTTGCACTATATTTTCTTGTTTAAAAATCCTTACTTACTCTTTACTATCATCTTTTATACCAATTCAGTTTTTCTACAATCCCAAGACTGTTCCATTATGGCAAGCCTCTAGAACTATGTGTAATATCTTTAGCCCTATACCTTATTACTGTCCTGTTAGCACACCTATTTTTCTGCTTAACTGTCAAAATGCAGCAGTATAATAGTTAGTTACTTGACATGTCATTGGTTTATCTAATCAACTTTTCCCAGCTGTAACAAGATGTTTAGTAATCGTACATTTAAAGTTTTTTTTTAAATTTGAGTAATATTCTGTATTAATATTCCTTTTAAAGAAGTGTAAAACACATTTTTTTTGCACCTCTAGGCCTAATATTGTTATTTGACATGTGATGGTTGGCTATATGGGCATGCTCAGATTACACAGCTGATTGGAGACATACTGTAACAATTGCCTTGAGCAAATTTATGTTGACTAGAACTACTATATAAAATGTTCAAAGTTTGTTACACAGAGTTGTACAATATGAATGTAGAATTGCTCAGAACCCCTCAAAAACAAACCTGATTTTAATTAATATAATCATTTCTCTATTTTCAGTGACCCTAGAAAACAAACTCTGAAAGCAGCAACAGCAACTATAATGATAAACAGCTCCCTATGAAATCTGTCTTGAAGTCATTGCAAATGAGATGTACCAAATCATGCAACTCAACTCTTTATGGTTTTATTTTCTATAGATAAATAAGGTACAAGTTAGTATTGTCCATATGTTCTTACCTCTTTAGGAGTCACTCCAGGCATACGAATGTCCACTGCAAATTCTGATAAACCTATTGGAACCAGCTGCCTAGTGCTACCAAGACATTCATTGGAATTAGATCTAGTAGCATCTTTATACCTAGAAATTAATAGAAAATTTGAACATTATAATGACACTTGCTATTTAAATGTATTTGTATTGGGGCTTGTAAGATTTATCAAGGTGTACTATTAATTCTTGCTACTATTTCCAAACTTCCAAAGTATCCCTTTTACTAGCAAAATGAATTAGTGATCAGTTCACATAATAACTAATATATTATTGCCATGTACACATGTACAGATTACCATGTACAGATGAAAAGGAGAAAGATATAATTTGAGAGGAAAGTTTATCAATTATTTAAATTGTGATCTGTTTGCTAATCAAGTTAACATTATAAATGTGCTAATAAATAAATCGTATGTTGAAATAATACATTAGTCAATCAGAACACATTTACACATAATGCATTACTATGCCAACTAAATTCTTCCAAATGAATTTATTGTTATTTACCATTAGAGGCTATTGTTTAAAACATGTAACATTTATCAAAATTGATTCTGAAGTGATCAATAACACAAAATCTATCTAAATCACTCACCTCTTAAAGACAGAAAGAGGGCTTCTGAAAGCCCAACAGCTGCTTTGAAAAATAAGGAACAGTATTAGCAAGTTGTTAACAAGGCCAGCCATGTCCACCCTGCTGTTCATGACCCGACTATGGCAGCAGGGAAAGGGCAGCACAGTTTTATCGGCTGTGATCCTGACAATTAGGCAATGGCACAACTATCCATGTTCTTCTTCATTATGATGTTCTCTGCAGGCATCCTATAACATTTGACAGAACATCTGTCTCAGAAGGTGATATTCTTTAAATCAGAAAGATGTACTAATACTGTCCTGTCTTCATTTGAAGTGGCAGAAATTGGGGGTGAAATTGTAGCTGGTAGTAAAGAAATATTTCCTTGGAGTACTTTTGTCCAATGAAAAAAAAAGCAGGGATCACTGTTCCAGAGTTTTCTTAAGTCTGCTGTCAAATCTCCAGACTCTCTTGTCAGTCCATTCCACAGTGAAAAAAACTCCTAGCGACATCACAGAAAACCTAGGTCGCTCATGATTCAAAACCTGTAAAAATAGAAGCAATGGATGACTAACATGTTATGTATTTAGTTTTTAGGAAATCTTAGGAAATTGATATTAAAGCTTTCTCAGACGTTAGGTATTTTACAAGCTTCATCTCAACTCACAAAAAGTTTTATAAGCTTTGTTGACCTACTTCTGCATCTTTAAACATTACATAGCAATTTTCACAAGTCTGAGGTGTGAATATGTCTATCTGTTTAGGGCTATTTGTATAAGTATATACAAACATTTTTGTGAATGCTATTGGCAAACATAGCAATATTAGTCGATTAAATTCCCCCAAGCATTCAAGTGACAGGATTTATAAAACTAAAGTGTACTCAGTTCTAGCTCTCTTCTTCAGAAAAATCTGTATTGTGAATTTGAAATGAAGCATATTTCCCCAACTTTTTCTATTTAGTTTAGTTTAGAGCATGGATATGCTTAGCATCCTACATATAATATTTTAAAAAATAGAATTTAAGAAAAAATGGGTGAGTGTCTCTTCTTCCAACTTAGAAGCTAAAAAGCAGGCAGCATATAGCTATAATGCCTTACAGATTTGTAGGCTATAATTGTGCAAATGCTTTCAGCAAATTAAGCTGCAGGAGCTGAGCCTCTCTAGTTTCTAAATATCCATTATTTTCTTTATATTTCCCTTGGCCCATTTCATTTCAATTTATGATACAGTATATCCATAATTTGCTGTTATTTCTACTGCAGCAATTACTTGGCACTCAAAAAAGCTAACATGTTCATTATTCCTAGAAAAATAGAAATATTCAAAATAGCTAGTACTTAATGAATACCATCTCAATTTTATGTAAAATATTTTATTCTGTCCAATTAGAATTATAAACATGATCTTGAAATATGCTTTCCACGCTCATGCTTTCCAGTAATATCTGCTTATGATTACATACTCAATTTTAACTAACAAATAGACATATTAAGAACACAAACATAATGTGCAAAAGTTTTTTTTTAAACCACACATCAAGGTTAAGTTTCATTAACAGTGCTTTTATTATTTATGAAATGCCTGAATTATTTTAGGCAATAGGCTGAACAAGTAACAACAAACATTTTTCAGGGAAACTTTGTCAGAAGTGAAATAGAAAAGAAAAAAAGGAAACGATAAAATAAGGAATACAGTATAATCACAAAATTACATGATGCTTTTAGTTAATTAGATCTGCGCTTTGGCTTAGTTTTGTGCTAAGACATGCTTCTGACAGAAACATCAGATAAAAGAAGAAACAGGAATAAAGCCAAGCAGAAAGCCTAGACAACTATTTTGATTTTTTTTAGAAGTCAACCCTGCACATTAAGGGCTGAATAAGCACTAAGAGGAAAGACATCTGAAATGAGCCCCAGGGCTCTGCCAGTACTATGAAAAAGGTGCTTCTTAATCCACAGAAGAGTATACCAAGCATCTCTTTCTGAATCATTCAACTGCACTGGAAGCTGCTCTAGGCTGTTTCTCCATATACGTGCATGGCTAGCCACTTTTTTGCTTTGCATCTTTCCCAGAAAAACAAACTGACGTCACTTTTAATGTGCTTGTGGAGACAATACCTCAGTATCAGGAATAAAAAAAATTACCCCTCAATGAATTTCATCAGGTTTTCTTCCATAATTTGTTCCTAGCTACCGTTTTAGATATTTGTCTGCAACGGTCTGTTCGTGTTTGGAAGTATATATAGCTAGCCTGCATACTTTCCATTTATATTAATTAGGAAGTCAGTTCCAGTAAATACTGCATCAACAATTACCATTTTAATAATAAGCATTTATTTCTTTTAAAAAAACTGTCCTAAATATATGAATTTCTATATGACACTTTGAAAACTGCAGTGCAAACCACAGAGCTGAACTCTGTTCCAAACTGCATTTTAATTTGACAATTTAATTTGGGAAGTGTGCATTAGAGTCCCTTTTAAAGGGGGAGGGGTGGTATAGAAATGTGAGAATGAATGAATGAATAAATGAATGAATGAATGAATTTTTGAAATGGTCTTTCCTAGGCCTATTTATATACACCATCTATACATTTTCCATCCCTTCGCTTATGAAGATGAAACAAACATTAACTTTTAAAAGCATATTTTCCGCTTATTGGTGCACTGTAAACCTGTAACCTTTAATTTCTCTTGAGATAATTCCAGAGTGCGCAAAGAGCTTTTGAATGGCCACGCAGTGTTGCAGATTGCTCATATAATAAAAGTAATAAAATTATACTGCCATGTGCATGTTATATTCCATTGCCCAAACCATACATATTCAAGAACTGATCCATCTAACAAAGAGCACAATGCTGATTAACAATAAAGCAAGTCTCTCATGACATATTTGAGTTTTAGCACACCACAATGAAATCACTCAGGTATGACATACATGTCAAAAAGTAATGGAGTTATATTTTGCTTTTCAATATATTGCTAAAGAAATTGGCAAAGTGGATCTATGAAAGTAATACATTTTAGTTAGTTGATAATATCCTTAGATAATTATGTAGCTAATGTTATATAAAATATAACTTAATACTTAAATCATCAACATATGAAATGTTTAGTGCTGCTAGCGTTTAATACTCTGAAGGCCAAAATATACATTAGTATTAACAAAACATTTGTGCTACTATTGCCAGAAATAATTTGTAACAAATAGCTTGACTGTAAAGTTTCTACAGAGAATCAAGGACAGGAGTCTAATTTATTCTTAAAAAATGTATTTCTCTTCTCAGATTGATATTATTAATATGCATACCAACCCTGTATGTGTAACCTTTGATTTTATAAAATTTTGAAAAGAAAATTTAAACAAGAAATTAATTTGTAAGAATGTGTATTTCTGAAGAGTCCAAATGTTGCTCTTCAAAATTCTAAAAATAAGCTGGAAGTATGTAATGACATCTGACATTCTTTTCTCCTTACTTAATAGAAAATTCTCAACCAGAGAATTGTTCCCTCACATAAAATCCAGTAAATACGGAATTATAAAAATGTACAGTGTCATCATCAGCAAAAAACATTTTATCAATCCATTGTTCTCTCTGTGAGTTGAGACTACAACCCTTAGTCAGAATTCCTAGCCAGTGGGGAATTATATTCTGAAGATATTTATTGGAAAATAGGTTAGGAAAATTTTAAAAAGGCTCTTAACTTCCACACTATTCTGGAAGTACAAAGCAGGACATGACAATGAAAGCTTAACACCATATGTACTTTTGAGTTATTCATTTGCAACTTACTATTCATTATTTATACATTTTCTCAGAAAATGTCACAGTCAGAGATTCCCAGTGGGATGAAAATTATCCAGTGATGAAATCTTGTATCACACAATATATTTCCACCAGCACTGTGTAGGAGCTCCAATATAACATACAAAAATCTTGCATGGATAGAAGGTCTTATTGAGAATCTGGGGCTCTGGATGCATATTTTTACATTATGAGATAAATGTTTCCTCTGATAGAAACATAATTATAGATTTCCCTCAACAAAACCAGCAGTGTGGGAATATAACAGATATATAAAACACAGGTTGTTACACAATTACAACTCAGACAATAGTCTTGATTATGAACTTTCTAGCAATTGCAATACAGGCAGGTAGTCCTTGACATACGACCACAAATGAGCCCAAAATTTATGTTGCAAAGTGAGACATTCGTTGAGTGACTTTTGTCCAATTTTACAACTTTTCTTGCCACATTTGTTCAGTGAATCACTGCAGTTGTTAAAGGCCACTGGCCGACAGACGCAAAACGCATGCATAAAGGACACAGAGGACGAGCAAAATTTTGGGGGTGGCTCCATCCGTTGTCATCCACTCGAAAAAGTGGTGAAAATTTGCATAAACAGAACGGAAAAGAATGGAAAAGAATGGACGTGGGTAGTATGTAGTGGGGATATTAAATGGATGTTCATAGGAAGCCTAGTGGATGAAAGCGGATGGAAGCAGATGAAGGGGTTCCGGGGGAGAATTTCGAAGCGGACACATAGCAGAAGGGGCGGATGCATAGCGGATGAAGCGGATGAATCATGGACACCTATAGGAAACAATGGGGATGCCGTGCAGATGTATATCAGATGCAAAGCATTCACTGTGCATGCAGGGAATATGAATTGCGTCAGCTCCGCGGATATAAAAGGATGCAGCACGCGTGCAGTCAGCATTCAGGGGAAAGACGTGCTGCCACATACATCGAACAGGAACACCATGGTTCGTCAGTCAGGGAAAAAGAGGAAGCCCGTGCCTACTCGTTCAAGCCCTGGCAGGAAGGCCAGAACCAGCATCCCACCCCCTGGCACTGACTCTGAAGCTGCTGCTGCTGCTGCTGTGGTGGACCAGCCCCAAGGCCCTCAAGCCCCTCAAAGCCCTGCTGCTGAAGGCCCTGCTGCTCAAGCCCCTGAAGGCCCTGTTGCTCAATTCCCTGAAAGCCCTGAACAATCTCCAGAAGGCCCTGATGCTGAAGCCCCTGAAGGCCCTGCTGAAGCACCTGCCAGAGGGAGGAAGAGGCAAGGGAAGGAGAAGGGAGGGAGGAAACAGTATACCATTTCCGAGGACCATGAGGATGAGGTGCTAGAATGGCTGAGGGAGAACAAGTACCTCTGGAGAAAGGGCCACAGACTGTATCGGGACACCAAGAAGAAGCAGGCAGCTTGGAGAGACAAGGCAGAGAGCCTGGGGTACACTGCAGAAGTACTCCTAGGATGGTGGAAGCACATGCCCATCTGGTATGGCAAGCTACACCTCAAGAAATCCAGGCAGGCTGCTGTCAAGCTCACTGACCGAGAGATGTACGTCATGGCCAAGTGCAGTTTTCTGGAGGGTGAGATCTACCACCGAGGATCAGCCACTCTGAGACCTCTCTCCCTCAGACAGCCCACAGACAGCCAGTCCTCTTCCAGCCAGGAGCCAGCTACCCTGTCCAGGCAGGTGTCTTCAGAGGGCCCCACAGCAGAGACCCCCCCGACAGCTGCACTCCCTATGCCGGCGGACTTGGAGGATCCCGTGGAGGATGACGCCCTACTGTCACAAATGGAGGAAGAAGCAGCAGCCACCAGAGGCCAACCCACCCCCACCTCCAGCTCCAGAGGACGCAGACAGAGAGGCAGACTGGAGGGCCAGGACCACAGTGTGCTGTTGGAGATCAGGGACACAATGAAGACCAGCACAGAACTTCTCTCTCAGCTGGTCCACTTGGACAGAGTATCCTCGGACTGCCACACCTTCATCACCTATGTGAACCACACCCTGAGGGACCTGCCCGAGGCCCACTACCAGGTGATGAAGCAGAAGATCGGAGCACTTCTGCACAACCCTCAAGGCCCAGCTGAAGCTGCTCCTACCCAGTCCAGGTCTGCTCCCCCACCCCAGGCGATGTCACAGCCCTTCCACGGCTTTCAACAGCCCCTCACCTACCAAGGCTACGACTACCAGGACTTCCCACAGCAGAAGCAGAACTTCCCAGTCCAGGCCCAGGTTCATCGGACGCCACAGACGCCAGTCCTCACCCAGCTGCAGACCAGACAGCCTGTCAGTCTTCAAGATCTTCTGCTATTGCTTTGCATCTTTTCGACTGCCATAAGTAACGGTGGGGGGGGGGAGAAGGGAGGTAGGAATAGTTGGGAAATGAGCTGGAGGTGTTACATTCGTCTGTTGTATAAATGGGAGGGGGGAGCATAAAATAGAGTTAGGTTTCTATTTCTCGCTTAGCTTTCTTCTCTCTGCGCAACTGCAACCCGTTATCAAAATATGCCAAGGTCAACGGACAGAGGCCTCATCATCACCTGAAGATGCCCACATGATCATATCCACAACTTCTAATTGGAAGTGTCATTTGAACTATTGGGGGTGGGAACATTTCCATCACTTTCTATATGTGAATTGCGCGCCTAAATTCTCAGATTCAGAATTCTTTGGTTGCTACCACTTCACTTTCAGTAAAAGATATCTTTTCTCTAAACCAAAGAGTCTAAGTATTTCTTTCCTGGATTTTGAATGGAGCTCCTCCTGACATTATTCTGAATCTCTTCCACCTGCCCACCCGGAGAGAATACCCAATTTTCTTCTGAGGGGGCCTGGACATCATGTCATCTTCAAATAGTGACCAGGAGGATCTGGGAGCCATTGGAGGCCAAGATTCTTTACTGGTGCAGGAAGCCCAATCGCTAGCAGAGCTCAGTCTGGAAGAGGATCCAGTGGTGAAGCCCAGATGGTCGGTGGGAGTTGGTTGGAAAGATCCGGAGAAGGACCCACCCCCTGGGGTCACAACTACCCGCCAGCGTGGAAAAGAGGAGCCTTGGCAAGAGAAGGAAAAGAGGGAACTCTTGCTGGATCAAGCCAGGAAACTCCTGAATGAAGCCTTTGAACAACCTCAAGCTCCACAAAGGTATGAAGGGGGAGGGGAAGTAGCCCCAGCCAGAAGAAGCAGAGCAACTCCCTCTCCCATAAATCAACCCGATCCAGCAGCAGCCCCGGGGCCTTCAGTGGGAGGTGTGATTCCTAGAAGGCGTAGAGCTCCTAGGCTGCTTCCGTTAGAAGTAAAATACGGAGGGGATCCCAAAGCCTTGGGATTTTTCTTAGCTCAAGTTTGGAGCCATATGGAGGAGTATGGGGAGGATTTTCCCTCAGAAGCAGCCAAAGTGAAGTGCGTTACCAGGGCTCTGGAGGGAATAGCGGCAGAGTGGATGGTGACTTTGCATAATGATAATGCTCCTCAGTTGCTGAATTATAACCTATTTATGGTTGCACTGCGGGTTAGGTTTGAGGACCCACTGGCGGAGCGCAAGGCCCGAATTAGGATGAAAACCATAAAACAGGGGTGGAGGTCTGTGGCTGATTACACTCAAGAATTTAGACAGTTAGCAGGCCATTTCCGAGGCTGGCCCCAAGAAGCCCTGATAGAACTGTTTAAAGATGATTTAAATGAAGATGTGTACCAGAGATGCACTGCTAGAAGAGACCCCAATGACTTGCAGATGTGGTACCTGCTGGCAGAAGAAGTGGAAATTGATTTAATCCGAAGTAAAAGGCGGGGAGGTTATGGGTGGAGCAAGGTTTCCCCCTCGCGCCCTCAAGAGGCTCCTAAACCTCAGAAGCGAGGAGTGGTGGCAAGACCCAACCCCTCGGCCTGCTTTCGATGCGGGAAAGAAGGTCACCGGGCTGTGAACTGCAGAGTCAAGTTGGAGCCAAAGGGGCCGCCAAAGGAAAGAAACCTGAAAAGTCCCCAGCGAAGCCTCGCGAAATAGCACTAAAGTCGAAAGAGACAGCAGGGGTCGCCCCTCCCGCAGGAGAGGAATCAGAAGCCCCAGTGACCCCTAAGGAGGAGGATTCTGACTTGGAAGATGACTTCCTGGTAAGTCCAAGTGTGGGCCCTATGACCATTCCGGTGAAGTTGAGGGTACCCAATTCAGGGGTTGAAAGGGAAATGCTAGCCCTGTTAGATTCTGGGTGCACCAGGTGTATAATCAACACGGAAGTAGTGAAGAAAATGGGCCTAAAGCTAAAACCTTTGAAGATGCCCATTTCCTTTTGCCAACTAGATGGATCAGTGGCTGGAGGTTGCCCCACCCGTTTTGTCACGGAACCTATAGAAATGGTCATGGGAGAGCATGATGAGACCCTGCGTTTTATTGTGATCCCTGGGATGGAGCAACCATTAATACTGGGATTGCCCTGGCTCCGGAAATGGAACCCCCAGGTTAACTAGAGAAAGGGGTTGTTGGCAATACGCACAAAGCAGCGACCGAGAGGAGGGGCCAGATCCCAGCCGAAGCCTGAGGACCTAATTGAAATAGCTTCCACAGGTACTGAGCCCATGAAAGATGAGGAGAAAATTCCCAAAGAGTATTGGGATTTAAAAGAAGTGTTCAGTGAGAAGGCCTCGGATGAGCTTCCGCCTCACCGACCAACAGACTGTGCTATTGAGATTTTGCCTGGGGTGAAGCTCCCGAAACCAAAGTTGTACTCAATGACCCCACGGGAATTGGAAGAGCTAAGATTGTTTATTGATAAAAATTTGGAACGTGGTTTCATTCAATCTGCTAGACCCCGGGTAACGGCCCCAGTGTTGTTCCGTGAAAAGAAAGATGGTTCCAAACGCTTGGTGGTGGATTACAGAAATTTGAACGCTATTTCTGTGGAAAATGTGTACCCCCTTCCTTTGATGAAGGACATGTTGGCCCATTTAGCGAAGGGAAAGTTCTTCGCGAACTTGGATTTGAGAGAAGCATACTACCGGATTCGAATTAAGGAAGGGGATGAGTGGAAGACCGCTTTTAACTGCCCGATGGGTTGTTTCCAATTCAACGTTCTTCCTTTTGGTTTACAAGGGGCCCCAGCTGTATTCATGCAAATGATCAATCAAGTATTACATGAACATTTATACAGGGGGTTTTTGGTTTATCTTGATGATATCCTTATCTACACGGAGACCTTGGATGAACATGTGAAGTCAGTGCGGTCGGTTTTACAGAAACTGTGTGCCGCTAAGTTGTATGCTAAATTGTCAAAGTGTGAATTCCACCAAGACAAAATTGACTATTTGGGATATCGCATTTCATCTGAAGGCATAGAGATGGATCCAGAGAAGGTGCGTGCCGTTCTGGAGTGGGCTCCACCACGGACCAGAAAACAACTTCAAAGCTTTTTGGGATTTGCAAATTTTTATCGGCAATTCATCCCGACGTTTGCTAAGATAGCAATGCCCATCACAAATCTCTTGAAAACAAAAGGGGAGGTGAAGCCAAGGCCAGGAAAGCCGCTGGAGTGGTCCATGGAGTGCCAAGCCGCTTTTGAAAAGCTAAAACGACTGTTTGCTGCAGAACCAGTGCTGAAACACCCGGATATGGACACTCCTTTCGTGATTCAAGCCGATGCAAGTGATGTAGCTATTGGAGCGGTATTACTTCAAATCAACGAGAAAGGGACCTTACAGCCTTGTGCGTATACCTCCTGTAAACTGTCTGAAACAGAGAGAAGATGGGTCGTCTGGGAGAAAGAAGCTTTTGCAGTTCGTTGAGCCTTGCTGACATGGAGACATTTCCTGGAAGGAGCAAAACACCCGTTTGAGGTATGGACTGATCATAAGAATCTGGAAGCCTTAAAAACACCCCGGAAGCTGTCCCCTAAACAAGTTCGCTGGGCCCAGTACTTCAAGCGATTCAATTTCTCATTGAAGTACATTCCAGGCAGGAAGAACTTCATGGCGGATGCTCTCTCTAGACTACCTCAATATAATAGTATGCGTCAGGAGGTGATAAGCCCAATTGTCTCAGCCAAACACCTAGCTGCCCCAGTGGTCACCAGAGCCCAAAGGAAGAACCAAGAAGTGGTTTTATCGAATGACCTTACCGAACAATTAAAAGAAGTTTTAAAACTGGACGAATGGTTCCTGGCTCATTCAAGTGACTATACAATTAGAGATGGTTTGGCTTGGGTGGGGGCCAAGTTGTATGTGCCACAGGTACTGAGGAGCCAAATACTACAACAGGCTCATGATTCTAAAGCAGCTGGCCATTTCGGATTTGTGAAGACCTTACATCTGGTTAAGCAGCAATTCTGGTGGCCTACTTTAAAGAAGGACATTGAAGCTTATGTAGCCAGCTGTCCGATTTGTGCTTCGGCAAAGAGACCTCCTGGTAAGCCAGTAGGATTGTTACAAAATGTAGCTAGACCAACGACTCCCTGGAAGAAAATCTCTATGGACTTTATAGTAGAATTACCCGAAAGTGGTGGAAACACAGTCATCTGGGTAGTGACTGATTTGTTTTCCAAACAAGTACATTGCATACCTTGTTCCAAGATTCCCTCTGCTAAGATGCTGGCTAAAATGTTTATTTCACATATCTATAGGTTACATGGCGTTCCGGAACGCATAATCTCTGACAGAGGGGTCCAATTTACCTCAATTTTTTGGAAAGAGTTCCTGAAGTTAATAGGCTCCTACCAGGGGCTAAGCTCTGCCCACCACCCCCAAACCAATGGGGCCTGTGAGAGGACTAACGCAGTGTTAGAACAATATCTCAGATGTTACATAAATTATCAACAAGATAACTGGTCCGAATTACTACCATTTGCTGAAGTGGCATACAAGAATTCCGTACACAGCAGTACTGGATTTACTCCATTTAAAGTGGCTTCGGGACAAGATTTCATTCCCATACCTGAACTTCCTCGTGAAAAGCCCAACATCCATTCATTGGATGAATGGATAACTCAACTCCAACTTAACTGGCCAGTAACACGCAAAGCATTTAGATGAGGCCCATCAAGCTCATAAGAAATTTGCAGACAAGAAAAGATCCCCACAGAAAGAATATAAAGTGGGCGACAAGGTTTTCCTGTCCACCAGATACCTGCAGACCACTCAAAAGTCAAAGAAGCTTGGTCCTAAGTACGTTGGTCCATTCACAATTGAACGGATTATAAATCCTGTAACGGTCCAGCTGAACTTACCCAAAACTCTTCGACGAATTCATCCGGTTTTCCATGTTAGTTTGCTAAAACCTGAATGTACTTCTGACCTAAGACCCATCCAGACTGACTCTCCCATACCAATATTGATTGAAGGCGAACAACATTTTGAAGTTAAAGAAATTCTGGATTCTCGCAAATGGAGGGGTCGACTCCAGTATCTTGTAGCCTGGAAACATTTCCCTTCTTCACAAGCCGAATGGGTTAATGAAACTGATGTTAAAGCCCCTAAGTTGATCAAAGCATTTCGTTCCAAGTATCCTGATAAGCCTTAGGAGTGTATTGTTTTGAAATTGTTTAATGATTAATAATTGTCTTTATATTTTCTCCTCTCTCTCTTCTAGGACTTCTAGAACTGATGGTTTTCCTTTTTCTTGGAGGGCCGAATGTCAGTCTTCAAGATCTTCTGCTATTGCTTTGCATCTTTTCAACTGCCATAAGTAACCGGGGGGGTGGGGGTGGGAAAGGGAGGTAGGAATAGTTGGGAAATGAGCTGGAGGTGTTACATTCGTCTGTTGTATAAATGGGAGGGGGGAGCATAAAATAGAGTTAGGTTTCTGTTTCTCACTTAGCTTTCTTCTCTCTGTGCAACTGCAACCCGTTATCAAAATATGCCAAGGTCAACGGACAGAGGCCTCATCATCACCTGAAGATGCCCACATGATCATATCCACAACTTCTAATTGGAAGTGTCATTTGAACTATTGGGGGTGGGAACATTTCCATCATTTTCTATATGTGAATTGCGTACCTAAATTCTCAGATTCAGAATTCTTTGGTTGGTACCACTTCACTTTCAGTAAAAGATATCTTTTCTCTAAACTAAAGAGTCTAAGTATTTCTTTCCTGGATTTTGAATGGAGCTCCGCCTGACACAGCCCCACTACACTCCTACCAAGCCTTCCTCCACCCCACAGCCAAGCCCGTCAACGGACAATCTGTCATCAGTATTGGGCCTGACATCTCAAGTCCTTGATGAAGGGCCTCTCAACCTCATGGGACTGAGTCAGCTCTCGGATAGCTTCCTGAACACACCATTCCCTGTTGTACCCTCGGGGCCAAGCACCCCAATGGTGCCTCAGACCAGCACTCAAGCCATAGCCACCTCCACAGTCCCTGCCCGCTTAACAGCTGAGACCATGGACATGACTCAGGGTGACTGAGAATAGTGTCAGAGACTGAGTTGTTTACTTGTTAAGTTTATCTTTGTATAAGACACTTTACTTGGTTCATTTTGATTATTTAATACAGTCATAAAGTTTACCTAAGAAAGTTTATCTTTGCTTAAGACACTTAATACAATTTACTTGGTTCATTTTGCTTATTTAATAAAGTCATAAAGTTTACCTAAGAAAGTTAATAAAGGTTATCTTTGCTTAACACACTTAGTTTACTTGGTTCTTTTTTTTTACTTAATAAAGTGTTGGTGAAAACTTTGAAAAAATGGTTAAGCCTTTGCATGCTTGTGGGATAGATAAGGATAGTTGTGGGATAGATAAACCTCCAGTGCAACCATAATGGGACTGTATGGTCCACCATCCCAGCGATCCAGATGATTTTCTCCCCCTTTTTATAGAAAATATCATTTGTCCACTAGGTGTCCTTCTACATACTCTAGACATACTCCAGACATCCTAAATATATGAGATACATCCCTGATACAAACGTTTTGTCCATTTTGAATACTTTATATATGAAATGCATATGCTTACATCCTTTCTATTTCCGTGCTACTAATGCTGTGTAGACGTTCCGTGTACCTTTTGTTTCCTCCCTCTTTCTGTTTTCAGCTGCAGCGGATGTGAGTTGAGAGGATGGCCAGAGGATGCAGAGAGAATACAGTGGATGTTTAACAGATTATAACGGACATAGAACGTTTGTTGCCCATATGTGTCACGGATGTACATCGTACGTGGTGGAAATTTTATCCGTTCACAAAGTTTTGTGCAGCTCAAAACTTCTTGCACGGATGAAATCGCAGTGGATGGATGCTCAAGGGATAGAGCGTATGAAACACGTATGCAGTGAGTACACAACGAATGCATAGCGTTTTCCAGCGGATGGAAAGCTTTTTTTAACGTTTTACATCCTCTTTGCATCCATAAATGCAGTGGGACCGGGCCTTTAGTTAGCAGCATGGTTAAGTAAATCTGGCTTTCTCATTGACTTTGCTTCTCAGAAGGTCGCAAAAGTGGATTGCATGACCCCAGGACACTGCAAAGGTCATAACTATTAATAACTTGCCAAGTGTCTGAATTTTGATCACATGATCATGGGGATGTTGCAATGGTCATAAGTGTGGAAAATGGTCATAAGTCACTTTTTTCAGTGGTGTTGTAACTTTGAATGGTCACTAAATGAATGGTTGTAAGTCGGGGATTACCTATACTGGTTTCCTTCCATTTCCTTCAGGAAAAAGGCACACACTCTAAGGGGTGAGTTCTGTTTGAAGCAAAACTATCTGGAAAATTTATTATAAGAAAAGTTCCAGTTTCACATAGAAATGCTAGTTCATTTTAAATTTAGCTATGTAAGTCTAATTTTAATATTACACAGAAGGCTTTTGCATGGTACTATAGAAACTGATTGTTTAGAAAGCTGCATTGTGAGAAAGTGAAGCATTCATACTATAAAAAAAGAAAGCATTAATCAAATCAAAGATATGTTCCATGAACTTTTTATCTCAAATAATGCAATGAATGAAGGATTTTAAATGGAAAGTTTCTTTTTTCAATCTTCCATAGCACAAAGCAATTACACTGTTGAAAAATCTGAAATATAGCACTCTACTGGCCTAACATACAAGATAAATACCCATGAATACACCCGTTTGATTGGAAAACAAATTACTGGAAAAACATCACAAATTTAGTTAGTTTACATAAAACACAGCTGAAACAATAAAAATGTTCCAAACATTCATCACGGTATATTGTAAATCTCATTTGCAGCACAGTTTTTTTTTAAAGCAGAAATATGTTAAGGGAGAGAATAACACTACAGCTATCTGCAAAACTCCAGATAACCAGTGGATGGCAACAAAAATGTTATACAACATAAAATGTGTGTTGACATCTTATGGTAATAAGATTTTTGCAGGCAAGATATGGTAGACCTACTAAAACAAACATTATTTTATAGCTACCACATTAGTTCTCTTACTACCAGCTCTTTGAATCTGAAAAGCTAATTATGATTATACTAGATGTAGACTATGGACATATTTGAAAAGCAGGGCTAATGTATTTATTTATCAAATTTTGAAAAGAAATGATAAGTGATGGATTTAATGATTAAAAAAAAGATGAACTGAGCTGAAGATATTTCTGGCATAATTAAGAGGGACAGGAGATTATGGGTTTGTTAATATCTGCTGAAAAGAAGGCCAGAAACCATCTATTTTAGTTTCTTTAGTGATTTCTTTTTTGTTTTCCTTTTTTCCCTTTGCATTTGATTATATTTTACTTTCTTTTTTTATTAGATTTATTTTGTTCTAATGAAAAAAAATCTTTAATAAAAGAATTATGATAAAAAAAAATTCTGTTCTAGCTTTCTTTTGCCAGACTTTATAATGAAGAGATAATCCTGATTGATTTATAAAGCAATGACAATGATACATTAGGAAAAATTCAGATGTTTGGATGATTTTTTTTTTCAAAAAAGAGTTGAATAAATACCCAGGGTCAACAAGGGGAAGTTAAACTGTTTTCCTGCATGCTAGTAATTGTCGTACAAGAAGGAACAGAAAAACTTTTTCATGCATGCCCATCAAGATAATAGAACATGCCTGAAACTTAGTGAATAGATAGACTCCAGGATAAGCTTGTTTTGAAAGTCATTCTCTTTGCTTTCTTTTTTTTTAAATGACACCAATTTATATTGAGAAAGTGATTGTATGATACCAAGACTGAAATAATCTATACAGTTAATAGGTGGCAGCAATGAATCAGAATCCCTAACCCAGATATATTACAAATATGCTTTGACTATTTAAAGTTTATAAAACACAATCCATCAACCATGAAAAAGAGCACAATGTAACTTCCCAGAACAAGATGACACTGAATTATTGTACCTGGCTAGGGACATTGTACTCTCAAAAGCTTAATCTGTGTATTTTAATAATGGGATTTAATGGCGCTTGAGAACAATGCTGAAATTTAACTCGTGCACACAGAAAAAAAAGTCCATAAAATTTCAGAAACATTTTGCACTTAGTTATGAATTTTATTGAAGCTACAGAACTTTGAATTAGCATTACTTTGTGCTTTTGTCGATTTTACAGAACTTCATAATTCATATACAGGTAGTATTTGACTTATAACAGTTCATTTAGTGACTGTTCAAAGTTACAATAGCACTGAAAAAAGTGACCTATGACTATTTTTCATTCTTATAACCCCGGCAGCAAACCCATCGTCACGTAATTGACATTTGGATGCTTGACAACTGGTTCATATTTATGACAGTTGCAGTGTTTCGGATCACATGATCCCCTTTTGCAACCTTCTCACAAGCAAAGTCAATGGAGAAGCCAGATTCACTTAACAACCATGTTATTAATTTAACAACTTCAGTGATTCAGTTAACAAATATGGCAAGAAAAGTTGTAAAATGGGACAAAACTCACTCAACAAGTTTCTCACTTAACAACATAAATTTTGAGGTCAATTGTGTTCGCAAATTAAAGACTACCTGTAAAGTCATTTACATTCTGATAATGAGTTCTTGACATTTAGAGTCTTTCAGGAAATCCTAGATCCTCAGGTTCATAAATGGCTGAGATTTGCTGCTGTCTGAGTGACTGGATCAGTGGATCGCCATCAGAACTTGTTCTTGTGTTTTTGTAGTTGCTGAGTACAGAGTGAAAATATGATGGAGCAATGATATTGGGTAACTCACAGGCATAGCTCACATTTCAGGAGATATGTCAGAGTTGAATTTGCATATTCTTCCCAGAGAGGGACATGCTTTCCAATTTGATTATTTTGCTGTTGGCAGAAAATGTTTTGTTTTATAATCTTTCAAGATTTTTTGATCGGTTTGTATTTTGCATGTGTACTAAAAAATTTATTGACAGTATTTGTTGGGTTTATTCCTTAATAAGACATAGCCCAAAGAAATAACTGGTTTTGTTTGATGAGGACTACATGATATTTTTATTTGCCGGGGACAGGGGGCAGAGTGTGTCACAGCACCTGGAAATTTGACAAATCTGGAGTTTGGAATTCGGAAACCCAGATTCCAAGGAGCACAAATTCAGTACGGTTAGTGCTCTTCTCATTCATTAATATTGTGAGTGTTTTTCCTATAAAGAAGAAAGAAGGAAGGCAAGAAGGAAGAAACAAACTAATTTAGGACTTGGTCATTTTTCATATTTGTAACAAAAAAAGAATCAGTAATGTTAATATCAGGCAGCAACTAAGTCTGCCACTAAAGGCCCGGTCCCACTGAACTTATGGATGCAAAGAGGATGTAAAACGTCAAAAAAAGCTTGCCATCCATTGGAAAACGCTATGCATCCGTTGTGTACTCATTACACACGTGTTTCATACGCTCTATCCCTTGAGCATCCGTCCACTGCGATTTCATCCACGCAAGAAGTTTTGAGCTGCACAAAACTTTGTGAATGGATGAACTTTCCGCCACGTACGATATACATCCGCAATATATACGGGAAAAAAATGTTCTATGTCCGTTATCATCCGTTAAACGTCCGCTCTATCCTCTCTGCATCCTCTGGCCATCCCCTCAACTCACATCCACTGTAGCTGAAAACGGAAAGAGGGAGGAAGCGAAAGGTATGCGGAACGTCTACACAGCGTTAGTAGCACGGAAATAGAAAGGATGTAAGCATATGCATCTCGTATATAAAGGATTAAAATGGACAAAACGTTTGTATCTGGGATGTATCTTGTATATTTAGGATGTCTGCAGTATGTCTAGAGTATGTAGAGGGCCCCACAGCAGACTACCGATATTTCTTATAAAAAGGGGGAGAAAATCATCTGGATCTCAGTATGAGTCCAGCAGCCGTGGTGTACAGACCTCTTCACCATTGGTCTTGGTCTTCCACATCATCAATTGTTCTCCACCATGAATCATGACACAGTCCGTATGGTAGCTGCGATCATTCATCACCAGAACCAAAACCTGTTCAGACTGTTTCACCTTTTATACACAAGGAGAAGGAGACGTCCAAGAGCTGTGTGGATCCAAGGATGGATCGTGAGAAGAATGGAGTTTGGACTGTATGACCAGTTGATGGTGGAGCTGAGGAATGAAGACCCTCGTGCATTCCATCACTTCATGAGGATGCCACCAGCCATGTTTGACGAACTTGTAGAGCATCTGAGACCCAGGTTGACCAAGCCTAGCACCAACTTCTGTGCCAACCTGGACCCTGGACTGAAGGTGGCACTGACTCTGCGCCACCTGGCCTTTGGAACCACATACAGAAACATGCAGTATGCCTGGAGGGTGCCACACAACACCCTCAAAGTGGTCAGAAGAGTGGTGCAGGTCATCATCGAAGAATACGTGGAGGAGCTCCTCAAGTGCCCCACCACTGAACAAGGCTGGAAAAAACTTGAAGAAGAGTGGTATCAGAGGTGGAACTTTCCCCACACCATTGGAGCCATAGATGGGAAGCATGTGGCCTGTAAAGCTCCACCCAACTCAGGGTCCACTTATTTCAACTACAAGGGCTTCTTCAGTATCATCCTCTTTGCCATGGTTGATGCTGACTACAAGTTCATCTACATCGATGCTTCAGGCAATGGGTCAGCTTCAGATGGCCAGGTATAAAACGCTAGTGACCTCAAGGATGGGCTGGAACGCAACCTCATCATGGGTTTTCCAGATCCAGACCTCCTATCCAATGACACACAAGATGTGCCCTACTTCATCATTGGTGATGACGCCTTCCCCCTCAGAACTTACCTCATGAAGCCATACACTTCAAGATACCTCACCCGTGAACAGAGGATCTTCAATGACAGGCCGTCCAGGGCAAGACGGGTAGTGGAGAATGTCTTCGGCATCCTGGCAAACAGGTTCCAGATACTTCTCACCACCATGCAGCATGACCCAAAGACTGTGAGGAGCATCGTGGAAGCTTGCTGCATCCTGCACAATCTCATGTGCACCCGCTACCCAGTGTTGCAGAACAGACTTGTGGACTGTCAACAAGGGAATGGGGACATGGAGCCTGGTGAATGGAGGCAAGGACATAACCTGATAGACACTGTGGATGTACAAGGCCCCAACAGAGCTTCACGTGAAGGGACGAAGCAGTGCAACCTACTGAGACACTGGTGCAATTCCCTACCTGGAGCAGTGGAGTGGCAAGAAAGGATGACAGCTGATTAATGGATGCTTCCTTGAGCCTGTCGCATAACACTGATGTGATTGTGCCATGTATGTTGAGTGTCCTTCAATGAATATGGCATTAATAAAGAGCTTTGTTTATTTTGAAATTAGTTGATCAATGAATAAATTGTTATTGATAATAAAGGTCCATATGTGTGGCACCTGAGATGGGGGACCATATAGTCCCACTATGCTTGCACTGGAGGTTTATCTATCCCACAACTATCCTTATCTATCTCACAAGCATGCAAAGGCTTAACCATTTGTTAAAAGTTTTCACCAACACTTTACTAAGGTAAAAAAATGAACCAAGTGTCTTAAGCAAAGATAACCTTTATTAACTGTCTTAGGTAAACTTTATGACTTTATTAAACAAGCAAAATGGACCAAGTACACTGAATTAAGTGTGTTAAGCAAAGATAACCTTTATTAACTGTCTTAGGTAAACTTTATGACTTTATTAAATAAGCAAAATGAACCAAGTAAAGTGTCTTAAGCAAAGATAAACTTAACAAGTACAACTCAGTCTCTGACACTATTCTCAGTCACTCTGAGTCATATCCATGGTCTTAAGTAGGCAGGGACTGTCGTGGTGGCTGTGGCTTGAGTGCTGGTCTGAGGCGCCATTGGGGTGCTTGGCCCCGAGAGTACAACAGGGGATGGTGTGTTCAGGAAGCTGTCCGAGAGCTGACTCAGTCCCGTGAGGTTGAGAGGCCCCTCATTAAGGACCTGAGATGTCAGGCCCAATACTGATGACAGATTGTCCGTTGACGGGCTTGGCTGTAGGGTGGAGGAAGGAGGAGTGTAGAGGGGCTGTCTGGTTTGCAGCTGGGTGAGGACTGGAGTCTGTGGTGTTCGATGAACCTGGGCCTGGACTGGGAAGTTCTGCTTCTGCTGTGGGAAGTCGTGGTAGTCATAGCCTTGGTAGGTGAGGTGCTGTTGAAAGCCGTGGAAGGGCTCTGACAACGCCTGGGGTGGAGGAGCAGACCTGGACTGGGTAGGAGCAGCTTCAGCTGGGCCTTGAGGGTTGTGCAGAAGTGCTCCGATCTTCTGCTTCATCACCTGGTCCTGGGCCTCAGGCAGGTCCCTCAGGGTGTGATTCACGTAGGTGATGAAGGTGTGGCGGCCCGAGGATGTTCTGTCCAAGTGGACCAGCTGAGAGAGAAGTTCTGTGCTGGTTTTCATTGTGTCCCTGATTTCCAACAGGACACTGTGGTTCTGGCCCTCCAGTCTGCCTCTCTGCCTGCATCCTGTGGAGCTGGGGGTAGGGTGGGGGTGGGTTGGCCTCTGGTGGCTGCTGCTTCTTCCTCCATTTGTGACAGGGGATCCTCCAATCTGCCGGCATGGGAAGTGCAGCTGTCAGGGGGGTCTCTGTCGTAGGGCCCTCTGAAGACACCTGCCTGGACAGGCTCGCTGGCTCCTGGCTGGAAGAGGACTGGCTGTCTGTGGGCTGTCTGAGGGAGAAGGGTGTCAGAGGGGCTGCTGCTCGGTGGCGGATCTCACCCTCCAGGAAACTGCACTTGGCCATGACATACATCTCCCGGTCAGTGAGCTTGACAGTGTCCTGCCCGGATTTTTTCAGGTGTAGCTTGCCATACCAGGTGTGCATGTGCTTCCACCATCTCAGGAGTACATCTGCAGTGTACCCCAGGCTCTCTGCCTTGGTCTCCAAGCTGCCTGCTTCTTCTTGGTGTCCTGATAAGTCTGTGGCCCTTTTCCAGAGGTACTCGTTCTCCCTCAGCCATTCCAGCACCTCATCCTTATGGTCCTCGGAAATGGTGTACTATTTCCTCTCTCCCTTCTCCTTCGCTTGCCTCTTCCTCCCTCTGGCAGGGGCTTCAGCAGGGCCTTCAGGGGCTTGAGCAGCAGAGCCTTCAGGGGCTTGAGCAGCAGGGCCTTCAGGGGCTTGAGCAGCAGGGCCTTCAGCAGCAGGGCTTTGAGGGGCTTGGAACTGGTCCACCACAGCAGCAGCAGCAGCTTCAGAGTCAGTGCCAGGGGGTGGGATGCTGGTTCTGGCCTTCTTGCCAGGGCTTGAACGAGTAGGCACGGGCTTCCTCTTTTTCCCTGACTGACGAACCATGGTGTTCCTGTTCGATGTATGTGGCAGCACATCTTTCCCCTGAATGCTGACTGCATGTGTGCTGCATCCTGTTATATCCACGGAGCTGACACAATTCATTCTCCCCGCATGCGCAGTGAATGCTTTGCATCCGATATACATCTGCGCAGCATCCGCTTTGTTTCCTATAGGCATCCGTGATGCATCCACTTCATCCGCTATGCATCCGCTCCTTCCACTATGTGTCCGCTTCGCAATTCTCCCCCGGAAGCCTTTCGGAGGTGTCATCCGCTTCCATCCACTGTCATCTGCTAGGCTTCCTATGAATATCCACTTAACATCCCCGCTATGTATTACCCATGTCCGTTCTTTTCTGTTCTCTTTATGCAAATTTCCACCACTTTTTGGAGTGGATGACAACTGAAGGAGCCACCCCCGAAATTTTGCTTGTCCGCTTTCTCCTTTATGCATACGTTTTGCATCTGTCGGCCAGTGGGACCTAGCCTTAAGCTCCCAGTGTGATTAGGAACTTTGTGCAAGTCATTGTTCTGAAAAACTAGCAGAGGGTATGCGTATTGTCTTATGTTCTAGAGGAAATATGGAATATATTTTTAACAAACAAATATTTTCTTCCTCTTCCAATGTATTCTTTATGTTGCTAATTTTAAAAATCATAATATAACTTTTTAGAAATTAGAATAGCTTCATTCATATTAATTTTATTATCTTTAATTATTGGGTTCTGCAAAACTATGTTACCCATGAATTTTTCTTTCAAACCGTCATATTTCAGAAATATAAAGAGCATTCATCTGATTCACAATATTAATAATTTAATAATTTGTTCAACTTGTATGCTGCCCTACATTTTGTAATAAATAATCCCTTTTTCTAGATGATCACTGAAATGATCAGTGCAAGACTGCAATTCACAGAATTTGATGAATAGTTAATAATTCATGCAGAGCCTTGCTAAACAAAACATCTTCATAGATGACCTGGTACACATGGTTTTGCCAAAAGAAACAAGTGGAAATGAGAAGGCACAGTCTACTGAATATCACTGATTTATCCACAATTTGTTTCTCATACTTTCCATTTCCTAAATATTCACATAAAAGAAACCTTTCCCAAATCTGACCTCCGGTTTGAGCTTCTTCGGCGACAGACTGAAACCTCGTCTCTGCGAGGCTTTGATCCGTGCTTGCCGCTGGAGCACCCCGAGCTGGCTGGTTTTGGGCTAAGCCACCACATAGAGGTAGTGAAGAAGGGGGAGGCTGCCTTCAGGGTTGAGGAGAGCCGCATCTCTCCTCCCCAGCTGGCCATTACTCTCTTTCACAAAGGCGGTTGTAATGGTGGTCTGAAATGGCCACCACAAAGAAGAACTCAACTGGAAAAGAATGTGCAGGAGGAAGATAAGAAGAGAAAGTTTTGGTTGACTGGGTCAAACAGCAAAAGCAACAAATAAGGTACCCTGGAATTGAAACTATTAAAAAAAAATAACATTGTTCCCGAAGAAGATTTTTAAGCTGCAAAGGAGAGAGAAAAGGGAAAAGATTTGGGTTTTTTTTTTCTCCTTTTCCAATATTGACAGCTAAGAGACTTAAGCAAGAAATTGGAAAAAAATCCACTTTGCCATTAATAGGCATTTAATGCTGAAAATAAAAAGTCAAAGGGATAATAAAGATTTATGGATAATCAAAAGTTTTTGAAAACAGGAAACGAGAGAAAAAGAATAAAAGGGTAGGATCTGGAAGGGAGGAGACTGCGTGGAATTAAAAAGAACCTACAGCAAAATCTCAACAAGACTTCCAAAAGAAAATTTCATGGAAAAGGGGATTCTGCAAAGGTTCATAAGATACTATTGTTATATTAGAAACAGAAATAATTTTAGAAAATATGAAACAATGTGTGATTAAAATGTTTGATAAAATAGCTGTCGTAATTTACTGGAATGCTTGTCAATAAATAAATGTTACAAAATGAATATTTAGTGATTTACAAAACATATGTGAAGAGAAATAAGGGAAAAATTAATTATGGAGATTATATGTTTCTTGAAGAAAGTATGATATCTAATTGAAAAGAAGTGTAAAAGATGTTAAGATTTTAATGATTATTAATGATAGAACTAAATTAGAATGGAATGAGGGTTTATAATTACATATATTTATAATCTTTTTTTTCAAGAATATACAGTGTATTATAAGAATGTACCAAGCAGAATTCAATTGGAAGTTATGTATTATGTATTATATTGAAGGTCATAACCTTAAGGTATATATTGAAGTTTAAAGAAGAGTTGAATGGATATAATTAAAAGATATAAAGGTGTCATACTCCAATTAGTAACTGCAGGAGAAAATTTGTTTTATGAGAAAAGATAATATGAAATTGAAACAACAGACAAAAGTATAAATATAATGATTTGAATTGAGATGAGATAATAAAAATAAAATTGAGAAAATTAAAAGAGGGGAAAAACTATATAGAAAATGTAGAATAGTATAAGATATGGAATAGAACACAAAAATGAGCATGAAATTGAGTTTTGTGTCTGTATAAAGAAGTTCAACCCGGGACCATGCTATTTTCAAAAAAGATGTTTTATTTGTATTTTGTGTGTGAAAACTCAAATAAAACTTTATTAAAAAAAAAAACCTTTCTCAAATCTGATGTCTCACAGACATGCATGACTTCATTATTTCCAATGAACTAGCATTCAGAAATCATGTAGCCCCACACATTTTGAGGTTATCAACTTGTGAAAAAAAAACCTTGAGTCCTTGCATTTAGACAGACAAATACATGTAGTTTTCTTGGCATCATTTTCTTCACCATTGCTTTCACCATTGTGCTTCACCATTACTTTCTTCTATGAGTGCTTCACCATTGCTTTCTTCTGTGAGATGAGAGAAAATGTCAGGCCCAAAATCATCCACTTGGCTCCAAGCCAAAGGAAGAACTGGAACTCATGGTTTCCTGGAATTCTACCCAGTGTGTTTTACTTTTAAACTAATTGACATTCAAGCTAGGGAAGGAGGCTATATAATACAGCATAATACATATTATAAGCCTTTGCAAGATGTTAAAGGTGATCTTAAATGAATTGAAGAACTATAAAACTATTGTATTTCTTAATCTAGAACCATCTCTTAGATCCTAATCCTTTGTATTCTGAAATTGGAATAAATCCTATTAAACTCAGTGAGACTTTCTGAGTATTTATGCCTCTGATTCAACTATAAGACAGACACAGACGATCTCCACCTTCTAGGTTTATTACTTTGCAGTTCATGCATATTATTTATATTTTTATTAAACAAACTGATTTCCTCAGCATGCTTAGTAATTAGTAAAGCTGTTTTGTACCATGCTTCAGGCTTCTGGTACAATTAATATATTTTACTTCTAAGGCAATACAAGCATAAATATGGTAGAAATGAAATCCATGGCTATCATTCAGACATACAAGAACATTTCTAAGAATTAGCAACAATAGCAACAATATGTAACCAATAAAATCAATAAATCAGGTATCCTAGGCCAATGAAGTAAATTGCTATGGGACAGCAAATCTGCACAAAATCCTGAACAGAAGAGTATTAAAGACTATTAAAAGCAATGTATTAAAATGAATCTGATACATTTGGGATTTCCAATGCTTTGTTGTTATTTCTAACAGTTTCTTCTGCAATCACTTAGACTGTGAATTCAACTCAGAGAGATCAGCAGTTATCATATTATTGTTAAATGGAAGCATTTGCATCAGGGGAAAAAGACTGTGTAGCCTTTGTCACAGCAAATGATTAGGCACAGTATCTAGTAGTTGCATTTTTTTTTCTTGAGGTCTTTATTGTTAATTTCTAGAATACTTTTTAGAAGATTTTCAAAGGGAAAAGGGAGGAAAGCATGCTATATATTTGATTGACTAAACCTGACAGTGTGCAGCGTCCAGTTAAACAGAGAACTCAAGCTGCTTTTTTCTAAGATATCATGTTCATAATTCTTCTAGGAACTACTAAAAGCCCACAGAGTCTAAACATCAAAATCTGAGAGTAGAATGCTATTTAAACTATAGCCAGAGCAGTAGGAGTTCCATTTGTATTACAACCCATTTAACACTTGAAGCGAAAAGAAAAACATTTTTCATGGTTGTAAATGAAGAATCACTAAGGGCTTTATTTTTGCATAAACTTTCATGCAGACATGAACATAGTGTCTGAAACAAAGGGAAGATGGATACTGTACAGCTGAATCCCACTGTAAAGTTTTGTAACACTTTAATTTTTTTAACCAAAACATATAAAAGACAAGTGCTGAGTAATTTTCAACAATACTCCTTTCTAAAAGAAATAATTTATACCGGCCAAGCCATTTAACCAAGTGCTCTAATGTAAGTAAAGTATTTCATTGCATTGGAGTCTGCAAAATATTGGCCTGTGGCTTCCATCAATGGAGTCCTGTTGTACCCACAGACATTCTTTTCTATTTATCAAAGGCAGAATAGAAGCTACATACCCGAGAAATTCATTGTATATTTTACAGTATACTTATTGTACATAAGTATATTTTACATTATATCACAACACCTCTCAGATATAAAATAAAACAGGCTACCGTGTACAACGGTAACCCTATGCTCCATCATGGCATTTGCCACAATATCTAGAAAACTTAAAGGTAAGCTAGCTAGAAGGTGACTGGTAACACTGCAGGGTTAAATGTGGCTGGAAGCTAGAGATTATGGGTATGAAATCCTCTGTCTGTAGTATGCTCAGTTTGTGTAGCGAAGTCTTTTACTCTCATCAGTTGCCACCTGGGAAATGAATGCTTTAACGATTGATTGCACTCAAGACAGATTCAGAATTTCAGTGGGTCAACTTCTCCCCAAAGATTATGGACTTCAGGGTCAACTAAACAGCTAAGCATTCATACAGAAATAATGTATTGGCAAATATGCTTTATAGACATCTAAACACAGTAACATTTTAGCTCTCTCAAAGTAAAGTTACTTATACATCTTCACAAGGCATGAAAGCTTTGAAATCTTTTTCTCTCAGTCACTAATCATGCAGTAAGTGAATTCAAAGAACAATTTAACAAGTGATTGGTAGCATATGGTACCATGGCATTATTTGGAAAGCCAATCATTTGCATAATTTTGTGCTAAGCAGTTTACTTCAATGTTAAACGAGCTCAGAAAACCAGAAAATGCAATAAAATGCATCATGGCTACTTGATAAATGATAATCTATATTCACCATTTTTGCCACATTTGTAATTTGTGACTTCCTGGCCAATGTTTTTTCTAAACCCACCTTACTGAAAAACAACATAAAACAAGCCACTCCTCCCCTTCCATTCGATAAGACTCCCAAGAGAAAACAAATCAAATTTATCTTCATACCATGAATAAAGCTCTGGGTGACTTTGGGCCAATCACTCTTGTGGAAACAAAATTAGGGGAGATATTCATGAATGCCAAGTTCTCACAGAAAATATGGGATATAAATTCAGTGAAGAAATAAACTGTAAAAACACCCTGGACACTCTCTTGCTGTCGCCTGTCAGCCTATCAGTGGTAGAATTTCTTCCAAAAGTACTGAAAAAACAACCATTAAAAAAAATATTTGGGCTACCAAGTCTTCTACGTTTTCATGTAAATAGCATGTTAAAACTTTGTGGTACACTAAGAAGCACGCAGCCTGGATTGTTAAAAAATGAAATGTGTCAGCCTTGCAAGTTATTCTTTAACAAACTATCAGATCTTTAGAAAGCTGCTGGCATATGCAGCCAACCAAGGTTAATGCTCTTGCTATATATAATTCTACCCAAACATAGATCTTCAAATCAGTTGGGAGCACAGAATGCCCATCATCTTCCATTTGTTCTTTTAAAAATGCCCGAAAATAGCTTTAGAAAAAAGAGTAAAACAAAAATGTGCACTACATATGTTCTCCTCAAGATTAATCTCTATAGGTAACTACTGAAATATTGAACAGTCTTTAGCTTCAGGGAAGAATGAGCACAAAGCTATTTACTTGAAGTGGCTTCACTGAATTGTATGCTTTTTATGTGGGGAGGAACCCCTCCTTAAAACAGATCCAAATCTAATGTGGTCACCACAACAAGATCAATGTACATTATTCTAAGAAACACTTAAACCAACTTGTCTGATGCAGAATCAGGCATTCCACCCCACTTTCAGGTTGCTAGCACCCCACAATAAAAACTAAGAAAAGAAATAGGAAACAAAGAATGTTATTGAAAGTGTATTGAAACAGTTGGCATCTTCTCAGAATTTATACAAGAAAGCTTCAAGTTCATTGTGGAGAAGGGAATAAGGAACTGATATCTATCCTGCTCAATGATTGAGAAATGATGTCCCAATGGGCATCTAAAAGCATTAAGCATCCAGGTGCTCACATAAAATCTTATAATAGAAAGGAGAAATTGCTATTCGAGTGTTATCAACCCTGTGTTGCACTATCAACGTTTTCAGAAAAGAGGTTGCTTCTCTAAATTGCATAAGGTGCATTAATTTTGCTTACTGCCAACAAATACATTTAATTAATAATTTCATAAAAATACATGAATTCCATTCATTTTATAAAATATATCAAGAATGTTACAGAGTATATAACATAAATGTACCCAGACAACAACTCTCTGAGCAAAATGGGGGGTTTCAGAAATGTGATAAACAAACAAACTTATATAAGCAATAATAAGTAGCAAATAACACAACCAGCCAAATAGCAGCAAGAGTGAAAGATATTAAATAAAGCTAAGCTTTATACCTTAAAAGCCTATCAGACTGAAAATACATAGTGCTACACTCTGGAGTTTTAATTTTAATGGCAGCACAGATCTGACTTCTGAATTTTGCAGGAACAAAAGCAAAATATGTGTTCATAAATCTTCTTAATAACCTGTTTATGGCTTCTCTGTTGTTTTGCACCAAGTATATGTACAGTTAAAACAATATGGGATACAGCTATATTTGTATCTGCAAAAACAGAGCAATATACCTAGGGATGCAGTTCATTGGAAGGCTTTGTTCAGATCTTTGTTAGGATCAGCTATCAAACTTTTATTCAAAGAAGCAAGATCTCTGCATTTAAATTATAATCTCTGTGTGTTCTCCAGGTCACAAAATCTCTCTCAGTCAACAATATATAAACATTGCCTGTATTTAACAGGCAGGTTTTTGATTGGGCTGAGAAACAAATGCTTTTTGGTTTTTAGATTACTGAAAATCCCATCTTCTCGATCAATAGCAAAACAAAATCTGCTTTCTTCCTGTTTTCAGCAATAAAATAGTGTCAATTTAAAACATAAATGGAGTACAAAGGCACTGCTCTCAAACTTTTGTATAACAGAGCATCAATCTGGCACACTCATGTCTACAACACTACATTTAATATTACATATAATATTCTTGTTGATGTCATCTATAAATGCTGGAAATCGGTTAAACAATACAGTTCATTTGGCAACATGTATTTCCAACAAAACATTTTAAAAGAGTTTGTCTGCAGAAAGGACTGTCCTTGAGGGCTGTGCAAATCCTTCATAATACATGCTTCAAAATGTGGGGGTGTAAGAACAAAGCACTTCTTTTCAAATTGTTAAAGCAGCCAATCTTTTCTTTTAGCTGCTTCAGAAGCTGCTTCCAGCTGTCTTTTGTTATATCTTCATGCACCCATATGGAGAAGCAACTTTCATAGCTGCTGTGTAAGTCTGAAAAAAGTTGTGATAGTTTTAACCATTAAATTCCCTTCAGTTTATTTGTTAGAATAAATGTGTTCATGTAAGGTCTATTTAATTTTGTCATTCTTATTCCCCAAACAAAATTATCTAATTTTCTTACATTAAATAAATCTTGAGGACAGAATTATTAACAATTTCTGCAGGAATGATGGCTGTAATTCATTCTGGGACCAAAGAAGGAACAAAGCAAAGTGTAAATCAAGAAATTAAGCAACATGAGCCCAGAAATACTTTCATTCATCAGTGTGGTGCAACATTTTGGACTGAGATATTACAAACATGTTATTTTCAATCTTTATCAAATGATGCAGCTAGCCAACATCCTCATTTGACAACTGAAAGGCAACCATTTATGAAAGTCAATAGATTGTATATGTATCCTGTCTACTGGAAGAGTTATTTCTCACGGCAGCAATTTTTTTGCATCCACATGCTCCAAAATACATAAACTTCCTGCTCTGTAATCTTCATTAACCACAAAGATATTGGTTTATAAATAATACATGTCAATAACTGCTATGGCATTTACAATAAGAAAGCAAGAACATAAATTTAAAAAAGGAAAATAAGTTGAAAAGGATGGACCACTGTTTACCACTAGTATGGAAACCAAATTATTTTATTTTATATATTTGTACCTCACTTTAGCTTAAGAAATAGAATAAAATAAGATACTTTGTGATGTTTCCCAATGAGATCTGACTGATTTACTGATACTCAAAAAATACAACATGTTTTATTTCAGCAAGATGGCTGTAATGTATGACATCCAAAATTGATCCAGGACTATATGATTACTGTGTGCAATAATCCATTATGAAGCTGAAGAATGATGGTTCCCAACATAGTGCTTATGAGTTTCAATATGCAATTTCTTGGCAGTCAAAAATCTTTTGCTCCTTTGAATTTTGGGAGGAAGAAAAGCAACCAATTTGTGAATGGGCAAACCCATCCATTCACTATGGAAATTGCTGACATTATTCTCCCAAAATTTGAAATATGCCTTCAAGCAAATGGGAAACTTTAAAATAAAACTGCAGGTTTTTTTTTAAAAAAAATATTACTATTATTACAATTATTATTTTCAAAAAGCTATTTACTATTTTTTGAAAATACAATGAATCATGGTTTAAAAGACATGGGTTGGGGTGGGTAGGAGTGGGAAAGAGTGTCCATTATAATTGAACTTCTATTAATTCTGAAAGTGGAAAAATAAAGAAAAATAAAATTGGTGGGGATGAGGTACAAAATAGTGAAAAAAAAGGTAACATTTTTTTTCCCTTTTCTGGTTTGAATTAAATCAAATGGGAATGATGGAAGTAATATTTCTTCACACACATTGGAAACTATTCAGAGAAATTTAGAAATTTAGAACAATCAAGTGGTAGAGAATACACATGCATAATAAAAGATTTATACAATAAACTATACATAATAAAATAATTAATGTGTGGGATTATGGAATTATCCTTGGCATGCCTAACATGGAAAATAATGGAAAAAACGATTCACCATTTACAACATTTGCAAATTGGTTTATAACATTTTTACTTCAAAGATGTGTCAGAAGAATTTTAGATTCAAGAATAATTTTATTCATGAACTGTCTGTGAACTCCTTTAATCATCAACATGACTGCTGAAACTATGTTGCAAACACAGATAATGCAATGTTGCAAAAAAACTCTTAAACTGTTTCAGCAGTTTAGGCTGAAAGTAATAAAGCTGCATTTCTCTCAAATGAATAAGAAAACAGATAAAATCCGTTCAAGATACAGAGCCTTCTTGAACACACAAATGTGACACCTAAAGTCAGCACACAGGTACTCACCAAAAGGAAATGATCTACACACTCAGCAAAGTAAGAGCAGGATATTTCCATTGGGACTGCGTATCCACCAGAATAAACATTTCAAAGGGCACATTCAAACACCTCTCAAAGAACCACTTTTCCTATAAACATCAACAGCTCAAAATCCCAAATTGTAACTACCTTAAGTGCTGTTGCTATGCTCTCAAATAAACTGCCTCCTTTTCAAGCAATATGTCCAGTGTCATTCACATAACCCTGGATTGGAACCAGAACTCATTTTTTTTTCCTTAACAATTTGTTGACTCTTGCAGTACTCAGACTAACCTGGCCAGCAGACCCCGCCCGGTAATACATCAATCAGTGGCCACCAGACCATTTGTCTGGAGAGTGCTGTTCCACCTGGACTCTGCCCAGTTTGACACAGGGAGTAAAGGGAGTTTTGGGCTTTGAACCAAATAGCTACTTGAACAGGGAGATAGTAGGTTTGAGAATTTTTGTGTTTGTGCCCAGAAAGTGAGTGTGAGTGCATCCCTCTTTGCCTCTTTCCTCCATCACATTTTCAAGCAGTGTATCTACCCAGTGTCATTCTTGTGCAACCCTGGCTTGGAACCAGACCTCATTTTGTTCTAACATCTGTTTGTTTAGATGCTAAGTTGAACCTATTTCAGAAAGGAACAGTTGTAAATTGTAAGCCACTTTAAATGACTTTATTTAATCTCTTATCGAGTAATAAAAATCCAGCACTACAAATGAATATCTGATCCTAGACTTTACCATCTAGAATGCCAATGAGACAAGCAGCTAATACTCTAAAGTATTGATTTTTAACTACTTATTATGGAATAGCTTCAATTAGAAGATTGTCACCTGTAATAAAGCAGCTGAATACTGGTACCTTAGAATGTCTAGCAATAGCTCCTTATACTAAAGAAGCCATATGAACCCTGTTAGCTTCATTTTCAATGCATTATGAAATGAATAACATTGAGTTTGAAGCTAACAAGGTGACTGAAAAATGACTGTCAAATATTGTTTTAGATATATTGTTTAATCTAGAAAAATTTTAGGTAAGATTACTGTTTTTTCTCAAAAGAAAGCTTACAAAACCAAACCAAAAGCAAGCATCTTAAAATGAAAATATTGAGGGGGGGATTTATATTGACTGAACAATAAACATTGCCAATAAAATCAAATGAACCTTCAAATTATTGCTTACCCTGATTTCTTTCCTTTATTTTTTTTTTTATATGTGTCACTTCCAAGCCAACTAGAAACTCCACTTGAGGATTGGTGGTCATTTACTATTTTTCTAATTGACGACATATGAGAGAAGGAATTGAGGGATTAAAAAATGAAAATTGAGAAACATAAAGATTTTTAAAAAATTTAAAATTTGTTTGGTCATTTGCTTTAATATTTTTAGAAAATTATTTCATGTTCTACAGATATCTGTCATAATTTAATCTGTAAAGGACTACACTAAGTGTTCCAAAACTGAGATTGGCTAGCCAGATTCATAGTTTTTGTTTTTTCTTTTAAGTACAATGTATATACAATTTGGAATGCCATTAATTCTGGGCAGAGCATTGTATAATTGTATAACATTGTATAATATTAAAAGCAAATAGAAACAACTATTGATATAAATTGATAATGACACAAAAGAAGCAAATTACCTCCATCTAAATAAGAACACTCTAAGTCATGATTGTCAAACTACTGGTCTGCGGGCTGGATGCATCATATACTGGCTATGCCCATGCCCAGTTTAGTGAAGGGAGAAAAAGTCCAGATACATTACGTGATGCCACCATGACAACGTGAGTTTGACACTCCTGTTTAAATATTCCACTATTTAAATCACTCATGTGTTAAGGGCTTTTTAAAATAAGGCAAAAGTTCACAATTCCCTCTTTCTCATTTAATTGTTTCATTACATGTGAATCATGTATTAATGAATACAGATGATAGCTGAGTGCAGTGATGTTTATACAACAGAAAGTAAGAATTGTTAATGCTGTAAAGATCAAATAAATTGAGCCTTATAGATGAAGGGAAGAAAGTTTACATCAATGTTAGATATGACTTCTGAAATGTTAATGATCATAAAGCTGCTTAAGCTCAGAGGTGGGATTCAAATTTCTTAACAACCAGCTCTGTGGGTGTGGCCTAATTGATGGGTGTGGCTGGGTGGTCATGTGACTGGGGTGGGCATAGCTAGGTGGCCATGTGACTGGCAAAACAAATATAAGTGGTCCTCGCTTAATGGCTAGTTGTTTAGTTGTTCTAATTTACGACTGACCTCCCCAGAGCTACTTGACCTGTTTTTGATGTTTTGACAGCCATACACACACACACACACACACACACACACACACACACACACTTATGACCAGTTACAACATCCCACACAGCTTTGTGACTGAGGTTTCTATGTTTTTTGGCAGTTTCCAACAGTTCCTTCTGGTTTCCGGTTAAAAATGCCCATTGGGGAAAATGGACTTAACAACCAATGTTTGCTTAATGATCACTTGGTTCACTTCACGACCATGGTGTTTGTCTAATTTAGGGGTCTGCAACCTTAAACACTCAGAGCCATTTTTCTATTTTCTTTTAAACAGGTAACTCTGTCTCTGTCTGTCTGTCTGTCTTTCTTTCTTTCTCCCTCTTTCTCATCTCTGTCTCTGTCTCTCTCATCTCTTTCTCTTTCTTCCTCATCTCTCTTTTTCTTTCTCCATCTCTCTGTTTCTCATTTCTTTTTCTCTCTCTCATCTACAACTGCTAAGATTGAAAACTGTTCTTTCATAATCCTATTTCTTTGCAGTTTATTTCACACACATTTATGTATATGTATCCAATATTCTTTCTTCCTTTCTGCTATGTGTTCAAAATGGACAATGTTTTATGTGTGTATGTGTAGCATGTGTATGTGTGTGTTATGTATGTGTATGGATATCTATATATATTTTTAATATCACTTTTAATGTGTGCCAGTGTACTAACAGTAAAAAAAATGATAATAAAATTTATCTTATTCTATCTTCCTTCTTTCCTTCCCAATCCCATTCCTTCCCCAGACCCTATTTTGTGTTGGCTTTCCAGCCAAGTACTTACCAGGTCTGATCCTGTTTAGTTTTCCAAAATCAGCCTATTGAAATAAATACCAAACTTAGCTGTCCAATGATGTATCCACCATCAGTATCTTGCACCTGATTTCAATGTTAACAGCCAATGTGCAATATTACTAAATTTTGCCAGGCATCTGCTGCATGTTATTCTCTTCCTTGATAATCTAGTCCAGAGATCCTCAAACTTGGCAACTTTAAGACTTGTGGACTTCAGGTCTCAGAATTCTCCAGCAAAACTTGTTAAGAAATTCTGTGAATTGAAGTCCACAAGACTTAAAGTTGCCAAGTTTGGGGACCTCTGATCTAATTTTACTGGACAAAACAGTCTGGAATCACTGGCAGGAGCAGTTCAGCATGGAGAAAAGTTGTGCATCTCCCTATATTCCTTTCTCCATGAACAGCCTCATCCCCTCCTCCTCATGCATACTAAGTTTACTAAGGTACATACTAAGGTACTGTTCGCGGCGAGAGGAATATGGGGAGACACGTGATTTTTCTTCATACAAAGAGGGCTGCTCTCTCTCCATCGTCTCCACTCTTGGCATAGAAAATACAGTGGGAGTAGCAGTTGAAGCAGTTGGTCACCTGTCCTGGGACTCATGCGCACCATACCTGCAGGGGGTAGGGGATGCAGCAGCAGTGAGGCAGCAATGGTGATTCCAGTGGCATCGGGACTTCCAGGCTCTGCTCCCCGCAGCCACCGTCAGCTTTCCCAGACTCGATCAAGGGGCCCCTTTGACACAATCCTCTCCACATGTTCTCCCCTGTTGCTGTTTTTGGGAGAGCAACAGTTTCCCAGCACAGCAGAAAGTTTCTGAATCCCTCTCCATCAGAAACGGCTCCCGGGCAAGCAGAGAGAAGTAGGATTCAATCTGGCTTGCTTCTCTGCTTTCCCGGGAGCCATTTCTAATGGGGGTTGGGAACTTGGAAGCTTTCCGCTGTGCTGGAAAACTCTTGTCTCCCATCAGCAGCAGCAGGAAGGAACACGTGGAGAGGCTTGTGAAGACTCCAGACAGGTTATCGGCTGCTTCTATCACCTGATGCTGTTTTTGGGAGAGCAAGAGTTTCCCAAAAAAGCAGAAAGCTTCTAAATCTCCCCATTGGAAATGGCTCCCGGGCAAGCAGAGAGAAGCAGGATTCAACCTGGCTTGCTTCTCTGCTTACCCAGGAGCCATTTCTAATGGGAGAGGGACTTGGAAGCTTTCCGCAGTGCAGCAGCAAGTGAGAGAAGCAGCTGCTGACCTGTCCGTAGCCTATACTAGCCTCTCCACATGTTCCCCAGTGGAAGGTAAGTGATGGGGGAAAGGCAACCAGTGGCAACAAAAGGCAAGTGGGGGAAAAGGTAATCGGGGCTTGCAGAACCTCACTAATCCAGGGAGATCAGTAAAGGCAGGGCTGCAGCAGAAGGCAGGGAGCAATGGCTGGCCTGGTGGGCATGCAAGATCAGGCTGCAGGGAGAAGTGTTGTGCATGCATGCAATGTCGTGCATGCGTGATAAGGACTGGCAGGCAGGCAGTGGAGAAGCTGGCAAAGAGGGGCAGGGCCAGCCAGAGGCCCAATTTATGGTTCACCAAACTATGGAGAATCATAACAACCGGTTCTACCACTCTGGTCCAAACCAGTAGAATCCCACCCCTGCTTAAACTGTACAATTAATACTTTGTATTGCACTGATAAATAGTTGCAAAATATATTGAACTGTTTTATGAGAAAGATTTTGATCTTTGAAATTAATAGCCTCTACTGTATTGTCATTTGTTGTTATTTCTTTATAAATGTTAGAACAAAGGGAAAAAGGAAAAAGGGTAAAAGGAGCTGTTTTGTATTTAATTTTTAACGTACCACTTCTTTATACTCTAATCAATTTACAGTGTTTATAAAAATTTAGACCTCCTTTAAAACATACAGAAAACCTGTTTCATATAGTGGTTAATGAATCAGGCCAGATACTGGGACACTATAAGTTCCAGTTCATCTTGGGCACAAAGTCAGATGGCTTACCTTGAACCAGCTCGAGGAAAGAACAATGACAAACCACTTATGAAAACTCTTGTCAAGAAAACTTCAGTGAAAATTCGTAATTGCTGTATTTCTAGTAGCCTTGCTGAACATCGTATTGTACCCAGTTTAAGATGCTTTTAATATAACGCTTGAATTACTGTAAACTTTGCACTGTTCTTAAATAAACATCTAAAAGACATCTAAAAACTGGGCTGTGCTTCTAAATATATTTCTAAATGTACATTTGTTGCTAATCCTTTAACAACCATCTTCTAGAGATAAATATTAAGTGCTGGAAAAAAGGTTACTAATGTGTCCAGCTTCAACGTTTTAGACAAAAAAAAGCTATAAAAGCGGCAGACAGAAATAGACCTTGATATACATCATCACAATTTTTTGTAGTTGTACTCATCTTCCACCTTTTTAAAAGATCTAATTAGAGCAGCATGGTTAAAAAGACTCAGAAAGCCTCACAGGACTCTGGATTTTATCCAAGTAATTTTTTTTTTAAATGTGGCCAATGAAATTACTATTTTAATAAGGTACAGTAATTATCTTCTCTTTAGAGAGAAATCAGCTTTGATTCAGACTATACATTTTGATATGGTGGAATGCTGCAAAGTTGTTAAGCAAGATGTATTTTACTATTCTTACCAAAAAATCTTCAGTGAATTTACTATTGTTCCTTTCTCTATATCTCTATTCTGCCAAACAGTATGTGTGGTTTATCTAGTATGGCTTTTTCCTATATTCTTTTTGTCTCCCTCTGCTTACCATTTCACAGAGCCATTTATGTGTCTCATAAAGGAGATTCTAACCATGGAAATCTATTGGATCATGTTTAAGAGAGTGGGCACAATTCATGTTGGTGACATCCCTTAACACTGTAATTTTTTAATGTGAAAATTTTGACATCTCATTTTTATCTGAATCAAGTATGCATCCGCCTGAGAAGACCAAGATCAGATAGAAGACTAACATTAAGTAATGCAATAATCATACTTCCAAGATCACTTTTTAAAACCAAAATGGAATTAATATTTCCTGTATGTTTGGCAATGCTGTCCTCAATATCTCTCTCAATCAAATACATGGAGTGATAGCTTCCTTCTACATTTAATTCCATTTGGACTAGCTACCATTGCTTCACATTTTTATAAATAGATAGAAAGTTTCACATCTCTTAGAATATATGTCTTATTAAACCGATGCATATATTTGTGAGCCTTAAGTGCTATTTGCTTCAAAACACACAGATAAATCAAAACAAATTTTAAATAGAAGCAACAATGGAGAGTCTGTCATCTCATTCTGTAAACTGTCTAGCATTATGATTTCATTAAATTAAATATTTCATCTAAGACAACATAATACATATTTCTATGTCTTATGCATATTGAGCACAAATAAAAGTATTTGAACAGCACTGAACATGTGCAAGAACTAAAACAATGCTAATAGAAAACAGTTTAGTAATTTAATTCTCAACAGAAAACATATAGTATTTTATATGAAAAATAATGCAAAGTGGGATGTATAAGAATGTAGCAGATGTGCTTTGAAACATGCATTGACACAAACAAAACATCCCTCTTTAAATAATTAAAGCAACTGCATTTTTGGCAAGACTAGCATAATTGCTTTGATGCCCTTTTTTGCAAAAGACACAGCTGCTTTAACTACTTAAAATGAAGTACTTTGTTTCCATGCTTGTGTATTGCAAAGTACTTATTTTCAATGCTTCACTATTTTTCTTTATATGAAAGGTGACAGATATATATATATATATATATCTAACTCGAGTTAGAAAACCAAGGAGTATACGAAATCCCTTGCACTGCCTGCCCCACCACATACATAGGA
>BLBF01000010.1:49080934-49097377 GCA_015471245.1 Laticauda colubrina | reverse complement strand
CAGAAGCCTGATGATGGCAGATGAGATTCTGCTGAAACGTTGCTACAACTTTAAAAGCACTACAATGACATGGGATAATACCCGAAGGAAGCTGAACAGCATATATATATATATATATAATAAAATAATAAATTAAATCATACTTATTCTATACAATATTTGTTATAAATATAAGAAAAAACAAATATACCAACATTCATAAAGGTTGACATGATGTGGAGTACACAGCAAAAATCATAGATAAGGCTTTGCAACTAAAATGAAAGATGTGCAGATCAATAAATTGACAGTGTCTCAGCTGTGCTCCTCCTCCAAATCTTCCATAGAGCTATCTGCCTTTTAAACATTAAAAAAGTCAGATAAAATGTTTTGCAATTTGTAGTATTTAGTCTTAAAAAAAAAAAATCAAGGCTGATTGTCTTTTACAAGGGAAATGAAAACAATGGCTGAGACAGAGAGGGAAAGAAAGGGCATTATGTCCAATAACCATTTAAATACATAGTTATAAACTGATGCCTGATTCTTCTTCTAAACATCACTGTGAAGTGAATCCACACATTTTAATGAAACAGGAGGCTTTTACAAATATATTAGTATGTTCAACCAAAAATGGATCCAAAAAATACAGGGCAAAATAATTCTGATATATTCTGATATTTTACATGCCTGGAAAAAAAATGGTCACTCAAGTTTTTTAAAAATTCATATGTGCTGTGTAGTATTAGAGCTAGAAAAAAGTATATCATGATATTTTCATCACATTTCAGAAATAGGAAAGGGACAGAATATAATTTTCATGTAACATATACAAAATAACATTGCGGTATTTTTCTTCTAAGAAAAACCACATTTCCAACAAAATCTACTTTTTCAACTAGAGGCCAAACAAGTAAACCACATGCAGATAAATTTTCTTGCATTCAATTACAGTTAAAGGATCTTTCAGGGATTTATCCTGCATGATCAGTGAACAAAGAAAACGAACAGGAGGAGGTATTTTTATTCAATAGCTGGATCATGCAAAAGAAAGCAAAGAGTTTACCTAAATGGGATATGAGATTCTCAATCACATGGGCTGGGTCCTCCATGAACACCTTTTACACATTGGTTAGGCAGCATTTATGTGGTATGTTAACAGGCCAGAAAGGCTAAACAAAGCTCATATCACTATATAGAAGGGATGGCAGTTATTTTGCTAGCATACTTTTATTTAAGTATAAATATAAGTAATATAAATATTATCTATAATTTCTTATCTCAACAAGTGGCATATATCATAAAACAGTAAAAATAAATTTTAAATAATACAAAATAAACATATATGGAACTATTGCCATGAATGTTAATACATCCAAGAAATGGGGTCCTTAACATATGTGGCACCCCAAGTTTGAGCATACAGCCAAGTCTTCATGGTCTTACACAAAAAACAACAGGATCATGGTTGTCCTAATCTTTAAAAGGAGAATATTCCAGAGGACAAAGACTACTCCTGGTTTGTGCCATCAACATTCCATCACAGACAGGGCCTATAACATGTCCAACCTGTGGGATAAAACTGAATGAATAGAAATAACTGGAAGATGATGGCCCGTTACAAGGGTGGGATTCAATTTTTTTAACAACCGGTTCTGAGGGTGTGGCTTAGTTGGTAGTCATGTGACTGGGTAGGTGTGGCCAACTCGACATCACTCATGTCAAGGGGTGCTTTACCTCGCCTGGCCTCTTGTGACTGTGGGGATGCTGCAATGGTCATAAATGTGAAAAATGGTCATAAGTCACTTTTTTCAGTGTCATTGTAACTTTGAATGGTCACTAAATGAACTGTTGTCAATCAAGTATTACCTGTACAAAAGTACAAAAAGTTTCTTTGCTTGCAAAAAGCTGCCCTAAATACCAATCATTAGGAAAAAATACCTGCAAGCAGGAGTTGCAAATCAGGCAGGGTTCCAGAGCACCTTGAGGAATTAAAATATTTAAAATGCAGTGATAACTATCAGCAGCCAACTCTTGCCGATAAAGTGAAACCCTTTAACAGAGAGGTCATTTAAGCTCTCCAAAAAAGCACACCCAGGAAAAGCAATCCTTAGACCCATTTGCACCACTTAAAAACACCAGCTGGTCTCATTCACCTCACAAGATATCCTAAGGAAACCATCCAGATTTAAGGAAAGATCACATGCCCCCAAGAAAGGCAGTAAAAAAAATCAGTGCCAAGCGTACATCCTGCCTTTTGGAAATATACCCCAAAAGGACAGTGCCAGATACCACTAAAGTGAAGAAAGAACCCCTCCCCAGATAGAAAAAGAAACCATGATGCAGGAAAAAATTCAAGCACAATACAAATAATTAAATCACAACAGTAGCTGCTGCTTGTTGAAGCTGAATAGGGAAATTTATCCCATCAATAAACACAGGATTAAATGTCACCAAGCACAGAATTAACCTTCACCAAAAACCAGTTTTAGACCAAAACTTAGAAAGGATATGTAAACTCATGTTTGAATGTCAATCTTTCTAGCTAGCCAAGAAGCCTTGCCGAATGTCACTCATCTTGGTTCCCTGTCATTAAAAGCTTCTTTCTGACAGCTCTGCTTCATTATTCAATTATTTCTTTAAAATGCTGATTATCCAGGGAAGTATTTCCAAGAGCAGTGTAAAAATCTAAAAACAACCCTTCCCCTTTAAGAAAGTCAAGCCCCAGAAGCTCTGGAGAGAGGAAGTCTAGGCGTACTGGCAAGAATGTAATAAGGGTGGGAAAAAAACAAAAGGAGATTGCTTTTAACTGTTTAGAAAGTTAACAAGGAGTTCTATAGAACCGGTCAAAACCAGTAAAATACCACCCCTGGTCCCTTATGTAACCTATCCCCAAGCCATGAAGGGCTATAAAGGTCATGATCAGAACCTTAAATTGCACCCACAAAGAACACTGGCAGCCAGTCCAATTCACACAGTAGTGGTTTTATATGTTGAATATTCAAACCCTTTACTACACATGCAGCTGCATTTTGCACCAGTTGAAGTTTCTGAATGCTCTTCAAGGGCAGACCCATGTGGAGCATGTTGAAGTAATCCATATGAGAGGTCACAAGGACATGTGTGAATACAATCAATCCTCCATATCCAAGAATTGGTGCAACTGACACCCAACCTGACGTGGCTGTGAACTGCTCTTCTAGCAAGAGCAGTGCTAAGAATATGCCAAACTACACACGGGCTCCATCTGGGGCAGTTCTGCCCAATATGAGTATGAAACGCCATTCTGAACAGCTAATCCATTAAGTGACTTCTTTCTGGTTTTGGAAGCAGAGCTTCAGAAGTGTTCCATTTGGTATCAGGGACATAAAACTTTATTTCAGAACAAGAACCACATTTGATCTTACAGTAGCAAGCCAGGAACCACATTCCAAAATCATGGAGGTCAGGACAAAAAAAATGTAACAGAAGTAATTTCCCGTAATTGACAAATGTACAATATATAACTGCTCAAATGCAGCTAATATAATTACTATTTTTCTCTTTATGTCACATTATAAATTACAATTTCATAGTAGTTCCTGGAAGAGCTTGAGGACTGTATGTAGCCTGGAATCTCAGACTCTGGATCTCTGGTTTATATAAAAGAAAATTTAAATGTTAAAGCATTATACTTTCTGTTCCGTCCGGAAAAGACACACGGTAGACCGGGTTCCAACAAATAACTCTTTATTAGTTAACAGCAAACAGTAACGGAACATTGGCTCAAGCCGCGGCAGCCCTTTATATATAGGTTTGCCTGCTGGTTTGTAGCCAATGACATTCTTTTAACTTTGCCACCTTTGAGCGGCTCCTTGAATTGGTTCCTAATGAACCAATCCTTTACTGGCTTTTTTGGCCAATCAGAAGAGAGTACTTGGAACCTTCCAAGTTATACAGAACACCCCTCCCCTTTAGTTCAGTCCTATGTGAGTAACGTAGTCGTGCAGGTAGGTGGGGCTTCTTCTGGTCCTAGTTGACCTGCACAGCCTAGGACTTCAAGCGGTTCGGTCGGGATCGCTGTCTCTCCGGCTTGTCTCCATGGAACCACCTGGAAGGGTGAGTCAGCATTGCCGCTAACGCTTCAGTTGCTCAGGCCGGTGGTTTTGCCGCTCCCTCCTGGTGTAACCGGGCTGGTTGAGCTGGCCTGGCTGGCCCCATCCAGGACGGCTTTCCTTTCGCTTGGACTACCTCCGATGGTTTCATCAAACCGTAAGTGCTCTTTTTGGTTGGTTAGATGTTCTAGATTTAATTTCAATGGTTCATTTTCACAACCTTTTCTATTTGTTTGTGTTTCCCCCCCCCCCTTGATTTTGTTTTTGTCGATTTTTATTATTTGAGGTTGTACAGTCGTTTTACGCTCGATATTTCGGGAACGAAGCTGATCTATGTGCCACTTCCATTCTCTTCCATTGTCCATGGTTAGTCGGTAGGACCGGGGGCCTGTTATTTGTATGATACTGGCTGGAAGCCAGAGAGGGTCCCCGGTAAAATTCTTTGCATAGACTAGGTCACCGATTTCAAAAGTGCGGTATCGGCTGGACGAGTCGGGGGTTTTCTCACAAGGGTAATTTGGGTGCAGTCTATCAAAATGGGATCTGAGTTTCCTCCCCATTAACAATTCTGCCGGGCTCTTGTTTGTGGTACTACTGGGAGTGATGTGTTGTAGTGTAAGTAGGTGGTTCAGCTTGTCTTGGACATCCCCACGGTCCATTCTTTTCTCGGCCTTCTTTGGTAAACCTGACCATTCGCTCGGCCCTACCATTCGCCACCGGGTTGTGGCCCATTGTAGGATACCAATACATCAGGTAAACCATGAGTTGCAAACAATTTGTTTAGCTGTTTTATAACAGTGTCAGTTGTTGTGGATGACATTACTATAACCTCCAACCAATTTGAACATGCATCTACGACTATTAAGGATATATTGCCCTGGTTGGTCCTGCAAAATCAATATGGATTCGAGACCAAGGGCCTCGTGGGGTCTCCCAGTCCCGTATGGGCGCTTGCGGTGGTGTGGGTCTAGCTCTCTGACACTTGTAGCATGTTGCAACCCAGCGTTCAGTATCCTTGTCTATACCAGGCCACCAGACATAGCTCCTGGCCAGGCTTTTCATTTTTACTATGCCTGGGTGGCCCTCATGTGGCATACCCAATACCTCTTCCTGCAGTCTGGATGAAATTACTACCCGATCTCCCCACAATAAACACCTTTTTTGTATCGACAGTTCAGTCTGTCTGGTCTGAAAAGGTTTAAAACTTTCAGTCTTTTGGTTTTCTGGCCAGCCTTTACCTACCCAAGTCAAAACACGGGCAGTCACTGGGTCTTTTGCCGTGGCTCTGGCGACATCATTGGCAGACAATGGAAGTTCAGGGCAGGTCTCTACTTGTAGGGCGGTGGTTGGAGCCGGGTCATCCTCTATGGTTGGTAATGGTGCTTGGCTTAAAGCGTCTGCATGGGGGATTTGTTTCCCGAGTCAATGCAGCAAGGTATATGAATAGGCGGCCAGGAATTCTGACCACCTAGTCATCCGTGGGGATAGAATGTTCGGTGTGGGTTTGTTTCCAGCCAAAATCCCCAGCAATTGTTTATGGTCAGTCCTCCCATAGAGGTATTCGTGAAAACATTTAACTCCAGCAACGATTGCCAGGGCTTCCCTGTCTAGCTGGCTATAGTTGTGTTCCACTTTGGAGAGCATTTTTGAGTAAAAGGTGATGGGTGCCTCTCTCCCGTCAGGTAATTGGTGGCTCAGGATGGCACCGACTCCGAAAGGTTAGGCGTCACAGGTGACCGTCAATGGAAGTATATTATTAAACTGAATAAGAATGGTGTCTGAGGTTAATAAGTCTTTTATGCTTTGGAATGCTTTTTGTTCTTTATTACCACAAGTCCAGACAGTTTTTTTATCCAGCAAACGGTGTGATGGTTCTGCTATCGTTGCTTTGTGGGGGAGGAATATGTTATAAAAGTTGATCAGACCCAAGAATGCCTGTAAGTCCATTTTATTTTTTGGCCTGGGTGCGTCTTTAATTGTTTTGACTTTTTTTGTCTGTTGGGTGAATACCCTGTTCGTCAATTAAATACCCTAAAAATTTGACGCGGTCGGTAGCCAGGCAGCATTTTTCCTTTTTTACTTTTAGGACGGATTCTCTAGCTTTGGTTTGCATTTCTCTTTGTCTTGCTTCTAATTAAGTCGTGTTTTTCGCTGAAATTAGGACGTCATCAAAGTATGGAATGACCCCTTTTATCCCATTTAATAGGCATTCCATGAGGCTTTGGAAAACGCCTGGGGCAACGCTTACTCTGAATTGAAGCCTGTTACATTTGAATGCCCCTCTATGTGTTACTATTGTTTGTGCTTCGGCCATTATTGGGTCTACTGGAAGCTGCTGATATGCCTGAGCCAAATTTAGTGTCGCCAAAAATTCTTCCTCCCCCAAGTGAGTGTGGTAAGTGCTACACAACTGGTACTGGGTATGCGCTTTGCTGTAGTGCATGGTTCAGGGTAGCCTTGTAGTCTCCGCAGATGTGCACAGAGCCATCAGGTGTTACAGGTGTTACTATAGGAGTCTCCCACCTAGAATGCCAATTGGTTCTATGACCCCTTGTGCAATCAGTTTGTTTAATTGCTTTAATGCAAAGGGGACTCATCTGGCTTTTAACCTTCTTGGTGCTATCTAGGGATCTAAGCTAAAGGAAATTGGGGTCCCCCAGTACCTGCCTAGAGTGCCGTCGAAGACATCCTGGAATTCGTGTAGCAGGTTCTCTTCCCAATCGCTTGCGGCTATTCGGCTTATTCCAGTCATCCCGATGCCCAATGGTGCGAACCATTCGATGCCCAGGAGGCTGGGACGGTCTCGGTCGACTATAGTCAGCGGCAGGACTTAGGCGTGTTGTTTGTAAGTGACTTTGAAGTGTCCTAGACCTACCACGGGGAATTCTATTTCCCTGGTAGTCTTTGAGAATTATTTTTTGTTTCTTGAGTTCTTTTTGTTTTATGTTTGGAACCAACCACCTGATTGTGTTCCAAGACACCATTGATAGGAAAGATCCTGAATTGACCTCCATTTCACAGGGGCTTCATTCAATGGTCACTACAATTTTGACTTTTCTCCCACTTTCCGTTTGTGCGCTTCCAATAGTGACAGTCTGGTGAGTTTTTTCTTGGTTGCTGGTTTCCTTGCTGCGCTCCCATTTTCTATCGGCTTGCCTCGGGTCAGTTCTTGGTGGGGAATTACCGTGTCTGCTAGGACTGCTGTTCTTACAATTGCGGCAGACTCTTTCGATGTGTCCCCTCTTCTTGCAAGCCCGACAGATGGCATCAAGGAACCTACACTCAGCTCAGAGGTGGTTTCCTCAGCAGCCAGCGCATTCCCGCCAATTTCTTCTTCTTTCACACCTTTTTTGGTTCGTGTACAGGCGATGGACCTCATCGTCATCTTCTTCCGTTTCTGATGACTCATCTAGGTCTTCGTGGTGTGTGGTTGTGGCAGCTTGCTTCTTCCCTCTGGGTAGGGTCATCGTGTCAGTATTGGCATTCATCAGTTTCATTGTGGACGCTGATTTCTTCACGGCTTCTGTGGCGGTGGCTTCCGTGATTGCTTCTGCCACAGTTATGTTACATCTGTTTAATAATTTGCTTTGTAAGGTAGAGTCCTTTAGACCTAACACGACATGATCTCGCATGGCCTCATCAATACTCTGGAACTCGCAGGCTCCTCCCAGATGGCTGAGAGCTGCCACAAAATCTGCAATGGTCTCGTCTTCCTTCTGGTCTCTTTTATAAAACTCCTGTCTCTTAATATGATTTGAGACAACCGGTGCATAGTGAGCCTTTAGCATTCGGTTAAGTTCAGACCAGGTCATCTGTTTCACGTCTCTGGGCTTTGCCAATGCATTTGCCATTTTGAACACGGCTGGCCCACAATGTGTTAGGAAGACAGCCCTCTTTCGCTGATCCGAAATTTACTCCATTTCGTTGCTGTCCAGAAACATCAGGAAGCGATCGATATAAGACTCCCAATCTTCTTCATTGGGGTTAAAATGCGGGCGGCGCATTGCTACCAGCCATTTCGTCTAGCGTGGTTGTTTTCTCGCTGTGTGCTCGGTCTCCATCCTTGTCACCAGTGTTCCATCCGGAAAAGACATGCGGTAGACCGGGTTCCAACAAATAACTCTTTATTAGTTAACAGCAAACAGTAATGGAACACTGGCTCAAGCCGCGGCAGCCCTTTATATAGAGGCTTGCCTGCCGGCTTGTAGCCAATGACATTGTTTTAACTTTGCCGCCTTTGAGCGGCTCCTTGGATTGGTTCCTAATGAACCAATCCTTTTACTGGCCTTTCTGGCCAATCAGAAGAGACTACTTGGAACCTTCCAAGTTATACAGAACACTTTCAATGCCATTTACCATGTAGCCAAAACTGCATAGCACTGAATAAAGATGTGACAAATGAAAGAAGCCGCATTTATTTCCTGTATGGCTTAATAATAGGTAGAGGAAGGTGTACTAGGTATATTCATCATCTTGAGTTATTTGTAAAAATAATATAAATAAATAAATGAATGATAAATATAAGATTTTTCTTTCTAGAGGCCTGCCTTTACAGGTAGTCCTATACTTGCAACGGTTCACACTGATCGTTCAAAGTTACAATGGCACTGGAAAAAGTGACTTATGACCATGTTTCACACTTACAACCATTACAATATCCCCGTAATCATATAATTAAAATTCAGATGCTTGACAACTGCTTCATATTCATGACTGTTGTAATGTCCTAGGATCATGTGATCCCCTTTTGCAAACTTCTGTCAAGTAAAGTTAACGGGGAAGCCAGATTCAACAACCATGTTACTAACTTAAAATCATAATGATTCATTTAACAACAGTAGTAAGAACAGTCGTAAAATAAGTCAAAACCCACATAATAAATATTTTACTTGGCAACATAAATTTTAAGCTCAATTGTGGTTGTAAATTGAGGACTACCAGTACTAATCTGACCCATTTTCAGAGTTTATATACCTCATTCTAAACACCTGCAATACCATACTTCAGCAGCATTGTAAGGGACAGAATTATTGAAATTTAATATTTTTTTTAAAAAGTGTGCATGTGTGTGTTGTGAACTGCACTCAGATACGAAAGAGCAACATCTACATTTTAATATATAAAGTGCAAAATATTTGGGCAAAGCATCCCTTTTAAATGAATACAATTCTGCATATACATTCAGTGTTTACAGTTTTTGAAGATAAAAAAATAATTCCTTCTTTCTAGGATAATCTTATAAAGGTCTGTTTCCACAAGAGTTAAAAATCAGCAGGTGAGCAAAGAATTTCAATTGATTTCAAAGACTAAGCCTCTACTTCTAAGTAATAAATCTATCGGAAATAAGGCAGATGCTGTGAAGGATTATTTTTTTAATGAGCCAGTAGAAGTTTTAATCTATGTTTGCACTAACAAGCTCTAGAATAAAAAACAACCCTAGCTCACTTATGCATGTCACTTCAAAGCATGAAACACCTTAAAATAAAGATAAAGCTGAAGTATTTAATCTAGCTCGCTAACCTCAATTCTGAATTTTCTAATATCACATAACATGATGAAAAAACCTTACTGAGGTATCAGAAATTTTAAATACAAAATGTCTGCCATCTATGCTTTACAATTATTTATTCAAAAGAAACTTGGATAGTTTTAGAACCATGATGATGTACAGGTTTCTGAAGTATTTTTACAATTTATGACAATTCACCATTTCCTAGTACTTCTGTAACACTTTAAGAAGGATGTTCCATGTCACACAGTTTGCAAACTGTCCCTTTCAAATGCTAAACAGCTCTAAAGTTAAATGTTAATGTTAAATATATGTAAGCTCTATAGAGGTATTTTCTATCACCAGATGAAACAAGATTGCACCATTAAAGTGTAGATTTCAATCTTCTTAGCCATTTCTAATCCACATGGCAACCTTTGAACTTCAATCCAAGATTCCTTTATACCTGAAAAGTATTTATATAGGGAATAATAGGGAAGGCTATCCTTTTTAGGTAAGAAACAATTTTCATTAGAATAGCAGTATTTTTCTGAAGATGATAAATAGAACTAACAGAATTAGTTTGGCATTGCTTTCTAAATTTCTGGAATTTACATGGTTCAGTAATCTCAAATTACTCAGCACTTTCAGTTTTTTTTTTAAATAGTTTTCACAGTGCAATCCTAAAAACTAGACTTTGTTTTCTTCAATTATACTCACCACAAATAGTTCTCTCAATGCATTTTCATTCATCGCTGTAATCCATGATCACTTGTAAACCAGAATTTACTGTTGTTTTTTTTAATAAACAGTTTGAAGAAAGGCATGAAAGACCCAAATTAAGAGGCCCCAAAAATAGGAAATATACTCTGAATAGGTTGGGAATAGACAGAAATTCAAATTCAAGTTAACAAAATACTACTTCCGTGTTCATGTAATATGATGTCTAAACAACAAATAATCCTACAATACATTGGTGGGATTAAAAATTTTTTACTACAGATTCTGTGGGTGTGGCTAGGTTAGCATGGCTAGGTGGACAAAACCATGTGATTGGGTGGGTTGGATTGGACTGGGTTTTTTACAGCAGTACCCCCAATCCCATCCTGTTTTTTGGGTCTTCCTGGCCTCAGGGGAGCCTCTGGGGGATGTTTTTGCTCCTAAAGGCTCCCCAGGGGCTCAGGAAGGGAAAAAACAGAGCATAGGTGAGGTATGCAGCAGCTCTCCACGCTCCGTTTTGGGGCCTTCCTGGCCTCAGGAGATCCTCTGGGAGGGACATTTTTGCTCCCAGAAGGCTTCCCAGGGATGAAGAAAAAAAAAGGAGCATAAAAGGGGCATGCAGCACCCATCCATTCTGGGGCTTCCTACGCGAAGCAGTAAGAAGCAAGGAGAATCCCGGGATTGTCGGGAGGTAAAAAGAAAGAAATACCTTAAGGAATGGTGGGTGAGCATTGGGCAGATGGGGTGAGTGAGCATTAGGTATCGAGTGGGGCAAGCGAGTGAATGAGCGACGACTGGGTGACCAGGTTGGAGGCATGGCCAGCCAGAAGTTACTACCGGTTTGGCGGCCCATGCCAAATCGTTGCTACCAGTTTACCTGAACCAGTGCGAATAGGCTAAATGTCTCCACTGCTACAATAGGTTAACATGATGGTATGATTCACATAATTTGCTAAGACAAGCCTATGTTACTACAACACATAGAAACCCAAATCCAATTTTAGTATAATCTAGATGATTTTGAAAACAGAATTAAAGTATATTATTTTTCCAAGGCCATTTGCATATGGAGACAATTTTTCAAACATACTACAGAGGAATATAAAAAATATCCATTCTTTAAATACAATAAAAATAGAAAAGGTGATTTAAAAATAGGTGTTTAAATTGTATGATATAACAAGCTATAGCTCTCTTGACGCTATTTTATGAAGAGTAGGATAAAAAAACATTAAACATTTTCATGAAGTATGATAGGCATCTATTATATTTTATTACTTAGTTACTAGATTTATGTCCCATCTTACATGCAAGAGATCAAGGCAACATGTATAGCACTTTATCTATTTTTGCTTCTAAGAAAATCTTTGTGAGTTGGCATACTACGGAAAGAAACTCAAATTCAGTAGTTACTGCAAGTTGGAACGAGAAAAAGAAAGACTCTTCATGCCAACTCTCTCCTGCTCAAGATTGAAAAAATAAAGTTTTATTTTGCATCTGTTCAGTTTCCAGGCCAACCCACCAACTATACAAATGACCAAGCTCAAATGGTTATACTTAAAATGCATTATGCATAGACCTATCTTGCTAGGAAAGGTAGAAAGATAGAAATGGGAAAGGTAGAAAGGGAAAAAGAAAAAGAGGATAAGCAACAGCAAAGTGAATAGACTCAGTGGTGATGAGTGTGCTATTAGGAAACCTAAAAGACCAGGTCAGGGACAGATCATCATGGAACAAATCTATATGAACTCTAAGAGGAGAAGAAACTTGATGACACATAATCAGTCATTCAGATCCCAGACATTCACAGACTCCACTGCTTTTGTCAAAATTAAGACACTGTTGTGATTCAAACATGAAAAGTTCTAATGTGTATATAAAAGGAGTAGATTCTGTATTGCATTGCATGATCCTGCTTTCATCATTTATCTCTGCTTTCCCCTGCAGATTATGTGTGTGTGTGTGTGTGTGTGTGTGTGTGTGTATACATCCGCCTTTTTCACAGAGTTGCTATTGCAAAAAATGGGAAATGCTGTGTTGTGTTGTGTCCTGCCCCAAGCTCTTGAAATGAAAGGTGGGATGTAAACATAACAAAAAATTGCTATGTCTAACCTAACCCTAACAAGGACTTGTCTTATTTTTGAGGGCATTTTTTTCCCCAGAACATATCAATAATTATATATTTGTCAGGTGTGATAGATACAAATACACAAGAGAAAGAGCGAAGAATCAGTTTTTGGATCTGAGCAAAGATGTCTCCATAGGTATATCCAGTCTTATACTTTTGACAAGCTATCCAAGGATTGTGTTCTTATGTCATTAACTTGGTTACTATGTAATCCAATTTTTAAACAAGTTAGGATGACTTCTTATGACAACAAGAAATCATAGAAAGCTTTATGTTCTTATTTTTTTCCTTTCTTCTGGAAAAGCTAACAGAGCAGAAGGGGTCGTCTTCCAGGTTTTTGTTATGCCCAAAGCTGGCTGCAGTTAAAGATTGTTATATATATAACACATAATAGATACCATACTGACTATGAAAAAAAATATTAACTCAAAATGCATAAAATAACTTTATTAGATTTATTAGATAATTATTTTAGTAAATGTATTTGAATGTTCAAAAAATCTGAAAAATTTTAAGTCTTGAAAAAAAAAATGGTTGTGGAAACATCTAGTTCCATCAATGCTGAGGATGCAGATGATCAGGCCCTGAAAATCTAAATTTATTCAAAGTAATTTTAGCAATCATGTTTCTACTGGTAGTAATCTTTGCCTTTTCCTCTTGCTTGCTACCACTTCCAGGAGAAAAACAAAATTCTTGTTCAAGAAGATTGAATAAAAGAGGAGTTTAAATAGTTTTGCTAGTGTTTCCCTGTCTTCAGTGAACATACTACTTTTCCCATTTTTGTTTATTTTGAGCATACCTAAAGAAGTCCTTGATGTTATTCTTACAATCTTTTATAAGCTCAATCAAATTTTCCCTTTCTTAACATGATCTCTATAGTTCTGGAGTACTTATTTGCACTGTTCTTTAATAACATGGCCATCTTTCCTATATGTGATGTTTCTCATTTTCAGATCTTTGCTCTCTATGCCCATATTTGCTTCTGATATACTCTTTTAAATTAGCTTTTATCCATCAGACTAAATAGTTAAAGCACAAGAGAAAGGAGGTGAAAAATGTGGCTGATGTTCCACATAATTACTGTACCAGTTGCATTGTTAAGTGGAATCAGAGAATGCAATTGGGCAGCTGTCTGATGCTGAAAAATGTAACGCATATAATTCAGCCTTGCAAATGTGCACAAGTTACTAAACCACCAGACAGAATATGTCTAGTTTTCATATAAATGACTGTGTTCAATATTAACATATAAAACAAATATATATTACAAGTATTCTATAATAGTTTTTATCTGATGCCTATTTACCACAGACAAATGTGGTCTCTACTGCTTAAAAATGACTGAACAAAAAAATAATCATTGGTCATTAATCATCAGAAGTATTATATATTACATACTGAAAGTTTTCAAAGTGCTTTGAAGAGTTTTAAGTAAGTCATTATTTAAAGAAGGGGTGGACCATGAGTGATCTTTCAGTTATTACTCAATTGTAACTTCTATTATTTCTAACTAAACATAGTAAGGAAGGACTTATACCTGATAAGTTCTAGATTACTACCCACAATCCATGTTCTACCAATCCCTGCATCCAGTGAAGGAGTAACATGAAAAATCTTACCTAGCAACTGACTTTATGGTATACAACTTATACTCTTAGCTTCTATGCTAAATAAAGTAGTTGCTTCCTTCAGTGCATACACTAAACTGTTTAGTTAAAAAAAATGAAATAACATACTTTTTAAAATATCATTACAGAAAATGCTATTAGCTTCATATATAATTCAAGACTTCTATTAATTCTTTCTCAAAATTACAGTCTAAAACTAAACACAAAGAGTCTTCTTATATTTTCACACAATCATGATTCATATTATCTCTAAAGTAACTTTACAGTATACCATCCAAAGTCTGACTGAAAGTATTCAATATCAATATTTATGCTGTTTTAAATGAAGTTGAAGGGATTTCTTTACATAACACTTTTGAAAGAATAACAGTTTTGACCATAGCACTGTTAGTTTTTGGTTATCATATATATTATGTGCAATAAGTACTTACCTTGTTCACCTAGTTGTCTTACATAAGGCTAAGTAGAGGAGGATTTGCATGGACTATGATTTTTCAGGAAGGGTGAATCATCTTCACATAGATGCTGTGAATAACCCCTGTTATGCATACTGACATCATCAGTAAAGACTTGGAGGCAGGGGATACCATGGTAACCAAGCAATGTGCTGAGGGACAGAAGCCTTTAATTGCTTTAACAACTTCCCAGGGCTATGGATACTGGATCTCAATTTGCCTAGTAGGAAATGAAGGTTGTCAGAAATATAGCAATTTGCAGCACCAATTCCAAAGAACTCAATGAATCCAGAGTCTATTAATTCAGACATAATTTTTAACAAGTGTCATCACCTGTATCAATTACTGACAACCTCCTGGTATCTGCAACTCTGTATAACTTAGAGGCAAAATAACAATGTTGTCAGGTAGAATTTCATCAGGAATCCCAAAGCTTCATTATTTATCAAGTTACTAATACTGTCAAGGCTGTATTATATTATTTTCTTGTTTTGGCTTGTAATTTTTTTTTAAACTTGGATATTGGTTACATTTAAAGAACAAAAAAATCACCTGATGTATAAAATGTTCATTATTATTACTATTATAATATTTCTGGTAACTTATATGTTACAGGTCTACAATTGTTTCCTGAGTGTCTGACACCTAAAAGAACAAAACTGAAAATAACGAGGGGAAAATATATAACAAAATAGCAACTAATCAAGATGTGTGTGTGTGTGTGTATTTGTTTTTTTAAATTTTCACTGGTACTTACATGAATGCAGTTCAGTTTCCTTCAGGTATTATCCCACGTCATTGTAATGCTTTTAAAGTTGCAGCAACGTTTCAGCAGAATCTCATCTGCCATCATCAGGCTTCTGTATTGAGTTCGTATGTGGGTCAGGCTATCAGAGCCATTGGTTTTAAATTTGAGGCTAGCCTACTGTTGTGCCAGGATGTTTTTTTCTACATCCTGATTGGTTGGGAGTCTTGGTCTGTGTGTATTGGACTTGGAGTTTGTTTGATTGGTGTTTCTGGTTTCTTCTGTCTGTTTTGTGGTTTGATTGGCTGGCAACACTGTGTTCCTGTATTGGGGGCTTTCAGTGCAGCTTGGCTTCGTGTGAAAGGATGGCTATTTTATATATATATATAAACCCACGAAAACTTTAAAAAAAAAAACAAATATATATATATATATTTGTTTTCTTAGGTTTTCGCGGGTACTTACATGTATGCTGTTTAGCTTCCTTCGGGTATTATCCCACGTCATTGTAGTTCTGTTAAAGTTGTAGCAACGTTTCAGCAGAATTTCATCTGCCATCCTCAGGCTTCTGTATGGAAATGGGTCTTACAGCTCCTGGTTTTAAATTTGAGGCTGGTCCATTCTGATTGGCTGGGAGCCTAGACCTTTGTTCATTGGACTTGGAGTTTGATTGATTGGTGTTCCTGGCTTCCTCTGTCTGTTTTGTGGCTTTGATTGGCTGGCAACACTCTGTTCTTGTGTTGGAGGCTTTTAGTGCAGCTTGGCTCCGTGTGAAGGGACGGCTGCTCTTCATTAGCAAGCTGCTATTCATTAGCAAGCTGGGTTTCACCTGGGTGCCTGGTGGGGGGGTTAGGTTGGAGCTATCGGAGGGAGTCTGTTTTTGCCCAGGTGTTTGCCTGGCTTGTGGCATGGAGATCTTTCTATTTGAGAGTGCAGGCTTCCAAATGATTGACAGTCTGGTGGAATCATCTCTTCTATTCATGCTGTCAGGTCTTTTTTCAATCTCTATGGCTTCTCTGATGATTCTGTGGCTGGGGTTTTCTATAGTGGCCAGGGTTTTTGGTGCCATTGAAGTTGATGTTGTGACCTGTGGTTTTCATGTGTTGGACTAGTGAGGAGGTGTATTCCAGATTTTTTACTGCATTTTTGTGTTCATCTAGGTGGGTACTTATTCTTCTATTGGTCTGTCCAATGTATGTGGCCGGGCAT
>BLBF01000010.1:48983237-49075934 GCA_015471245.1 Laticauda colubrina | reverse complement strand
TTTGTAGATTAGTACATCTAGGAATGGTAGTTGTTTGTTTATTTCCAGGAACACCAATCAATCAAACTCCAAGTCCAATGAACACAGGTCTAGGCTCCCCGCCAATCAGAATGGACCAGCCTCAAATTTAAAACCAGGAGCTGTAAGACCCATATCCATACAGAAGCCTGAGGATGGCAGATGAGATTCTGCTGAAACGTTGCTACAACTTTAACAGAACTACAATGACGTGGGATAATACCCGAAGGAAGCTAAACAGCACACACACACACACACACACACACACACACACACACACATATATATATATATATATATGTGTGTGATTTATAGATCTATTTTTGCAGCATGCATTTCAATAAAGAATGTGAGATTTTCCAGTCCTTTGTTAAATCATCCGCTAAAGGACATAGAATTTTGAGACTCTCAGAAGGAGATCTTCACAGGTTTGTTTAAAAAAGGTATATTACTTTGGAAAATATTTGTAAGAAACATTTTAATTTGCAGAAGCCAGACATCCAAAGCCTAGATCAAATATTTATTTTATTTTCAGTATCATTCCATTGATATGGAGTTGTTCTGTGTTCTGATGGTTTGTGTGTGTTTGCATGTATATATACAAATAGTGATTTAACTTCATCATTATTTTTCGGTAGAAAGCATAAAAAAATATTCCAAGTATCTGATCTGCAATGCTTAACATTTTTTTATGGGTATAGAGCTCAAGAATTTTAGTCACCTGGCAATTGTTTGACAGGGGCTGAAAAAAAGAACATATGCATATCCCCAAGACAGTTCTAAAGAATGGCTGAATGAATACATGAACAGCAATACTGTTTGGAAGTTAAGTTGTAGACTGAAGTCAATTAGCGATAATGTGACACTCCTTAATGAGAAATATAGGACAAAATTATGGAGTACCTTGTCTGTTAAAAGGCTCATGCTAGTAGAGCTAAGGGATTGTGATAGATATGCATGGAGATGGCAGAGATTTTACATTTTGTACTTGCAAGACAAAGAAATGTTTTTAATTAGAAATGTGTAACCAGGTGAAATCCCTAAGTGTGCAAGCTGTTTAATTCACAATTTGCCTTTCACAACTATGGCACAATCCCAGGAAAAGCTGGATTTGATTTAAGGGACTGCTGATTGGTTTAAATGCTTGCATCAGCAACAACTGCATAGTTCAATATGTACGATATGTATATATTTTTTCTTTAGTTAATAGGTTTCACATAATAAAATAATTAATAAAATATAAAAAGAAGAGTATATGATTGTTAAACTAAAAAGAGTAAGAATATGGCAATATTATCATACAAAATTCTTTTCCTGCAATAAATAAAAAAGTTGTTAAGAAAATTGTTAAGTGCTAAAGTCTTGAAAAATTTGATATAAGATTTCAGGCACTTCAAATGATTATTTAAATTATTGATGGCATAACAGCAAAGGTCGAAGCTTTACTCTTATAGAAGGTCCAGATTATAGTACTCCATATTAATATAACATCGGTGTTTCCTTTCCCCACTTAAATGGGGGTATGACCCAGGTTTTAAAACAGGACATAGATATTTAATGAAATATTATTGAATGCAATATTATTGTAATGCAAAATTATTGTGTGTGTGTGTGTGTGTGTGTGTGTGTGTGTGTGTGTGTTTAATTAATTAATTAATTTCTGGGATACCCATCTTCCTCGAAGAGATTCTCATATATTTCTCTTTTACTAGCTACCTGAGTTTTAAAAAGGCAACATTCAATACATACAAATGAATGTATTCAAGCTCATTGTTTAAGCAAGTGAATTAGCATGTTACAAGTAAATATTATTGGAGATCTTTATTTTTTGCATTTTTGATTTCTTTTTTACATGGCAAGAAAATGTATTCTAATGAAAGGAAACTGATCTGTGCTAGAAAGATCAAGACCCAGACTGTGTGGAGAGGGCACACATGGTACCAAATCCTAAAGTCAGTTGGATCTGCTGTACTGGATAGATCACTCTTCATAATATATTTATGCATATCAAACCAGTGTGAAATTATATAAAGAGGAATACATATCGCCTTTGCAAATTCCCAAGTCATTATTACACACCAAGTAGTAATAAGTAACCCTAGGAACAATCTGGATGAAGAACATGAGACCGAGGAAGCTAATAAAACTCTGTCAAAGAAAAGGACCCAAATGAGAAACAAATGAAGTGATAATGCTGGTAGTTGAATTCTCTCAAAATTATTTTAATGTAAGACACTTAAAATGAATGTATGATATCCCTAAGGATGACAGTTGCTCCTGTCTTAGAAAAACTATATTTCATTTTCCAAACTTTTTCACATATATTTTAGAAGATATATTTTGGCATCAATATTATGACCATTTCAGCAAAAGCTTGCTGGGAACATTATTGTTCAAATATACATCCAATTTACTGAAAAAATATTTTAAGTTTTCCTTCTTTAAGGGGGAAGAGATGCTTACTTAACCACAAGAAAATTAATTCATAGTTTAATATACAAAAAAACTAAAAACTAAGACCACCTTTATTTCCAGTTCCAAGATAGAATCCATTAAAACTCATTTTATATATTTACTTACTTACTTTTACTGTACATTTATATAGCTGCCATCTTTCAACCAACCCTGTGTGGGTCCCAATCAAAAATTAAAAGACATATAAAATCATATCAATATTTTCAAATTCAATTGATCAAAACATAAAAAGAAAACCTTCTGCCAAATCAGTTCTAATGTATGGTTATCTAGTTTACTTCCAAAAACCAGGTCTTCAAAACCTTCTAGAATGCTAAAAGGATAGAGGTTTGCCAGTCAGAAATAATATAACAGTGCTTGATCAGATGCAACATCTAACTATCTTGTTAAAATCTCCAAAATGTGCAGAGTCATGACATCATATTGTGCCCCCTCATATTCAGCAGAGTACTGTGTTTAAGCATCATGATTTCTTACTTTTTGGTGTAAAGGCCCGGTCCCACTGGCCGACGGATGCAAAACATATGCATAAAGGACACAGTGGACGAGCAAAATTTCGGGGGTGGCTCCATCTGTTGTCATCCGCTCCAAAAAGTGGCAAAAATTTGCATAAACAGAACGGAAAAGAACGGATGTGGGTAGTATGTAGCGGGGATGTTAAATGGATGTTCGGATGGAAGCGGATGACACCTTCAAAGGGGTTCTAGAGGATAACTGTGAAGCGGACGCATAGCGGATGAAACGGATGCATCATATACGCCTAAAAGAAAGGGGATGCCGCGCAGATGTATATCGGATGCAAACCGTTCACTACGCATCCTTTCTATTTCCGTGCTACTAACACTGTGTAGACATTCCATGTACCTTTTGTTTCCTCCCTCTTTCCGTTTTCAGCTGCAGTGGATGTGAGTTGTGAGGATGCCCAGAGGATGCAGAGAGGATACAGCGGACGTTTAATGGATGATAAATGGACATAGAACGTTTGTTGCTCATATGTCGCGGATGTACATCATACCTCGCGGAAAGTTCATCCGTTCACAAAGTTTTGTGCAGCTCAAAACTTCTTGCGCGGATGAAATTGCAGTGGATGGATGCTCGATGGATAGAGCGCATGAAACACGTATGCAATGAGTAAGTACACAATGGATGCATAGCATTTTCCAATGGATGGCAAGCTTTTTTTAACATTTTACATCCTCTTTGCATCTGTAAGTGCAGTGGGACAGGGCCTTTAAAGAAAGGAGCACAGTGGAATACAGTTAGCCCATGCTTAATGTAATAATGGTTGCATACATATGTACATAACAGAGATAAAGAGAAGTGTAATGAGTTCCTTGTCACTAGATAGGTGGCAGAATAAAATGATCTGAAGCAATCTCAGAAAATTATGGAGGATTGGACCTAGTCAATGCTTGGGTGGGTGACTATATGAAATTCCAAGGCTTAGATTGGAAAATTAAAATACAAATCAAAAAGAATATAATTCCAAACCACAACCTTGCTGTTGTTTAGAAAAATATGAAATCATTAGGAATAAAACTTGACTCAAAATAAATTTTCCCTTTTCAACAAGTTAAAAATATTGTCTAGAGTTTTTTCTTTAGGTAACAAGTGTGTGAATAGAAAGCATTTTTTTAAATCTTCAAAGGAAAGATAACTTTTGTATTTTCAGAGAACACTGTTCTTAAAATAATTTAAGGGAAATAATTAACATCTTATTCATGAATGAGAAGGGTTATTTGAGTTGGCCTCACCAAACAAACAAGACTTTGAAGGAATAAACCACTACCATTCGATTAAACTAATGTCAATGTGAGAACAAGGAACAAATATTGCTATGAAATAATGCTTCTAAAAATTGAGATTATTGTAGTATTTTTTTAATCTATAAAAGATTAAGAGAGAGAGAGAGGTGTCACTTTTTCCCTTGCCAATGAAATGGTGAACATATTTACCACACCTTAATTCAAACATGTCAGGGTCATCAATTAAAAGGGGTTATTGTGAAGAAGTATTTACCAAAAAAATTGAACCTAGGCACATTATGGAAGCAACAGTATATTTCTTGTAGTATACCAAGAGTCAAACTTAATAAACTGCTCTTAATAAAACAAAGCCACCTTTTGTGCCATTGTGGGGAACTACATGTATTACCTTCTTATAGATGAATAGCACATAGTGTCAGAAGTGCAGCTTGCTTCTATGCAGCAATGAGTATGTGGTAAAACACACCGCCCACCTTCGCTCTTATATTAGCTTATTAAAAAGAAAAAAAAATGTGGATATTATTGCAAAAATCACAGAAAGTCAACACTGGATTAGAAGGCAAATCACAACATAACTCAGCAGACATTAGAATAACACTCTTTTGGGAGTTAGCTAAGTAGTGACACCTTCAAACATTTGATTATTTTATATATATGGAGAGTCTGATCATCCCTTGAGCTGAACCTGACTATCAACATGGAAAGTTGATAATGCCAGCAATTAAGATTTCGGTAATGCATGAGAACAACTGGCAGTCACAAAGACTAACATAAAACAGTATGTGTTTTAGTCACAAAGAGTAACATAAAACACTACTTAATAGTGACTAGATTAGTGCAATACATTAGTGCCGTGATAGTGAACCTATGGAACATGAGCCACAGGCCAACTTACCTGCACTAAACATGTGCACGCCTCTCAGCTGACTTTCAGCCTGTTTGAGGCCTTTTTTGGTATCCATGAAGCTCAAGAGAAGCCTCTGCAGCCTCAGGAGGCTGAAAAACAGGCCTTCTGGAAATACAGGAAGTGCCCGTTTTCAGCCTCTGGAGGGCCACTGCAGCCCGGGGGAGGCTGTTTTCACCCTCCTGGGGATTCTAGGGGAGCCTCTGGAGGCCAGAAAATGGGCCTGTTTTGCCACTTATGGTATTTCGGCCTTCCAAGGCTGCAGAGGCTTCCCCCGAGCATCAGGGAGGCCGAAAGTCCTCAAACAGGCTGAAAATCAACTGGGAGGCACGCACATGCATAGTGCAGGTAAGGGGGGTGGGGGTGTTGCAGGTGCATGCACAGGGGGGACAGAGCACATTGCATTGTGGGTGCCAGCATGCGCCACGTGCGCCATCATGCTTTCAGCACACCACACTTGGTTCATTTACTCATCATCACTTGCATTAGTGCATGAAAAAAAGTAGTTTTAAAACTATAATGTCGAAATCTAAAGCATACGAAGTACCATTCTCTGCACCCATTAAATGTATGCAAGATTTCTTTTCAAATTGTGCCTACTGAAGGACATTCATAGTTGAAGTAATTTGTAACAGATCTTAAACTTTAAAAGTAAGGTTTTTGACTGTAGTAATAAGCGAATGTCTGACCAAAGATCATTTTTTAACCATAAGAAGAGAGTGGAACAATGCTTCCAAAGGAAAAGAAGACTGATCTCAGGAAGAATGGTATACTTATTTCTCTGACATTCTCCAGAGAGGTGACACATCAGAATGAAGGTTGAGACTGTTCTGTATAAAATGGTTTACTCCAAATCCTCTAATATGATTGGCCAGAAAAGCCGGCATGGGATGGGTTTACTGGGAACCAATCCAAAAGAGCCGCCAAAAGGCGGCAAAGTCAAGCAACCGTCATTGGCTACAAGCCAGCAGGCAAGCCGTATATAAAGGCTGCCGCAGCTAGAGCCAAATTGTTCCGTTTCACAATAATTGTTAAAATAAAGACTTTTACTGTTGGAACCCGGTCTACCTCACGTTTTTCTGGATGGAACACTGGCGACGAGGATGGGATCGTCCTAAAACGTGAGACTGTGCACGTGGCGAATTGAAATCCAGGCTTGAAGCGATGGCCAGAAATAATGCGCCGCCCGCACCCTTCAATCCCAATGAAGAGGATTGGGAGTCCTACGTAGACCGTTTCCAAATGTACTTAGAAAGTAATGAGATGGAAGAGATCTCAGACCAGTGTAAGAGGGCTGTCTTCTTAACGCATTGCGGACCAACTGTGTTCAAGATGGCCAAGGCATTGGCAAAGCCCAGAGATGTAAAACAAATGACCTGGCCCGAACTCCAGCAGATGCTAAAGGCTCACTACATACCAGTAGTGTCAAATCTCATCAAATGGCACGAATTCTACCAAAGGGACCAAAAAGAAGGCGAGACCATCGCTGATTTTGTGGCAGCCATCCAACAACTGGGGGGAGCATGAGAGTTCCTGAACTTAGATGAAGCCATGCGAGACCGAGTGGTACTGGGTTTAAAAGACTCTAATTTACAAAGTAAATTGCTAAATAAACCCAACATAACCGTGGCTGAAGCAATCGCAGAAGCCACAGCCGCAGAAGCCGTGAAAAAGTCAGCGGCCACCATGAAACAAATGAACGTGAATAATGACGAAACAAGCCTAGCCAGAGGAAAGAAGCCATTTCCCGCCACTACACACCATGAAGATTTTGATGAGACATCAGAATCCGATGAGGATAATGATGAGATCCACTGCCTGTACGCCAACAAAAAAAGGTGCGAAAAAAGAAACTGGTGGGAATGCGCTGGTTGCGGAGGAAGCCAGCCCCGAGCTGATTGCAGATTCCTTGATGCCATCTGCCGAGCTTGCAAGAAAAGGGGTCACATCGAGAAAGTCTGTAGGAATTGAAAAAATAACAGCCTAACAGACGCAGTAACTCTCCCCCACAAGCTGAATCGAAACAAGCCGAGAGAAAGTGGGAGCACAACAAACGAACCAGTAACCAAGAAAACACCCATCAAACTGTCATTATTGGAAGCGCTCAGACAGAAAGCGGGAAAAAAGTTAAAATCATCGTAAAAATTGAAGGCAGCCCCTGTTAGATGGAAGTTGATTCAGGGTCTTTCCTGTCAATGGTGTCGTGGGACACAATCAGACAACTGGTCCCAAATATCAAACTAAAAGAACTCCAGAAATAAAAATTAACTCTGAAGGACTACCAGGGGAATCGAATCCCTGTCGTAGGTCTAGGACATTTCGGAGTCGCCTACAAGCAGCATGTCAAAGTCCTGCCTCTGACAATAGTCGACCGAGACTGACCCAGCCTCCTGGGCATCGAATGGTTCGCACCATTGGGCATCGGAATGACCGGAGTGGACCAAGTAGCCGCAACCGACTGGGAAGAAAACCAGTTTCACGAGTTCCAGGACGTTTTCAATGGCACCCTAGGCAGGTATCGGGGGACCCCAATTTCATTTAGCTTAGACCCCCAGGTGGCCCCTAGAAGATTAAAGGCCAGACGAGTTCCCTTTGCATTAAAAGCAAAAATAGAGGAACAATTGAATAAATTAATTGACCAAGGGGTTTTGGAACCTGTTGACCATGCTAAATGGGAGACGCCAATAGTAACACCGGTTAAACTTGACAGGTCAGTACGCATCTGTGGAGACTACAAGGCTACCCTGAACCATGCGCTGCAACAAAGCGCATACCCAGTGCCAGTCGTACAACATTTGTTACACTCACTCGGGGGAGGAAAATTTTTTGCCAAACTAGATCTAGCACAAGCTTACCAACAGCTTCCAGTAGACCCCTTAACAGCTGAGGCACAGACAATAGTGACTCACAAAGGGGCATTCAAGTGTAACAAACTTCAATTTGGAGTGAGCATTGCCCCAGGCATTTTCCAAAGCCTCATGGAACGCCTATTAAATGGAATAAAAGGGGTTGTACCATATTTTGACGACGTCCTGATTTCGGCTAAAGATACGACCCAACTAGAAAAAAGACTAAGAGATGTACTAACAAAATTTAGAGAATCCGGTCTGAAAGTTAAAAAAGAAAAATGCTACTTAATGACTGATCGCGTCAAATTTCTGGGCTACTTAACTGATGGAGAGGGTATACACCCTACTGAAAAAAAAGTCAAAGCCATTAAAGAAGCACCACAGCCAAAAAACAAAACGGAATTACAGGCATTTTTGGGTCTAAGAAATTTCTATAACGTATTCCTCCCCCACAAAGCAACGATAGCGGAACCATTACACCGTTTGCTGGATAAGAAAACTAATTGGACTTGGGGTCATAGAGAACAAAAGGCATTCCAGAAAATAAAAAATGTATTAACATCAAACACTGTTCTTATCCAGTTTAGCAACACACTTCCATTGACGGTCACCTGCAACGCCTCACCGTTTGGAGTCGGTGCCATCCTGAGCCACCAATTGCCAGATGGGAGAGAGGCACCCGTCGCTTATTACTCAAAGACTCTGTCTAAAACAGAATGTAACTATAGTCAACTAGACAGAGAAGCCCTGGCAATCGTCGCCGGAGTGAAACGTTTTCACGAATACCTTTATGGAAGAACATTTTTGATTGTAACGGACCATAAACCGTTACTAGGAATTCTGGCGGGAAACAAGCCTACACCGAAGATTTTATCCCCACGGATGACTAGATGGTCAGAATTCCTAGCAGCATACTCTTAAACATTGATGCATCGACCCGGGAAGCAAATCTCCCATGCAGACGCATTAAGCAGAGCACCACTGCCGATGACAGAGGAAGACTCGGCGCCAACAATGACCACCCTGCAAATAGAAACATGCCTTGAACTACCAATATCTGCAAACGATGTCGCCAGAGCAACCGCAAAGGACCCAGTGACTGCCCGCATATTAAACTGGGTAGGTAAAGGCTGGTCGGAAAACCAAAAAACTGAAAACTTTAAACCTTTCCAGACCAGACAAACCGAACTTTCAATTCAAAAAGGCTGTTTATTGTGGGGTGATCAGGTAGTAATCCCTCCTAAACTATAGACTAGAGTGTTAGGTATGCTTCACGAAGGCCACCCTGGTATTGTAAAAATGAAAAGCCTAGCTAGAAGCTATGTCTGGTGGCCTGGTCTAGATAAGGACATCGAATACTGGGTTGCTACTTGTACTAAATGTCAGAAAACCAGGTCTTCCCCACCACAAGCACCCATAAGGGACTGGGAGACCCCACGAGCCCCCTGGTCTCGGATCCACATTGATTTCACGGGTCCTACTAAGGGACACACCTTTTTAATTGTCGTAGATGCAGACTCAAATTGGCTGGAAGTTGTAGTAATGTCATCTACGACAACCGAGGCGGTCATTAAACAACTTAACAAACTCTTCGCAACCCATGGATTGCCGGACGTCCTAGTGTCCAACAACGGGCCACAATTAACCACCATCCAATTTGAACAATACCTAGGTATATGCCATGCACTGACCGCGCCGTCCCACCCAGCAGCAAATGGTAGGGCGGAGAGAATGGTCAGGTTTACAAAAGAAGGTTTAGAGAAAATGGACCTTGGGGATGTCCAGGATAAAATTAACCGTCTACTCACCTCCCAACATATCACACCCAGCACTGTAACCAACAAAAGCCCAGCGGAATTATTAATGGGGAGAAAACTTAGGTCGCAATTAGATAGGTTGCATCCAAATTACACTTTGGAAAGACCCCCCGACTCCTCCAGCCGTTGCCGAACGTTTGAAATCGGCGACCTAGTCTACGCAAAAAATTTCACCGGGGACCCCCTATGGCTTCCAGCCACAATCACACAAATAACAGGCCCCCGGTCCTACTGCCTAACCATAGATGATGGCAGGGAATGGAAGCAGCACATAGACCAGCTTCATTCCCGAAATAATGAACGAAATACAAACTCACAACCACAAATAATAAAAATCAACGAAAACAAAACCAAAGAGTGGGGGGAAATAAAAGAAAATAATAAAGAACTTTTCAAAACAAACCCAAAACAGCTAACCAATCAAAAAGAGCAAAAAGGAAACTTACGGTTAGATGAGACTTGCGGGAAGAATCCAGACGAAGGTGCCAGCCAAGCCAGCTCGACCTGCCCAGAAAAGCCAGGAGGGAGCGGCAAAACCACCGGCCTGAGAAACTCAAGCGGTAGCAAAATGGCTGACTCACCCTTCCAGGCGGTTCCATGGAAAAGAGCCGGAGAGACAGCAACCCCATCCGAACCGGTTGAAGTCTCCAGCAAAAATTAACTGCGCAAGTCCAGTAGAATCAGAAGAAGCCCCATCTACCTGCATGACTATGTCACCCACGTAGGACTAAACTAAGGGGGGGAGGGGTGTTCTGTATAAAATGGTTTACTCCAAATCCTCTAATATGATTGGCCAGAAAAGCCGGCATGGGATTGGTTCACTAGGAACCAATCCAAAAGAGCCGCCAAAAGGTGGCAAAGTCAAACAACCGTCATTGGCTACAAGCCGGCAGGCAAGCCGTATATAAAGGCTGCCGTGGCTAGAGCCAAATTGTTCCATTTCACAATAATTGTTAAAATAAAGACTTTTACTGTTGGAACCCGGTCTACCTCGCGTTTTTCCGGGTGGAACAGAGATGAAACAGTGCTTCCTGTTTATAATAATAATGCTGATGTGCACACTATTCTAATAGTTGAAAGTGATTACAACAAATTGAAATAAATGAGACCCATATCCTTTAACCATGTATCAAAAATCATACAGTTACACTGGGTGATTGTGAACTCACTTCAAATAGGAAGGCACTCTATATATTGTAAAAAAAAGCAGTAATACCAAATCCGTGAAGAACCATCCTGAATCTAGAAACATCTGAAATGTTATAACCAGTAAATCATATTGACACTGCACTTAATAAAAATGCATAAGCAGTAGCAGATACTATGAGATATCTACCAGCAACATTGAGAATAAACTGAGAGCAGACCTGGGTTGAATAGGAAAAAAAGGAATTATTTGTAGTACTAAAGATTGAATTACATGAGTTCATTGCATGGTTATAGTTCACAAGAGACATGAATGTCTAAGCATTTGCTTCCCACCTCACCCCAAAATTAAATAAGTTTATTCACAGAGATGATTATGACATCCCAACATTAACAGGGGTCTATAGAAATGGAAGGCAAATTTGAGCCCATATCACTGAATTAAGAAAGCAACATTTATGTATATTTAATATGCCATATGCCAATTTGGCGTAGACAGCAAAGCACTGGCTACAAACTAGGAGACTTTTGTCCAATCTTAGGCACAAAGCCAATTGGGTGACCTTGGACCAATTACTATATCATCCCTAGGAAGTAAGCAATGACAAATCTCTTGTGAAAAAGCCTATCAAGAAAACAAAAAACTAACTCAAAGGCACACATACATGTCAATGAAATTTTAAACACATGCCCTTTGGGTTATGTTCAGCATCAAAAGCATGGAATCCAACCATGCATCAACATGAAATACATACGAGGAGCCAAGTTATATACTGTATGAATGGCATTCTTGAAATTGACAATATGAGAGAAAAAGTATGACAATTAAAACTGGAAACAGAAAAAGGCAAGTCTTCAAACATTAAATTGGCATGTGGTAAAGAGAAATACCATCTTCTTGGGAGCGTACCTCATCATTAGATAGTGAGAATTTTCACAGTCAGTGAGTGCTAAGAAAAGAAAACTTCTCTTTCAGGGAAAAAAGGAAGGATGAGGGAGACCCTGAAGTCAAGTCAAGAAAGCAAAAGAAAGTGCTGCTGGACTTCTATATTCCCTCAATTCTTCAGAGACCTGGCCTTCAAATAGTTCACATCCTTGATGGATAAAAAACCCAGATAAATGAGCTGGTTATCATATAAAGGGAAAGTAATGCCTGAAGTCATCAGCTGGGGCTGCCATTCCAGAATTGCCTGAAGGGGAAGGAATGAGAAAAATTGGATAATTTGATTTAATAATTAGATAGACTGAAGCTTCAAAGAGGACTGCGTTTGTTTTAATTCTGTGTCTCTGAGCAGGTGTGGGATTCTACTGGTTCTATAGAACTGGTTGTTATGATTCTGCGCAGTTTGGAGAACCAGAAAATCATGCCCCTCCTCTCCCCACCAGTCACTCCTTATCTCACATGAACACCATCCAACTTGCCTGCATTGTGCCTTCACCTAATTTTTGGTTAGTTGGTATTTTTCCTTTTTTTCCCCTGATGATCAGGTGTTCCACCTATCAGCTGTGCTGCACGATTTAGATTAGCTTAGTTTAATTTAGTTTATTGTCATTTCACCTCATACAATGAAATCAAGCACCATCTTCAGTGCACATCATGACCATGAAAATAAACACAAACACACATCCTTCACCCTCCACACATCTCCAACACTGCACCAACATTGCACTATATAGCAGAATTCAAAAGAGCTACTGCCCTGGGATAGAAGCTGTTTTTCAGCCTATTTGTGCTTGTTTTTATTATTCTGTACTGTCTGCCAGATGGTAATAGTTCAAAAAAAAAAAAAGGGGGGGGGTTCACAGGATGAGATGGATCTTTGAGAATGTTTTAAACTTTCTTAAGCAACGGCACCTATAAAGCTCTTCCAAAGAGGGGAGAGGGAAACCAATGATCTTCTGGGAAATAATGTAACCCCTCTGGAGTGCTTTCCTATCTGCCACTGTGCAATTGGCAAACCATACAGAGGTGCAGTAAGTTAAGATACTCCCTATGGTGCAGCAGTAGAAGGTTTTATTCAGTTGTTGTTTTCTGAGAAGTCTCAGGTAGTATAATCTCTACTGGGCCCTTTTAACCAGTGCTGCAATGTGAGCATCCCAGGTCAGGTCCTGTTTTATGGTAACAACCAGAAACTTAAAACTGGCCACTTGGTCCACTAAGGCTCCATTGATAAACAAAGGCTGGATGTCTGATCTGTTCCTTCTATAGTCCACTGTAAGCTCCTTGGTGTTGAGGTGTTGAGGACCAAGTTATTGTCTCCACACCACAAAAGCAACCGGTCTACCTCATCTCAGTAGGCAGATTCATCCCCCCTGGAGATGAGTCCCACCATTGTTGTATCATCTGTAAATTTAGTAATAGTATTACAAGCATGAGTGGGAATGTACATAAAAGAGTATAGAGTAATGGACTCAACAAGCAATCCTGTGGTGTACCAGTGTTAGGAATAAGGGCTGAAGAGGTATGATGACCTAATCTGACCCTCTGTGAATGGCCAGACAGGAAATCCATAATCCAAAGGCTGGTTGAATAAGAAATATCAGAATAAGAAAAAAGAAAATAATGGGATTTCTTGCTTTCTAGCTAATCTAAAAGCAGAGCTGAACCTTCCTTTGATTGAAGCTTCTATTTTTCAGTGCAGACTCAGGTAGAAGATTGCAGAAAGGTAGATTTGTGAGTGACTCTGTGATTCTGCAAGCAACTCAATCTGCCTGCCTGCTTTGCCTGGTTTTGGATAAAAGTTGCTCTTTTTATATAAAAAATTCAATATTTACATAAATATTTACAATATTTACATACAAGCCATACCCAGCCAGTCACGTGATCACCAAGCCATGCCCAGTCAGCAAGCCATGCCCACCCAGTCACATGATTACCAAGCCATACCCACAAAGTAGGTCACACCCACAGAACCGATTGTTGAATCCCACCCCTATCTCTGAGTGCCTAAGAAACTAAGCAGTTTAACAGAGTTTATTTGTTAAACAAAAGGTTGCCCAACCATGCCCTGGATTTAGAAAATTAAAATTTCACAGTGTAACAACCCATATCCTCATGGCAGCAACCACACAATCCCTCCCAGTACTTGGTTGGCTTCATTATCACTGTAGACTCCCCAGGCTTGCTGATAAATGAAGAACACAGATATATATGCTTTGCTATTATTTCTCTAAACTATGGATGGAGAAATTGGGATCCTTTACATGCTGACTCAACTGTAAGCAGCCCAAGCAACCATGAATAATAAGAATGGAATAGACAAATGGATACAGTTCAGGAACAGGAATCCCCAAATTAACCTCAAATCAAATTTAATGGTATAGTGCTTAAATGATATGGTTTCCAATTATTTTTTTTGTTCTTCAAATCGCCTTTACCAAGGAAAACTAATTATTCTACCAGATACACTTTAAAATGTTATTCTCCCTAGGTTAACAGAACTAAAAACAATATTAAATGATCTTTGGCTTTTCTACTTTTCAGAAGATCATGGTTCCTAACTGAAGTGTGATATGATGTTTAAGCAACTCATCACTTCCTTCTGCTCCCACTTCATGTGCAAAAGTCTGTCCTTATTTAATTGCTGCAATTGGGACTTGCAACTTAGTTGTTATGTGAAATGATTGTCAAGTGTAACTGTGACTGTGTTTAGGATCTTACTTCGGCTATCCTTTGCTTTGTAGACTCTTAAAGGATTGGTTGTAATGTTATTTTCATTATAGTTATAACTGCAAATGGTAACTAAATGAGGCAGCCACTAATTGAGGACTATCTGTATAAGATATCTAGATAGACAGAATGCATTCTCACACTGAGCTCTTATTCAGTCACGATAAGATTGCACAGCAATGATGAATACGAGCCAAATACGGAAAAGCAAGAATATCAATCTGGCAATTCAATGTAAGTTAGCCTGCTCTATTTTTCCCCCATAGCTACCTATAGTTGTGAAAGTTGGACCTTAAAAAAGCAAGACAGGAAGAAAAGCAACTTGTTTGAGCTGTGGTGCTAGAGAAATTCCTGCATATTCCTTGATCAGCAAAGGTGACCAAATTCAGTGGAGAAAGCAATTATGTTTGGAAGAGTGAGCAGTAAAAGGAAACCAGGCCATCAAACAACACTGTGGCTGGACATCATAAAAGCTGGCACTAGCCAGGGAGCATAGAAACTAAATGGATATCATCGTCACCCCCATCATCTCCATCAGGAAACATTACAGAAACATTGATCCTGTTATGCAAACAGAATGTTTTCTGTTTAAAATAACCCAACAAAAGAGAAATAAAACTCAAAAGAGAAATACTATAGTTTACAAGCAAAATTCTGTACCGAGTCATAATTGCAGAAATATTTCCTTACCTAATCAGAGAAACAGAATGACCATGGATAGCCAAAAATCAGTGGGAATAATTTCTAACTTTCTGTCAGCTTCCATATATTTTTTTTATGGGAAGTTGGCAGTGACTGTCAGAAATCTTCCTTCCTTCACTCCTTTTTCCATTTCTTTCTCCCTCCCTCCCTTCCTTTCTCTTTTTCTCCTCTTTCCTTTCTCCTTCCCTCTCTTTGTTCCTGCCTGCTCCCTTCAGCCACTCTCTGCCTCTTTCTCATTCTTCCTTCCTTCCTTCTTTCCCTCCTTTCCTCCCTCCCCTTGCCAATAACAGGTATCTAACTTGCTTCCTCCTCTTTTTTCATCCCTCCCTCCTCTTTCTAGTAGGCAAATAAGTGGTTGCTGCTGGGTGGGAGAGGAACTGAGAGAAAACACAAATGGCTTGCAAGCAAACACAGGGATTGGACCATTTTTCCACTAACTTCCTCCCTGCAAGCCTCCCATGAGCAAAACTTTATTAGTGGGTAAAATGGCAAGGAGTGTAGGAGCATCAGAAATCATATTGGCTCCTTCCGGATTCCCCATCAATTTATGCAAAACTGTCAAGGAATTTGAAAGTTGGGATTATGTGACAGCAGCACTGAACAGCAGCAATGCAGTAGCGCTAAGGCAGCAAAAACAAAAAACCAACATTTAATTCCCTTGGGAGTAATACATCTGCACATTAGCCTATTTGAGGTATCTCTGTTGAATTTTTTTTGCAGCATTTCACTCAGTTGGAAGTTAAAAAGTATACAACAAGAAAAATTTAGTGGTATAAATCTAAATAGTACATATATGCTATACTATAGTAATATATAGTTAGGAGTCTCTGGGGAGTAGTGGTTAGAGTGCAGTACTACAAGCTACATCTGCAGCCAGCTGCCTACAATTTGGCAGTTCAAATCCCACCAGGTTCAAGGGTGACTCAGCCTTTCATCCTCCTGAGGTGGGTAAAATGAGGACCCAAATTGTTGGAGGCAATATGCTGACTCTGTAAACCGTTTAGAGAGGGCTATAAAGCACTATAAAGTGGTATATAAGTCTAAGTGATATTGCTATTGCTAAATATTGATCTTGGACTATATAAGATTTTTTTGTCAAGAACCACAAGCTTACTTTTATTTCATTAAATAGAAAAAAATATGACCAGAATAAACAAAAAAAATAGCAAAATTAGATGTAATTCTGAATACTAAGACAAAATAAAATTCACATTTTCCTTAATTATAAAGAAATAAATTCTATTCATTCAGGAGTAAGAGAAGCATGAATTCATCCCAGTCCCTTAATAGTTCATTTAACAGACTATCACAAAGTATTCTGTTTATAACATTGCAGAGAAATAGTTCAAATTACAAATCTATACTATTCAAGTTTGCCATACATCTAATATATATGCTGGCTGGGGAATTCTGGGAGTTGAAATCTACACATCTTCAAGTTGTCAAGGTTGAGAAACACTGTTCTAAGAGCTCAGCAGAGAGGAAAAGCAGATTTTCTTTTTACACCTAAAACAAAACAAAGAGAATGTAAACAACTACTGTACTAAAATCTTCCGTAAAGTAGTGTTAGGAACATGAGCTTTCTCAGAGAAAATGTGTACCATAGCATCATAACACAAGACCTGCTCTTTACTTATTGCATATAACATCACAATATAAAAAAGGGGCCATCTGTCTACGCATGTTTTGTCACTTTCACATTTTCTGTAGACATACATGGTTAGAAACCAAACATTTTTCAAAAGTAAGTGAAGGTATTCATGCATGTATTTGTGAATCAGGTAAAAAACGTAAATGGAGAGCACACTGAAACAAGAGAATGGGAAGATATGGAACACTTGCCTACTGTTACATGGACAAATTGTTACATTCTCATGCATTATTATGTCCCACAACATGCAAAATTATATATGTTATGATTGAGAAACTAAATGGCCGGATTCACACAACATGGTAAGCCAAAATTTGATATTGGATTAGACTGCTGAATGGTCCATGTCTAGGCGGCATTGTAGATCGATTAACAGCCTTGGTTGTCCTTCTGTTTTGATTTTATGCTTGATTCTAATTTGTGTGCCACCCACTGTTGCTATACACTAAGCACTCATACAAGTCAAAGAAATACATTTTCTTAAATGTTAGCTTAGGATGTTAGATGGAATCAAATCATTCTCTCTCAGTCAATCCTATCTCACAGAGCTATTGTTATAAAGCTCACATCACATCAAAATGTATTATGACTGTTAGGCTAGGTATCAATATAAAATGATGAAAGAAAAGTCTAAGGCTAAAAAATAAAAAATAATACTAATATTCAGACCTAAAGAAAAAAAACCGATGAGCTCTATATACAGTATGTCTGTGCATAAATGTATAAGCAAATAAATAAAGTAATCAATAAAGTAATATGTAACTACAAAAACTTCAGATTTGCAATATACTTAAGTTTATTTTAATGCCTCAATAATCTAAGGTTAATCAATAAAGTAATATGTAACTACAAAAACTTCAGATTTGCAATATACTTAAGTTTATTTTAATGCCTCAATAATCTAAGGTGGCCAGTACTAATTCTTTATGAAATGGGTTTATCAGCTTGTTGTTCTTAACACAATTCTTACTTCTTAATTTTACCCTGGCTATAGGTTATGGAGCTGGAGTCGGAAGGTGCTAATAAACATAACAAGGTTGCAAAAGACCATTTTAATTAATTATACCATGTGAGATACAGGACAATTTCTTTGTTATATAAGCCAGCATCACGTTGTACATGCTACCCTATGCATATTTTAAGATACTGGTTCCATTATGTGAAACTCTCTTAGCCATATAAAATGAAACTTGACAAGAGCTTCAGGGTTTAGAAGATAACTGCCTTTTCACCTGTCTGAAGCATGTAATATTTAAGTCACAGCATTTCTTCTTGTAAGTACTTTCCTGGGCCTAAAACTGACATCACATTGACAGAACTAATCAGAAGCTGCAAGGTTGACAGCTGACTGAAGTAGTACATTCTTACACATCAGAAGCAAGAATGCTATCCTAGGGCAAGGGAAGATAGCAACAATGTGAGGTCAAAAGCTTACATATGCAGCTGGCTATAAATCCACCCCACCCCCCCACCCATTACCAGTTTGCTATTATCTTTTAAAATAAAAAAGATGAGAAAGAAATTAACAATTCTTACAAATACATTGTTTTATCAACACTACAAATGTAGAAGCTGCATTTTATGTGCACGAAGGCACAAAAATGTTATTTTTTAAAAAATCTTGATTAGGCCTGTATGGCTAGCAATCAGCAATTAGATCAAAACTGGACCTCAGATGTTTGCACTGAGAAGCAGGTATAGAAAAAAGACAACATATTAGAGCAGAGCTTGCTGATAGGTATTCTATGCAGCTATTCTCCCCTACAAAGTATTCTTCAAGTAAAACAAACCCAAGGCTATTTTATTTTTGTGAAATGCCCTAAATGTTCAGATAAATAAAACTGCCTATATGCTGGGTGATTTAATTTGTAGTTCTTAACATTAGGCTCAAGCAAATTAAAGTAGGAGTTTCAGACTACAGTAATTTGGGGTTATAGATGATGAATATAGGGATCTAGGCCAGTATTTTTCAAATTTGGCAACTTTATGTGGGTTTCATTTCTCAGAATTCATCATTGCTGGGGTCTTCTGGGAGTTGAGGTCCACACATCTTAAAAGTGACCAAGTTTGAAAAACATTTCAAAGATTGTTCTCGATCACTCTTGTATTGACCAATGAATAATATTTTGTCAATTTGTTAAATCTTCTCTCTTTTCTTCCAAGCTGATATTGGGGAAGAAATGGGAAGAAGGGAGGGAAGATAGCAGACAGACAAGTGAACCCGAGGCTTAGAGTAGTCAACAGACAATTATATGATTGCAAATGATTCAGAAGATTTTTTTTAACCCACAAGTATCACTTGTGAAAAAATATGCCATTCCCTTCGTTCTGTTTTCTTTCCTTGTATTTTCTGGCATAATACATAGGATAATTTTAAGAGGCAAACAATAGCAGGTAAGGGAAGGACCCATTTTTCACTGCCCATTTACCTCCCTCTTTCCCTCTTTGCAACATGAAAGACCCACAGAAATACCCCAAAGTATGCAAAGATCACTCAATGCTTTATAGACTTTTGAAAGACATATTCACATAAATGGGCTTAGTGAACTAAGCTAAATGAAATTGTATTATGTCTGCACACAAATGTCCTCAAGACATATGTTTTTTAATTATTTGAATTTAATTATTTTAAATTATTTTAAAATGGGATCTTTCTCCTTTTTCAGTTTTTTTGCTGGGTCAGAACTAACTTGCAAAGAAAGCATCTCATTTACGGATGATTTAATCAGCATTGTCCAACAGATGCCAAGAGAAATGCAGATGAAGGAATGAAGTTAACAATGCTTTCTTACCAGTGCTTCCCAGCAAGCAGTACTGGAAAGCATCCTGCCTATAATTGGTGTTTTGGAAACTTAGCAACTTCAATATATATATGGACTTTAACTCCCTAACCAGCAAGCTTCTAGGAAAATTCTGGGAGTTAATATCCACATATCTTAACATTTTCAAATTTGAAATACACTTTTATGGTTAGTGATCATCAATCAATAGGAATAATTTAATTTTTCATGAATTTGTCTAATTTCAATTAGAGTTATAACAGGTTGGTGCTTATGTTTGTAACTGAAGATATCATATTCCTATTGTTCAATCATATTCCATGTGAACTAGTAATTCTTTTTAAATTCTAGAAGCTCCCAGCATATACCTGAAAAACTTTCTGTATTATGGGGACTGGGAGAAAGTGAGTGAGAGGAACCTTTTTCTATTCACTATTTCCATTTTATACAGTTCTATCATGCCCTCATTTACCATTTTTCTATGCTAAGAAGACTTAAATGATACATTTCTTCAGGGAATTGATTTGTTGCCCTTTTCTGTACATCTTAAAGATGTAGAAAATCCACTTTGGGAGAAAGTAATTGTTAAAACCTCTTTAATTCAGATTCTTTAACACGAACAACTTTAAAATGTACATTACAGAATACAGAATTCATAACTGTGGCATTCAGAACTAGAATTATACTGCTGTAAGTGTGCCTTACAGACCTATTAACACATAACATGGGCCTACTTACAAAATTACCCATATAGCGAAAGAACATCTGCTTATATACAAGGTGGCCTAGTTAGTCAGAAGGTTAAATTCATTTTGATATGATTAGGAAAAATGCTAAAAAAGTTGGTCAATGTCAATGAAACATGTATAGAAGTCAGATAATATATACTATAATAAAGTATCCAAAAAGAAGCCCTTGGTCATAAAACAGGTTTGACTTTCTAAAGAAAATTCTATCTGACACAGACAACCATTTGAAGAAAATAGGCATAAATAATAACAAATAGCTTTGTATTTTTTTAAAAGTTGCAAAATTAACAGGAGTTGATTGCAAGGTTACAAAACTAAATTTTATTCCAGCTTGTTCATCATGGAGTACAAGTGAGCAATGAATCCCTTTTCTTTAGCAATATTTATTTTGTGCCTTTCAGTCACTGTCCTTATTCCCACCCTCTTCTTAGCAAAATTATCAGAAGCAGTTCACTACTGCCTGGGATAGAGTGACTGACCCAAAGTCACCCTGGTTTTATACCTAAAGCAGGACTATAAGTCATTGTCTTCTGGTTTCTAACCTGGTATCTTAGCTACTATCAAAGTTGTTCTCTTCAATGCCCTACCATAAAGCAAAACAAGCAAACTAAACATGCATTGGTGATGATACGATATATTCCTTTCTAAAGGCCCTGTCACACTGCCCAATGGATGCAAAACGGACACAACGGACAAGAAAAATGTTCCATCCCTTGTTATCCGCTCTCAGAAGGGGAAAAAATTTGCATAACCGGAGCGGATAACACGGATGCAGGGAGGACGCAGGGCAGATGGAAAGTGGATGCGGAACAGAAGCCCAGCGGATGGAAGCGGATGAGAGCGGATGGCACATCCGCTAGGCTTCCGGGGGACCTCAGCAAAGCAGACACGGAACGGATACAGCGGATACAGAACGGATGCACAGCGGATGAAGCGGATGCAGAGCGGAAGCCTAGCGGATGCACAGCAGAAGCCTAGCGGATGCACAGCAGAAGCCTAGCAGATTCCGAGCGTTAATTGCGCATGCGGGGAGGATGCATTGCGTCAGCCCCGCGGATATAACGGAAGCAGCTCGGAAGCAGGTCGCCATTCAGAGGAAAGACCTGCTGCTGGACAGATTGACAGCCTTCCCTGCCCTGCCTGCATGCCTGCCTGCAAGCCTTGCTGCCAGCCTCACTGCCAGCCTTGCTGTCTGTCTGCCTGCCTGCCAGCCTTGCTGTCAGCCAGTCTACCTGCCAGCCTTGGTGCCTCCCTGCCAGCCTGCCTGTCAGCCTTGGTGCCTGCCTCCCTGCCAGCCTCCCTGCCAGCCTTGGTGCCAGCCTGCCTGCCAGCCTTCCTGCCAGCCTTGGTGCCTGCCAGCCTACCTGCCAGCCAGCAACCCCACAACCATGCTGAAGCACAGCAAGCCTCAGCCATCTGCTGCCAGCCCTTGCAAGAGGGACAGGGCTACCATCCCGCCCCCTGGCCCTCACTCTGGTTCTACTGGGGCTTCTGCAGCACGGGCTCGCTCTTCTGGGGCTGGGGATTCTGCTGCTTCTGCTTCTGGAGGAGCTGATGAAAAGCACTCCAGCACCAGCCACCTCCACAGCACCTGCACCCTTCACCCCTGAGACTGAGCGACCAAGAGGAGTGCCAGAGACTCATTTTTGTCTTATAGCTTGTTGTTAATAAAGTTTATGTTTGATTCACACACTTGCTTCATTTCTTTTTTTTAATAAAGTCTTGCTGGAAACTTTAAGAAATGGTTTAAGCCTTTGCATGCTTGTGGGATGGGTTAAGATAGCAGTGGAATGGGTTGAGATAGCTGTGGAATGGGCAGGGATACCTTTGGGATGGGTAATAGCTGTGGGATAGATAAACCTCCAGTGCAAGCATAGTGGGACTGTATGGTCCACCCTCCCAGGTGCCACACCTATGGCCCTTTATTATCAATAACAATGTAATCATTGATCCACACATGTCAACATAAACACAACTCTTTATTAAATGCCCTGTTCATTGTCGGGCCACTCAACATACATGGCACAATCTCATCAGTGTGATGAGACAGGCTCAAGGAAGCATCCATTAAGCATCTATCATCCTGTCTTGCCACTCCACTGCTCCAGCTGGGGAGTTGCACCAGTGTTTCAGGAGGTTGCGCTGCTTCTTCCCTTCCCGTGAGGCTCTGTTGTGGCCTTGCACATCCTGAGTGTCGATCAGGTTTCGCCCTTGCCTCCATTCCCCAGGCTCCATTTCCCCATTGCCTTGTTGGAGGTCCACGAGCCTGTTCTGCAAGACTGGGTAGCGGGTGCGCATGAGATTGTGCAGGATGCAGCAAGCTTCCACGATCCTCCTCACGGTCTCTGGGCGATGCTGCATGGTGGTGAGAAGTACCTGGAACCTGTTCGCCAGGATGCCAAAGGCGTTCTCCACCACCCGCCTTGCCCTGGACAGCCTGAAGTTGAAGATCCTCTCTTCACGGGTGAGGAGTCTGGAGGTGTCGGGCTTCATGAAGTAGGTTGTGAGGGAGAAGGCGTCATCCCCCACGATGAAGTAGGGCACATCTTGTGTGTCGTTGGGCAGGGGTTCTGGATCTGGGAAGCCCACGATGAGTTGCGTTCCTGCCTACCCTTGAGGTCACTTGCGTTGTATACCTGGGCATCTGAAGATGACCCGTTGCCTGAAGCATTGATGTACATGAACTTGTAGTCAGCATCGACCATGGCAAAGAGGATGATGCTGAAGAAGCTCTTGTAGTTGAAATAAGTGGACCCTGAGTTGGCTGGCGCTTTGCAGGCCACGTGCTTGCCATCGATGGCTCCAACAGTGTGGGGGAAGTTCCACCTCTGATACCACTGCTCTGCAACTTTCTTCCATCCTTCTTCAGTGGAGGGGTACTGGAGGAGCTCCTCCTTGTATTCTTCGATGATGGCCTGCACCACTTCTCTGACCACAATGCTGATGGTGTTGTGTGGCACCCTCCAGCCATACTGCATGCTGCTGTAGGTGGTCCCTGAGGCCAGGTGGTGCAGAGTCAGTGCCACCTTCAGCCCAGGTTCCAGGCTGGGCCGGAAGTTGGTGCTCTGCTTGGTCAACCTGGGTGTCAGCCACTGCACAACTTCATCAAACATGGCTGGAGGCATCCTCATGAAGTTCTGGAATGCACGAGGGTCTTCGTTCCTGAGCTCCACCATCAGCTTGTTGTACAGTCCGTCCTCTGCTCTTCTGGCGAACCATCTTCGTACCCAGATGCCTCTTGGCTGCCCCTTTTTCTTCCCGTAGTAGAGTTCACAGAGCCTGTAGATGGCTTCGCACTGTTGCAGAAGGATGGTGGCTGCCAAAAGGACTGTGTTACGATCCACGGTGGACATGACTGGATGCTGTGGAAGAGGAAGAGGCAGATGAAGGCTGCAGAGGTCTGCAGCAGGGCTGCTGGTCTGAAAGTGAGATCCAGATGTGTTGCTCCCCCTTTTTATAGGCAGTATAGGTATCCCTTTGCATCCTCTAGGCATCCTCTAGGCATCCTCTAGGCATCCTTTAGGCATCCTCTAGACATCCTTAATATCTGAGATAGGTCCCCTCTGCGAAGGTTTTTTCCATTTTAAATGCTTTGTTTCCATGCTGCATCTGCTAGGCATCCGTTCTGTATCCGTTCTGCGTCCGTTCCGCTTCCTCCCTGCGTCCGAGCAGATGCGAGTTGCGCGGATGCGGAACGGATGCCTAGCGGATATAGCGGATGCGTAACAGATGCAGAACGGATGCGTAGCGGATGCATAGCGGGTGCAGAATAGACGAATTGGATACATTTTCCGCGCAAAAGTTTTGAGCAGCTCAAAACTTTCTGAGCGGATGAAACGTCAATAAATGGATGCTGGACGGATAGAGAGGAAGCAAAATGGATGCAGTGAGTACATCGCGTTAACCAACGGATGGCAAGCTTTTTTGTCCGTTTTACATCCTCTTTGCATCCGTTGGTGCAGTGTGACAGGGGCTTAAATATCCAACTGGGATAATACTCCTGGAAGAGTTAGCATAATAGGTTAGTAATAACTGGTTCATACAACTTCTGGAACAGTATCAGCTATCTTGTTACCTTTATTTTTCTTTTTTTGACTAATCCTTTAAAATTAGCTGATGCTTTAAATTTCTTAAATGAATGGTGATAAACTTCACAATATACTATTCAAATAGTAGCTGTAAAATTGCATTAATGTGCCATGCAATCTACTTCCTAGAGGCTAACTATGATTAAAATAAGGAAGCTATTTGGACATATGTTTTATATACAAAAGTTTCCCCATGCAGAATAGCATCCATATTTGGGTTTTCTGAGCTACTCCAATTCTGATGACTGGCATCTCTACTTTTAAAATGTTATCTGTATGTCCATTGTATAATAATGTGAAAATGGTTACAAGATAAACAGAACAGTATAATGCACATGTCAGCGCCATTGATCCAACAGCATTTTTTTAATTGAATGCCTAACTTCAGTTTACAGAAGCTTTTAAAGTGTGATTTTGATTCAAAGAGATTCAATGAATGGACGAATAAATAAAAATGGGTCATGTAAGACCACCTTTCACAAGCAAATTACATATAATCATTACATGCTCCAAAAGGTCAAGTTGAACACTAAATACATAGTTCAATATTTATTAGCAGTACTTATCTGGAAATCAAATAGCAACCACAAATTCAATGTTCTTGAAACCATTAGTTCTACTGAGAAGTTATAGTCTCAACAGTGCAATGAAGTTTATGAAGCAACGTCTGTATCACATATTTATTTATTTATCAAATTTGTACAGCCGCAACTCACCCAAAATAACAGATAACCAGCAACAATGCTCTGTCTTAAGTAAATTATGCCAACCTTGTGCTTATGTTCACCATTTCATTACCTGTTAAAATATTGTAAAAATCAAACATGCACAGGAAGGAGCAATACATTTTGTGGATTATAACATTTTAGCTCCCCTTATCCCATTCAAAGACATTATGAAAAATCAATTATTCTAAAAGTCAGTAATACTTTTAATGTAGAATTCTGAAAAAGCTAATCAGGCTTGCCCTGTAATCTAAAAATGTAATTCAAAGTATTATATTTCTAGCATTTTAGGGAATCTTCTCTCATTTGAAAAAAAAAAATCTCATTATATGGTTCTTGATACAATATGTAATAAAACTAGCATATCCAATCTCTAATTAATTCTGTAAATACTTAAAAGAAATGTTTCATCTTGAAGTCAAGCATTTATTTTATTTATTGATTTGATTTGTCAATTGCTTACAAGATAATAGGTATAAGTATAAACATAATTATGAATACATGAAATGGATACACATACGATAAAAGTATTATTCTAATAATGCCAAACCTGCGAAAGTCTCAGAAAGCACTACTGTAAATAGTGTACTTTCCTCCACAGTCTGAAACCAAAAACACCATGGTTCTAACAAACAGAAAGTGACATGTTTAAAGGTAGATTATCATAAAGTTATAAACCGAGTCATCTATCTAATAAACATAGCTCAGCATCACTATTGGCTCGCCTGTGTTCCGCACAAAATAGAATTTTAAAAAAGAGAGACAGGAACAAAGTGAGCAAAAAGTTGGAGAATAAGTGCATCACAGAATAACAGAAATCATGAACTTTCCCCCCATTTTTCAAAGTTCTATTTTCTGTATTCCTTCCGAAAACTTTCAGACAAGCTCACTCCATGTCCAGAGTTGGCTCCTTTGCCACTCTGCGATCTACTCTGATCCTGATTGTTACTACAAGAACAGTTAATAACGTCAGAACAATGCAGACATTACTTAAAAGCCGCAAGCATCGCTTTTCCCCTAATTAGACACTGACTGTTAACAGAACCTCTTTACATCAGAGGTCCGCTTGAATCCCAGTCTCATTTACAGGCGCCTTCGCAAAGCCCAGCAAGTACAAAACATCGAATGACGTGCACTCCAAAAGCGCCAAGAAGCGTTTCTGCACAAGCCAGCGTCAGTGAAGAGAAGACGGGATAGGAAACTTGAAGGAGAAAAGCACAACTCGCCAATCCGGGCTTGCTCACGAAAATCGAAGCTGGAGGGAAGGGGGGGGGGAGGGGGGGGGGGTGCTGCTGTGACAAACCCGCTTTCTTTCCACCCTTAGGCGAATCGTAAATAGAAAGAGGCCAAAAGAAAAGCAGAAAGGGAAAGTCGGCAAGGGATAAATCCCTCTCAAAAGCGGGATTATCTATCGGAGGAATCTTTCACTCACTCAATAGCCGCAGCCCCCAAGGCCCATCGCGGTCGCCGATCTCCGCCTCGTCCAGGCTATTTGGGACCAAGCAACCTCTAAAAGCCTCCTAATCGCCAGCTTAGAAGAGAGGGGGATGGGACAGGGGGGCGGGGGAGAAGACAGCCAAAATAACTCAACCGCTTCCAGCCCGAGGATGCAGCACAAAGAAGACCGTCCCTCGTATCCGTCGCCCCAAACAGGGCAATGCCCAAGTTTTGCTCTTGCAACCCAGCTCCGGGCACCGTCCAAAGATGTAAGGGGACCAAAAAAAAAAAAAAAAAAGTTGTTCAACAGTAAAAAGCCGAAAAGCTGCAGCGCCGGAATCTCTCTCGGCCGGGGAAGGAGCCGACGAGAAAAGACGCACGTTCCCAAGAAGACAAAGCGGAGGAGGCAAGAAGAGGCAGGTGCCCGGCGGGCAGCCTGGACGCGGCGGGATTCTGACAGAAAAAAAGAAGCACCGGGAGGGGACAGAAGAGGAAGCGAAAGACGAACAAGAAGCTGGCCGGAGGGCTTCATGGAGCGAAGAGGGGGGGGGGGGGAAATGTAGACAACAACCAAGCCCCACCATCCGGAAGCGGGCGAAAAACACGGGAGCCGACGAGGAGTCCGGAGTCCGGAAAGGAGCTGCGAGATGGCCCGCGGACCAAAGGGGAAGAGTGCGCTGCCTGCTTGGCCCCGGCGCGGAGCCAGAGCCCTGGGCGCAACTTGTCCTCCGCTGAGCTCGCGAGGGGATGCTCTTCTCCAGCTACTCACCGCCGGCCCGTCGCTGCCTCTTCGCCGCCTTCTCCAAACTGTTCGACGACCACCTCCGGGGCTTTCCCCCCCCCCTAAAGATTGGAGTAGACGGCCACGATTGCTGCCTTTCTTGACGATGAGCCAAAGAGCCAGGGCCCACCCCGAGCTGCCGAGGCCCGCCCCGAGCCCTCCCCCTGCCAGCTCGCCGCTCCGCCTCTCCCAAACCCAAATATGTACACCGGCGGCCGCCCTGATTTCCCTGCCTACTGGGAGGGGGATATTTGTTTTTGCTCAGCTTCCGCCGAATTTGCGAAGAGGCTTCGAGTGCCATTGGGAGGCCAAGGCGAGGTCGGAAAGGCGGGCCGCAGCGTCGGCAGCTAAGGGGAATCTCCTTGCCTTTGCAGGGCAAAGGAAGCGGCTGCCCCAGTTCTCGACGACGGCGGGAGAAAGGGAACGAAACGGCGAGCCGCTGAAGCCGCTGACAGATATGCACTCCGGGACGGGATGAGTGGGGAACATGTCAGGGGCAGCAAGAGGGAAAATGTTCTGAAACTACACTACATTGTTGCTTCGTGGACACACGCGGGAACTTGGCACGCACTTAGGTGCTACTGATTCCTTAGAGCGATTGGTGTCTGTAAGAGTCGTTGTGTCTCTATGAGTCAACGTGGCCAAATGGCCAGTTTCTCTTGCCGATACAGGTACAAAGCGAGTTTTATCTAAAGAATAAAACTGAATGAATAAGACTAAACTAGGTCAGACCCTATGGTGAATTATTTTCATTCTTTCATCTTGAACTGATAGCGAAAACCACGTTCTCTGAACATCTATTTGCCAAATCAGATATTTTCCATGAGGGGAAGGGGATATCATCCACTCTTCCTCCCCACAAGCCTATTCTGATAAATCTTCCCTCCTTCCCCCCCCCCGCGCTTTTTTACACAGACATTTAGATAGGACCTCTGAGAAGCCTAGCTTTCAACTTGCTGGGTAAGTACGAGAGTATTTTACCGCAGTGTAATTTGCCATTTTTCTGTGAATGACAGTTTCAGTAAACTGGTAGGCAGAGTTTACTGCCAGGCATTCCCATGGCCAAGAAATAGACAATGCAGCCAACACTCAAGTGAGCCACTTTATATACTGCACTGGCAAGAACAAACTCTTGGGGAATTTATACATACAATAGTACAGTAGTTCTGGCAAAGAGGTATTCTTCCTAGTACTTTTGCTTTGGAAATTCTCAAGGTTCTGTTAAGATTCCTTTTCCAAATGTGTCTGTAGCTGTATGCTATGCAGCTGCTAAAAAAGAAACCATTCAAAAAGGTCTAATTCGGGACTTAGTCTAGAGAACTGTGTGGCTTTCATTTCAAACAATGCCTCCATAATGATTCGCCGTCAGAATAGAGTTACTAAAATTGTGCACAGAAAATGAAGTGGCATGAAAATTAACAATTTTGACGATGAAGAGTATTTTGTAGAGCTACGCAATGTATTTTGAATTTGAAATGTTTTTAGCTCAAGCAGTTGCTCTAAATGTGAAGTGGTACAAATGTCCTATGCTGACATGGTAATACAGTGCTTCCTTGCACCATGGTGGGATTCCATAAACTCAGACCTTGCCTCAGTGTTGTTGTTTTTTAACATCTGTATGAGGTTCCTGGAGAGTCATCCATCAGTTCGGTACTCAATTGGGTCATATAAGGCCAAACTGTAGAAGTCCACTTCTGATGGTACCTGGTCCCATGGGGTTCAAAATAATCAAAGTCAAAGGTTGACTCAGCCTTCCGTCCTTCTGAGGTAAAACGAAGACCCAGATTGTTGACACAATATGCTGTAAACTATGTAGAGAGTGCTGTAAAACATTATGAAGAGGTGTATTAGTCCAAGTGCTGTTGCTATTAGATTCCTGCAGGACATAGCTGCTCTTTGTCAGTGACTGATCTGGTTTGATCCCAGTTCTAACACTGAATAGGGTTCTCTTCATCTGAAGAAGTAAGTCTACAATTTGGGTATCCTTGTATTCCATGCAGCATATGGAAGCCTTAGAAAGGGAGATCTTTACTTAGTTCCCTCTGGTATACTAATTCCAGGGCTTTTGGAGATCAAGGCGCTCTGGCAACAGTGACTCATGTCTTGGATGAGCCAAAGAGCCAGGGCCCACCCAGGGCCCACTTTGCATATAGACTAATATAATATTAATATACTATTAATATACTAATATACTAATACTAATTATTAATTAATATTAATTAGTATATTATTAATATACTGATAATAATGTATATTATTAATTAATATACTAATACTAATACACTAATATACTATTCAACGGCCTGCCTTTAAAAATTATTTCTAAGTTTCAAATCATCCATCTCTAACTGGAATTAGTCATTTCAACACTCTTATTCTGTGGGCCCTATATTGGCTTTAAGTTTGCTTCCAGTCCAATTCAAAGACTTGGTGATCACTTTTAAACTGCTTCATGACTTGGTACTTAGGATTTTTGGGATATCTCATTCAATTTCTCACTGAAACTCAGCCTGTAGCATACAGGCATTAAGAAAATTAAGCTGAGGGTACTACCTGAGGAGAGGTGAGAACTGACATTGGCTTCTCAAGGGCTACCATACTGATCCAAGATTAGGAATGCTCCCACCCTTTAAAAATGTTCTTGCTCCACGGGGCATCAGAACACTAATGGAATAAAGGTTGGCTGGATTAATTAGATGAGGTATGATTTTGTGCTAATTGTACAAAATATGACTGTAAATTACTTTCCTTGCTTAAGTGGATAGTGTTTAAAAACCTGTTTAAATAAATAAAATCAGAGGAATCCCAAATTTGCCAGTAGAATTAATGACAAAGTAATAAGAAAAAGTGAAATTATGAAAATAAAACAACAGGAACTTGTGAAAAACAAAAAGGCAACTGACTTTCTGGTTTGCTTATGAAATTAGAACATTGGCAGTAAGAAGGCTGGTTGGTGTTTATTGGTAGATATTTAGATAACTTCTTTTATGCTTTTCCCCATTTTGTTTAGGACAATATAGATTTTCACATTTCAAGACAGAAATGTAATTTGGATTTCCACCAGCTTCTTCCTTCCATACACAGTTGTTTTTAAAGCATTTCTGATAGGTGCTATATCCATGTCGAAAACAATGCATAAACCCAATAGAACAGGCCCTGATGATTGACACAAATGCAGTATAACCTTTTGAGAACAGTTACAAAGTAATGTTCATATTCTAAGCAAATATAATTGAATCTCATGTTATAGATGTCATATTCTTTAGGGTGTTGCTGAATTTTTTTGGATAATGAGAAACGAAAGCTAAATAATTTAGGGGATAGAGATATTTGGCACCAAAAAGGGGCTCAAAACAAACATATATGAGTTTAGTGCATGCGTCACTGAGCAAGATTATTTTTGAGGAATCATGCAACTGCATTGAGCTTCCAGGAAGGGCAATGAACTCCACCAGAGACATGGTAGGAACATGGCTCTCAGTGGAAAAGCCTCCTTGGCAGCCAACAACAACAATCACTGGCAGAAAATTTCTTATGACAACATGAAGGAAAGAAAAGCTCAAGCTGCTCTAGAGTTAACTCAGGGTTGGTGCCCTTGAAATAACATTAACTGTGTATTCTGTGCTTTTTACTTTTTAAAAGGGATAAAGCTTTAATTTTATCAACAAGTAAAGAGATAATTGCTTCTGAAACATGGTGCACAAATACAGCTTTGAGCTGCTGCAAAAAAAGAAAATAAAAAATTAACAATTAGAATGTAAAACAGTTTTAAACATTGCCTTATTTCACACATCATGCTACCCCAAAATTAGGCTTGTGGTTAGTATGTTGTATACATTCAGCTGAAGATTTAGCACATTTAATAGGCTGCAAGAATCCTCCTCCTCTCACTGTAGGATTGCTCTGTTCATGAAGCAGCAAGAAAAGTGAGCTATTAGTGCCTAAAAACATCTTAGGGAAAAATTTATGCAAATGACATTCAAACAGTCTGATACAATGGTTAAATATGGGAGGTTCCATTCTATATCATATAATGGACATATCTGTATTTGCGGAGCGGTAGATGGAGAAGACTTGCCTCACATATTATTTGATTGTTATTTGTACAAGAGGTGAGAGACAGGTACTTTGGTTCATATGAATAACTCATTGGGAGTCTCATATTAAAACCTTATGCGCGGCCGGAATCTGTAAATATTTAATATGGCACAGTACTTGAATTAAATGGTTAGGCTGAAATTAACATGTGGGACCAATTGAGGTAAATTGTAGGGGTGATACTGAAATATAATTTTATCTTATTTCACTTATCCATGTACCAAATTGTTATATTTTACTCCAAATTCATTTTAAATTGTTTTTATAGAATTTGTGTTTGGAACTCTGATTTTTTTGGTATGGCCTATGCGCTAATCAATAAACTAAACTGTTAGTGCCTATTTCTGATATTTTGTTCAGTTGCACAATATTATAAGGACTAGACCCAGAATGTCCCATATGCTAAATTGACACATTACATTACACAAGTCACAATATAGATTTGTGTTATGCATAAAACTGGTATCTGAGAGTAAAGCCACATCTGAGACTAAATACAAAGCATGAGTGAGATTAGTATTTTGAACATGAAATAATGCTGGTATGCATTATCTATCTGAAAATTGCATTCTGTGTTGCAGAAAGCCTAAGCATTAAGTCCAGGTGAAGAAAGACAGTCTGGCTGCTTGCATTATACTTTGTGTTAGATTTTATGGTTTATCAAAGACTTCTTGGATAGATTTCAGTTTCTAAAGCTGACATTGATATTAAGATCAGTATGATAAATTCAGGTGCAAAATAACCATGGTGTGAGTCACTTGGAGCAGAGCCATTCCAACTGAGGAACAGGAATAATTGCCAAATAAGATGTCTTTATGCAAAGGCCTTCCTTGCAACAACTGCCACCTACTCTTCAAGGAGCAGGGGTCTAAGAGGACTTCAATTTATGTTCCAATTCCATGTGAGACAACTCTATAAGAACCAATGTTGGAAGGTCAAGAGCCAGGGACCCTAAAACCACAGTAATTTAATCTTGCTAAAATTGAGCCCAAGCCAGTTTTTCCCCATCCAGGCTCTTAAAGCTAAGACAGAACCTAAACAGTATCACTTGTGTTCTGTATAACTTGGAAGGTTCCAAATGGTCTATTCTGATTGGCCAGAAAGGCCAGTAGTGGATTGGGTCATTAGGAACCAATCCAAGGAGCCGCTCAAAGGCGGCAAAGTTAAAACAATGTCATTGGCTACAAGCCGGCAGGCAAGCCTCTATAAAAAGGGCTGCCGTGGCTTGAGCCAATGTTCCATTACTGTTGCTGTTAACTAATAAAGAGTTATTTGTTGGAACCCGGTCTATTGCGCGTCTTTTCCAGATGGAACACTGGCAACGAGGATGGGATCGTCTTAAAGCTGAGACCAAGCACACGGTGAGAAAGCAACCACGCTAGATGAAATGGCTGGTAGCAATGCGCCGCCTGCACCTTTTAACCCCAATGAAGAAGATTGGGAGTCTTATATCGATCGCTTCCTGATGTTTCTGGACAGCAACGAAATGGGGTAAATTTCGGATCAGCGAAAGAGGGCTGTCTTCCAAACACATTGTGGGCCAGCCGTGTTCAAAATGGCAAATGCATTGGCAAAGCCCAGAGATGAGAAACAGATGACCTGGTCTGAACTTAACCGAATGCTAAAGGCTCACGATGCACCGTTTGTCTCAAATCATATTAAGAGACAGGAGTTTTATAAAAGAGACCAGAAGGAAGACGAGACCATTGCAGATTTTGTGGCAGCTCTCAGCCATCTGGGAGGAGCCTGCGAGTTCCAGAGTATGGATGAGGCCATGCGAGATCGTGTTGTGTTAGGTCTAAAGGACTCTACTTTACAAATTATTAAACAGACGTAACATAACTGTGGCAGAAGCAATCACGGAAGCCACCACCACAGAAGCCATGAAGAAATCAGCGTCCACAATGAAACTGATGAATGCCAATACTGACACGATGACCCTACCCAGAGGGAAGAAGCAAGCTGCCACAACCACACACCACGAAGACCTAGACTAGTCATCAGAAACGGAAGAAGATGACGATGAGGTCCATCGCCTGTACACGAACCAAAAAAGGCGTGAAAGAAGAAGAAATTGGCGGGAATGCGCTGGCTGCTGAGGAAACCACCTCTGAGCTGAGTGTAGGTTCCTTGATGCCATCTGTCGGGCTTGCAAGAAGAGGGGACACATCGAAAGAGTCTGCCACAATTGTAAGAACAGCAGTCCTCGCAGACACGGTAATTCCCCACCAAGAACTGACCCGAGGCAAGCCGATAGAAAATGGGAGCGCAGCAAGGAAACCAGCAACCGAGAAAAAACTCACCAGACTGTCACTATTGGAAGCGCACAAACGGAAAGTGGGAGAAAAGTCAAAATTGTAGTGACCATTGAATGAAGCCCCTGTGAAATGGAGGTCAATTCAGGATCTTTCCTATCAATGGTGTCTTGGAACACAATCAGGCGGTTGGTTCCAAACATAAAACAAAAAGAACTCAAGAAACAAAAAATAATTCTCAAAGACTACCAGGGAAATAGAATTCCCGTGGTAGGTCTAGGACACTTCAAAGTCACTTACAAACAACACGCCTAAGTCCTGCCGCTGACTATAGTCGACCGAGACCATCCCAGCCTCCTGGGCATCGAATGGTTCGCACCATTGGGCATCGGGATGACTGGAATAAGCCGAATAGCCACAAGCGATTGGGAAGAGAACCTGCTACACGAATTCCAGGACGTCTTCGACGGCACTCTAGGCAGATACTGGGGGACCCCAATTTCCTTTAGCTTAGATCCCCAGATAGTACCAAGAAGGTTAAAAGCCAGACGAGTCCCCTTTGCATTAAAGCCCAAAATAGATGAGCAATTAAACAAACTGATTGCACAAGGGGTCGTAGAACCAATTGACATTCTAGGTGGGAGACTCCTATAGTAACACCTGTAAAACCTGATGGGTCCGTGCACATCTGTGGAGACTACAAGGCTACCCTGAACCATGCACTACAGCAAAGCGCATACCCAGTACCAGTTGTGTAGCACTTACCACACTCACTTGGGGGAGGAAATTTTTTTTGCGAAACTCGATTTGGCTCAGGCATATCAGCAGCTTCCAGTAGACCCAATAACGGCCGAAGCACAAACAATAGTAACACATAGAGGGGCATTCAAATGTAACAGGCTTCAATTCGGAGTAAGCGTTGCCCCAGGCGTTTTCCAAAGCCTCATGGAATGCCTATTAAATGGGATAAAAGGGGTCGTTCCATACTTTGATGACGTCCTAATTTCAGCGAAAAACACGACTTAATTAGAAGCAAGACAAAGAGAAATGCAAACCAAAGCTAGAGAATCCGTCCTAAAAGTAAAAAAGGAAAAATGCTGCCTGGCTACCGACCGGGTCGAATTTTTAGTGTATTTAATTGACGAACAGGGTATTCACCCAACAGACAAAAAAAGTCAAAACAATTAAAGACGCACCCAGGCCAAAAAATAAAATGGACTTACAGGCATTCTTGGGTCTGATCAACTTTTATAACATATTCCTCCCCCACAAAGCAACGATAGCAGAACCATCACACCATTTGCTGGATAAAAAAACTGTCTGGACTTGTGGTAATAAAGAACAAAAAGCATTCCAAAGCATAAAAGACTTATTAACCTCAGACACCATTCTTATTCAGTTTAATAATATACTTCCATTGACGGTCACCTGTGATGCCTCACCTTTCGGAGTCGGTGCCATCCTGAGCCAGCAATTACCTGACGGGAGAGAGGCACCCGTCACCTTTCACTCAAAAACGCTCTCCAAAGTGGAACACAACTATAGCCAGCTAGACAGGGAAGCCCTGGCAATCGTTGCCGGAGTTAAATGTTTTCACGAATACCTCTATGGGAGGACTGACCATAAACAATTGCTGGGGATTTTGGCTGGGAACAAACCCACACCGAACATTTTATCCCCACGGATGACTAGGTGGTCAGAATTCCTGGCCGCCTATTCATATACCTTGCTGCATTGACTCGGGAAACAAATCCCCCATGCAGACGCTTTAAGCCAAGCACCATTACCAACCATAGAGGACGACCCGGCTCCAACCACCACCGCCCTACAAGTAGAGACCTGCCCTGAACTTCCATTGTCTGCCAATGATGTTGGCAGAGCCACTGCGAAAGACCCAGTGACTGCCCGTGTTTTGACTTGGGTAGGTAAAGGCTGGCCAGAAAACCAAAAGACTGAAAGTTTTAAACCTTTTCGGACCAGACAGACTGAACTGTTGATACAAAAGGGGTGTTTATTGTGGGGAGATCGGGTAGTAATTCCATCCAGATTGAAGGAAGAGGTGTTGGGTATGCTACATGAGGGCCACCCAGGCATAGTAAAAATGAAAAGCCTGGCCAGGAGCTATGTCTGGTGGCCTGGTATAGACAAGGATACTGAATGCTGGGTTGCAACATGCTACAAGTGTCAGAGAGCTAGACCCACACCACTGCAAGCGCCCATACGGGACTGGGACACCCCACGAGGCCCTTGGTCTCAAATCCATATTGATTTTGCAGGACCAACCAGGGGCAATATGTCCTTAATAGTCGTAGATGCATGTTCAAATTGGTTGGAGGTTATAGTAATGTCATCCACAACAACCGACGCTGTTATAAAACAGCTAAACAAATTGTCTGCAACTCATGGTTTACCTGATGTATTGGTATCCGACAATGGGCCAGAACTCGATGGCGAATGGTAGGGCCGAGCGAATGGTCAGGTTTACCAAAGAAGGCCTAGAAAAAAATGGACCGTGGGGATGTCCAAGACAAGCTGAACCACCTACTTACACTACAACACATCACTCCCAGTAGTACCACAAACAAGAGCCCGGCAGAATTGTTAATGGGGAGGAAACTCAGATCCTATTTTGATAGACTGCACCCAAATTACCCTTGTGAGAAAACCCCCGACTCGTCCAGCCGATACCGCACTTTTGAAATCGGCGACCTAGTCTATGCAAAGAATTTTACCGGGGACCCTCTCTGGCTTCCAGCCAGTATCATACAAATAACAGGCCCCCGGTCCTACCGACTAACCATGGACAATGGAAGAGAATGGAAGTGGCACATAGACCAGCTTCGTTCCCGAAACATCGAGCGTAAAACGACCGTATAACCTCAAATAATAAAAATCGACAAAAACGAAACCAAGGAGGGGGGGGAAACACAAACAAATAAAAAAGGGTGTGAAAATGAACCATTGGAAATAAATCTAGAACATCTAACCAACCAAAAAGAGCACTTACGGTTAGATGAAACCATCAGAGGTAGTCTGAGCGAAAGGGAAGCCATCCTGGAAGGGTCCAGCTAGGCCAGCTCAACCAGCCTGGTTGAACCAGGAGAGAGCTGCAAAACGACCGGCCTGAGCAAATCAAGCGGTAGCAGCAATGCTGACTCACCCTTCCAGGCGGTTCCATGGAGACGAGCCAGAGAGAAAGCGATCCCGACCGAACCGCTTGAAGTCCTCAGCGAGAATGAGCCACACAGGTCAACTAGGACCAGAAGAAGCCGCACCTACCTGCGCGACTACATCACTCACATAGGACTGAACTAAAGGGGGAGGGGTGTTATGTATAACTTGGAAGGTTCCAAATGGTCTGTTCTGATTGGCCAGAAAGGCCAGTAGTGGATTGGGTCATGAGGAACCAATCCAAGGAGCCGCTCAAAGGCGGCAAAGTTAAAACAATGTCATTGGCTACAAGCGGCAGGCAAGCCTCTATAAAAAGGGCTGCCACGGCTTGAACCAATGTTCCATTACTGTTGCTGTTAACTAATAAAGAGTTATTTGTTGGAACCTGGTCCTAATTATTGATCATAATGTCAGGTTTTGATCAAAAAGACAATGTCTGCATAGGTCTTTTTTATGGTTCCCCTGTAAAAAAAAAAAGAAAAGGAGCTGAATTTCAAACAATATAATGATATAAGAGCAAAATCATATGTCTGATTGCTTAAACCATTGCCCAACCCAAAATAAGTGATACATATTAATACACTGCTACTTTTAAAATAGAATAATTTGAAGAACTCATTCTGTCACTCATTTGATATATTTTTGACATTAAATAAAAAAATAAGGTTCTTAATTTGTTAACCAGCTGAAGAATTACATTAACAGGAATTCAGGTACTCTGACCCAACACTAGCTTTCTATCTCCACATTTCTGAACAAATACTAATGTTACATTTGCTTTGGATTTTGATGGTAAATACAATTTAACTGACTAAACCACTTGCAAAATATTGGTAAAGTACCTTTATACAAGTTATGTAATACCTTAAGCAATACTGTTTGTCAGCAAGTAAGTTGTTGCAAACCATTTTCACAAGAACTTCATACTTAAGTCTCCATGCCCATAACTTCCAAAAAGTAGCATATAGAAATATAGCTTTTTTTTTCTTTTTTACTGACTTTATTAACTGTTTTAGCTCTGTTGTACATTAGAATCAATTGTTTGTGAGATGAACTGCAATATAAATTGATTTGATAAATAATAAATTAAATATTATGTATGGAAAACTTAAACTTCCCTTTCTTTCATTCAGTGATCATTCCTTCACTGCCAACTGAGGTTTATAAAAGGCCAGGAAACAGTAATTAACTCATTATGCTAACTAAAGAAGCTATGAAATTACAGAGTCACTATGTGAGGGAGATGAGTGGTTTCTAAATTTGATACATGAATAAAATAAATAAAATTAGTTGGTCCATATGCCTTTCTAACCTATGCTTTACATGATAGAAACTAGATTCATAGAATTCTTCAGGCCAAATGCTCTATGCTGTGATTTCGAAAACTGAATAAAACGAGTCATATTTTTGTTGCAATATCAAAACAAAAGGATAAACAACATACTTGATGGGAAGTGGAATCTGAATATTCCATCCAAAGATTTATTCAGGTTGCTACTGAGCTAGATAAAACAAAGTATATAAAGCCACTAAAGCCACTGTATAAGGCTGTCCAAGTAATCTGTCTGCTTAATTTCCTCAGTAAAAGGTCTTCTGAAATAGGTTTGATCTGTTCAATTTCTTGCGTGCTATAATTGTACAATCTATGAGAAATACATAAATGTACATGTAATATTTTTAAACTTTGTGTATATAAGTTGGGCAAATTCCATTCAAGTGGACAATTGCGTTAATGCAGATATTTGAAGATTAGAAATGTTACATTTATGACTGAAATATTTTGCAAAAGATGTCAATACACCTGTAGCTTCTTCTACAGTAGCTGCATGCAATACAATGCAATAAGCTACTTTAAATTTATTTTGGATGTTGAAAAAAGCCAAAGTTATGCTATTAGGATAAATGATAGCCCATTTTTGCCAACAGTAGAGCTTCAATTTCATGCAGAATGTGAGCTATTTTACATTTTAATGCAAAAATGTAATTTTATTACTTGATTTATCTACTCTAAACAATGCATTATTATTCTTGTCCAGTCAACCCATAGCATACATATATACACCCGTCATGTTATTCTTTTTCAGCTAAGCAGCTTTATGCAATCTAAAGAAGAGTAAGAAATATAAGCTAAAAAAATTAAAATATGAGATAAGAAAAAGAAATATAACTAAATCTAAATTAGACCAGCACCACAGACTTTATTTTTTCTTACTTCTCTATCATTATAAACCATCCATGAATCCATAATATCTATACAAATATCTATATAATATCTATACAAACATTTATACGCTGCCTTTTCTTCTTTATATTTCTCACTTCTTCTCATTGGAAGATCTCAAGAACTCAGAACTCCATTCAAGCACAACTTTCCTATTCTTCTCAACTCATTCACTCCTACTTCATGTATTTTCTCTGAAATAAGATCCTGAATTAATTCAATGTACACATTTCATACTAGTTATTCACTTTTATTCAATATACATTCAATCAGCACCAGTTCATTACTGATCTTACATATTTGTTATTTGTGTTTGTTGTTTTACTACACTATTTTTTAAGTTGCAAACTCACATGGCATTTATATTTCTTCTGAGATATTCAGCTTTCATATAACAAAAGTAGGGAAAGTATGTGCTTATGCATAGCCATTTTTGCAAAACTCATTTTTTAAAAAATACCACACTCTACCCACTTTTTCTTCCAGAATTAATGCATCTTAAACTTCCATTATTTTTATAGCTTTAGAAAATTTCAATCAAGCACCCAAACTCAAATATTTATTAGCTTTTTTCCTAGAGATGTATAAGTGTAATAACTTGCGACTCCATATTCTCCTTCAAATCTAATTACTAACTACTGCTGTCTAACATTCAACAATGTTAAAAAATATGCACATTCAGGTTTCCAACAATACATTTCTAACATCACCATATTTGCAGGCTGAAGCAAGAGCTAACAGTTCTCAAGCCAGAAGTGGCAGTTTGTAAACAACTAGTCACCTTCAAGGCCACAAAGTATTGTGCCAAGATTTCATTAATTTATGGTACTCCAGGAATCATTCATATATTCTTAGTGGCAATAGATAATCAATGGTTTATATGGCTTCATTTCCTCTTGCTAAGTGTAGAGCCTGAATAAGGAGCCAACTTAAGCCATCAAGTGTCAGAACATGAATGTTTTACTGCCAGTCAAGATAGGGAGCCAGACACCACAAACAATCTTTAATTTGTCCATAAATAACATGAAACAACCAAGTGGACATCACACATCATCTTATTCAGTATTCAAGATTGAACCAATTATTCCATTTATCCTTGCTAATTTGAAGAGGGAACAATTGGTTCAATATTTGGTTGTCCTGACTAAGATGTGCAATTGCAAGTGTACTGATGTATTTATATTGATTTTTCTATATGTGTTATTTCACTTCTGCTTATGACTGTTGACCCTGTAAGCTGTTTAGATGTGGCCAGAATGAAGCATCATAAACACCATTGCAATAAATAAATACATACATTTATGGCATTCATTCAAGTTCTACTCCTAAATACCATTCCCATTCAAATTTCTAAACTGTCCTTCCAGCATTCTTTAATTTCAATTGTACTCCAAATTATTTATTAGCTTTACTTTTAATTCCATTCATACTGGTTAAGGAGCCTTATTCAGCCTTTTCCACTCACATCCAAGGCCTGTTTTTTTCTGTCAAAATAGTTCTGCCATTCACTTTAAACAGTATCCTTGTGATTATCCTTTTTCTATCTCTACACACTAAAATTTCCCGTCTCTATTTTTGCAAATTTTTCTCATCCGTACATAAATCTTGAGGACTTAAATCACCTTTTGAGACTTTTTAGTAATACCGAGAAGTTATAGATGAGGCTAAAATATTAGCCATACCGTTCCTTATGCATCATTGCTTTTTAATAAAAAAGACAAGATATCACAAATGCAACCAAATATCAATTTTGCATAATCTCTAAATAGTTTTGCAATAATCTCTAAACTAGAGATCTAATCTAAACATAGTTGCTGCATATAGAGATACAAACTATTTATTTATTAAAGTTCTATGAACCTCTCTCCCTAGCAAGCCATTACAATACATGTATATATTCTTACATACACATACATACATCCTTCATAGCAAAGGCAGCTTAATTAAGGCACTTAAATGCTTCTTTAAAGGCCCGGTCCCACTGCACTTATGGATGCAAAGAGGATGTAAAACATTAAAAAAAGCTTGCCATCTGTTGGAAAACGCTATGCATCCGTTGTGTACTCACTGCATGTGTGTTTCATACGCTCCATCTGTCAAGCATCCGTCCACTGAGATTTCATCTGTGCAAGAAGTTGCACAAAACTTTGTGAACGGATGAACTTTCCACCACGTACGATGTACATCAGCGACATATATGGGCAACAAACGTTCTATGTCCATTATCATCCGTTAAACATCTGCTGTATCCTCTCTGCATCCTCTGGCCATCCCTTCAACTCACATCCACTGCAAATGAAAACGGAAAGAGGGAGGAAACAAAAGGTACACGAAATGTCTACACAGCATTAGTAGCACGGAAATAGAAAGGATGTAAGCGTATGCATCTTGTATTTAAAGTATTAAAAATGGACAAAACGTTTGTATCTGGGATGTATCTCGTATATTTAGGATGTCTGGAGTATGTCTAGAGCATGTAGAAGGACACCTCGCGGACAACCGATATTTTCTATAAAAAGGGGGAGAAAATCATCTGGATCTCAGTATGAGTCCAGCAGCTGTGGTATACAGACCTCTTCACCCTTGGTCTTGGTCTTCCACATCATCAATTGTTCTCCACCATGGATCATGACACAGTCCGTATGATAGCTACACTCATTCATCACCAGAACCAAAACCTGTTCAGACTGTTTCAAGTTTTATACACAAGGAGAAGAAGGAGATGTCCAAGAGCTGTGTGGGTCTGAGGATGGATCGTGAGAAGAATCGAGTTTGCACTGTATGACCAGTTGATGGTGGAGCTGAGGAATGAAGACCGTCGTGCATTCCATCACTTCATGAGGATACCACCAGCCATGTTTGATGAACGTGTATAGCGTCTGAGACCCAGGTTGACCAAGCCTAGAACTAACTTCCGTCCCAACCTGGACCATGGACTGAAGCTGGCACTGACTCTGCAGCACCTGACCTCTGGCACCACATACAGAAACATGCAGGATGCATGGAGGGTGCCACACAACAGCATCAGCAAAGTGGTCAAAGAAGTGGTTCAGGCCATCATTGAAGAATATGTGGAGGAGCTCCTCAAGTGCCCCACCACTGAACAAGGCTGGAGAAAACTTGCAGAAGAGTGGTATCAGAGGTGGAACTTTCCCCACACCGTTGGAGCCAGAGATGGGAAGCACGTGGCCTGCAAAGCTCCAGCCAACTCAGGGTCCATTTAGTACAACTACAAGGAATTCTTCAGTATCATCCTCTTTGCCATGGTTGATGCTGACTACAAGTTCATCTACATCGATGCTTCAGGCAACGGGTCAGCTTCAGATGGCCAGGTATACAACGCAAGTGACCTCAAGGATGGGCTGGAACGCAACCTCATCATGGGTTTTCCAGATCCAGACCTCCAACCCAATGGCACACAAGATGTGCCCTACTTCATCATGGGGGATGACGCCTTCTCCCTCAGAACCTACCTCATGAAACCCTACAGTTCAAGATACCTCACCCGTGAAGAGAGGATCTTCAACTACAGGCTGTCCAGGGCAAGACGGGTAGTGGAGAACGCCTTTGGCATCCTGGCCAACAGGTTCCAGATAATTCTCACCACCATGCAGCATGACCCAAGACTGTGAGGAGCATCGTGGAAGCTTGCTGCATCCTGCACAATCTCATGCGCACCTGCTACCCAGTGTTGCAGAACAGACTTGTGGACTGTCAACAAGGGAATGGGGACATGGAGCCTGGTGAATGGAGGCAAGAACGTAACCTGATAGACACTGTGGATGTACAAGGCCCCAACAGAGCTTCACGTGAAGGGACGAAGCAGTGCAACCTACTGAGACACTGGTGCAATTCCCTACCTGGAGCAGTGGAGTGGCAAGAAAGGATGATAGCTGATTAATGGATGCTTCCTTCAGTCTGTCGCATAACACTGATGAGATTGTGCCATGTATGTTGAGTGGTCCTTCAATGAATATGGCATTAATAAAGAGCTTTGTTTATTTGAAATGTGTTGATCAATGAATAAATTGTTATTGATAATAAAGGTCCATATGTGTGGCACCTGAGATAGGGGACCATACAGTCCCACTATGCTTGCACTGGAGGTTTATCTATCCCACAACTATCCTTATCTATCTCACAAGCATGCAAAGGCTTAACCATTTGTTAAAAGTTTTCACCAACACTTTACTAAGGTAAAAAAATGAACCAAGTGTCTTAAGCAAAGATAACCTTTATTAACTGTCTTAGGTAAACTTTATGACTTTATTAAATAAGCAAAATGAACCAAGTACACTGTATTAAGTGTGTTAAGCAAAGATAACCTTTATTAACTGTCTTAGGTAAACTTTATGACTTTATTAAATAAGCAAAATGAACCAAGTAAAGTGTCTTAAGCAAAGATAAACTTAACAAGTGAACAACTCAGTCTCTGACACTATTCTCAGTCACTCTGAGTCATGTCCATGGTCTCATCTGTTAAGCGGGCAGGGACTGTTGTGGTGGCTGTGGCTTGAGTGCTGGTCTGAGGCACCATTGGGGTGCTTGGCCCCGAGGGTACAACAGGTGGTGGTGTGTTCAGGAAGCTATCCAAGAGCTGACTCAGTCCCATGAGGTTGAGAGGCCCCTCATCAAGGATCTGAGATGTGAGGCCGAAGACGGATGACAGATTGTCTGTTGATGGGCTTGGCTGTGGAGTGGAGGAAGGAGGAGTGTAGTGGGGCTGTCTGGTCTGCAGCTGGGTGTGGACTGGTGTCTGTGGCGTCCGATGAACCTGGGCCTGGACTGGGAAGTTCTGTTTCTGCTGTGGGAAGTCCTGGTAGTCATAGCCTTGGTAGGTGAGGGGCTGTTGAAAGCCGTGGAAGGGCTGTGACATCACCTGGGGTGGAGGAGCAGACCTGGACTGGGTTGGAGAAGCTTCAGCTGGGCCTTGAGGGTTGTGCACAAGTGCTGTGATCTTCTGCTTCATCACCTGGTACTGGGCCTCAGGCAGGTCCCTCAGGGTCTGGCTCACGTAGGTGATGAAGGTGTTTTGGCCCAAGGATCCTCTGTCCAAGTGGACCAGCAGAGAGAGAAGTTCTGTGCTGGTCTTCATTGTATCCCTGATCTCCAACAGCACACTGTGGCCTGGCCCTCCAGTCTGCCTCTCTGCCTGCATCCTCTGGAGCTGGGGGTGGGGTGGGGGGTGGGTTGGCCTCTGGTGGCTGCTGCTTCTTCCTCCATTTGTGACAGCAGGGCGTCATCCTCCACGTGATCCTCCAAGTCCGCCGGCATCGGGAGTGCAGCTGTCGGGGGGGTTCTCTGCCATGGGGCTCTCTGAAGACACCTGCCTGGACAGAGTAGCTGGCTCCTGGCTGGAAGAGGACTGGCTGTCTGTGGGCTGTCTGAGGGAGAGAGGTCTTAGAGTGGCTGATCCTCGGTGGTGGATCTCACCCTCCAGGAAACTGCACTTGGCCATGACGTACATCTCCTGGTCAGTGAGCTTGACAGCAGCCTGCCCGGATTTCTTGAGGTGTAGTTTGCCATTCCAGGTGTGCATGTGCTTCCACCATGCAAGGAGTACTTCTGCAGTGTATCCCAGGCTCTCTGCCTTGTCTCTCCAAGCTGCCTGCTTCTTCTTGGTGTCCCAATACAGTCTGTGGCCCTTTCTCCAGATGTACTCGTTCTCCCTCAGCCATTCCAGCACCTCATCCTCATGCTCCTCGGAAATGGTGTCATGTTTCCTCTCTCCCTTCTCCTTCCCTTGCCTCTTCCTCCCTCTGACAGGTGCTTCAGCAGGGCCTTCAGGGGCTTGAGCAGCAGGGCCTTCAGGGGCTTGAGCAGCAGGGCCTTCAACAGCAGGGTTGTGAGGGCCTTGGGGCTGGTTCATCACAGCAGCAGCAGCAGCAGCTTCAGAGTCAGTGCCAGGGGGTGGGATGCTGGTTCTGTCTTTCTTGCCAGGGCTTGAATGAGTAGGCACGGGCTTCCTCTTCTTGCCTGACTGACGAACCATGGTGTTCATTCAAGATGTATGTGGCAGCAGGTCTTTCCTCTGAATGCTGACTGCATGCGTGCTGCCTCCTTTTATATCCAGGGAGCTGACGCAATTCATACTCCCCACATGCGCAGTGAACGCTTTGCATCTGATATACATCCGCGCGGCATCCGCTTTGTTTCCTATATGCGTCCGTGATGCATCCTTGTCATCCGCTATGCATCCGCCCCTTCTGCTATGCTTCTGCTTCGCAATTCTCCCCCGGAACCTCTTCCAATGTGTTATCCGCTTCCATCCGCTGTCATCCGCTAGGCTTCCTATGAACATCCGTTTAACATCCCTGCTACATACTACCCATGTTCGTTCTTTTCCGTTCTTTTCTGTTCTTTTCCGTTCTGTTTATGCAAATTTTCACCACTTTTTGGAGCGGATGACAACAGATGGAGCCACCCCCGAAATTTTGCTCATCCACTGTGTCTTTTATGCATATGTTTTGCGTCCATCGGCCAGTGGGACCGGGCCTTAAAATGCTTTCTTTTTTAAAAATGAAAATATCTGAACTGTTAAATACATATTTCACTTCCTAACTAAGTTCATTGATCTTCCAAAAATGCTCAACAACCCAGGAGCAGTTTGGAAGTTGTTGACACAATTCATTGACAATTCATTATTGTAATGGCTTTTACATACCAAATGAGATTCTGAAACCATTTTGATGTATTTTCCAAATGCATTGAATGAATGCAGGTCCAGTAAATAAAGATGTAATGCTTAGTCTAAAAATATTTAGGCTCTGCTAATGAGAACTAGTTCCTCAGGGGACATTTGAAATAATTTTAAGAAATAGTACTTTGAAGAAAGCTCTGGTTAAGGAAAATAACATTTCAGCTAGATAAAATAAACTTTGAGAATATTTCCAGAAAGCGCTATATAGCTGCAAAATTTTACTTCAAAAATTGGCAGAGATTTATCAGCAATGATTGACAGATAAATAAACATTACAGTTTCTTAGACTATTGTTGTCAGTTGAAAAGGCAACAGCGTTGATTCAAACTTGACTCCTTGTTATTGTATCTTGGCAATTTATGAGAATGAATTGATTTTAAAATAGAAAATAAGGAAATAAAGGCAGAAAAGAGTATCTCAGTTCTATAAGAATAATGTTTTTATTACTTTGTCACATAAATGCCACTTATAAAACATACAGCTTTTAAAATCTCCCAAAATATTTCATTGTGTGTGTTGATATAAATTTCATGATTAAAGAAGAAGCTAAATGAATAAATCCCAAAACTATGTCAAATGTTTTAGCCATGGGAATTAATTTTTTCAATCTGAGGTTTCTACAAAGATGCTGACTTTATAAATAAAAACACCTTGTCTTAGTTTTGAATTTTTGCTTGATCTAAATAAATGTCTGTTTCTTCATGGATAGATAAAGAGATAGATAAAGCGATAGAGATATAGATATAAACAAAGAGTTGATCTTTATGTAATTCTTTCCTCACACGAATGCACAAATATCAGCACATGTCCTAGAATAATTTTCTATTAAGTAAAAAGCATAAAAGCATGTACTGAAAAGTTAGTTATGGGTTTGATGTGCCATCAAATGTCAGAAATAAGAATGATTATCTTAAGACAGCATTATTACAGCAGAAGCAATGCTTAACCATGCTTTGCTTAGTCTGTTGTGAATTTGGGCAGCTGATATTAGCAAGCATCTTTTATATACTCTCACAGTGTTTGAGTTTCCAGTAGGTTTTTTCTCCACCCAACTTCAAAAAAGAGTGTTATTATTTCCATTCTGCAGATTTTATGTAGCCAGAAAATGATTGGAAATGTGGGAAGACTATTATATCCTCTAATAAAATTTTGTGAATGAATATTGCCTAATTAAAGCTTTGTTTGGAAACATGTCTTGTAAAAAGGTTGTTGTATAGGAAAACAAAAAATAATTATTTCAATAGACAATATAATTCTGCATATACAATAAGGCATGAATGTATTCAGAATATCATGTAGATATTGCAATTCAGGATCCAGTTCCAATAGATTGTAATAGATACTACACTTCTTGTCCATAAAGCCAAGAACAGTTATAAAGTTCCAAACTCACATATCAGTGATACAGAGCAGAATTTATTTCTCAGTACTATAAGCAGATGAACGTGACATTTAAATTACTGGAGACAGAGAGATTACTTTATGGGGTCCTCAAAACTCCAGCATTGTACTGCTTCTCAGATGCCATTTCAGCTGCAGGAATGCCAGCTATTTTAGCTGATGAGAACCAAATCTGCACCAGAATCCACCTCATACACACATACATATACAAAGGTATTACAGAATAGTCAAATGACATCTAGAGAAGGGTTACTAAATTTAGACTTAAAAAATCTGGATCACCACTAGATAGCATGCTGATGTAAAATGTTCTGTATCCCTTTGCCATCATCTAGTGATCTTCTAACTTTTTGTACAACAAATCTGAATTTTCTAATTTATAATATCTTAACCATCAGGATAATAGTCTTGCATAATATCTCCATAGTGATATTTCCCCTGAAGACGGTTTTTCTTTTAACCCATTAAGATGGAGATTTTGAAACAGAGTAGATGCACTTATTTTCTTCTGTCTTGTTAGATAGATATATTCAACAATTATTGGCTGAACAAGTACAATGATGAATTTCTGCTTAGAGTTCATGCTGGAAGCTTAAATAGTCAAAAGTACCTCAGAGAAGACACCCATTTCTTACCACAGTGATGGCAAAACAATATATGTAATCGTGTTATAATAGAAGTCCTGCCCTGCCCTTTTATAATTCATATTACAGAAGCTTATGGATAAAGTTTATGTCATGATATAGATCATGGCGCACATTTTGTCCATTTTGCAATTTCTAACTTTTATTCTACAATTTCTTCAGCTCTTAACGAGGAAGAAGTTTCCACCCCTGGTCTAGATTAATTAGTTATTGATATATCTAAAGTCTGAATTTTCAAAAGAGCTTTCATCTCACAAAAGGGGATCTATCTTACTGTTGTGTTAAAAATTATGGCATGATTGACAGCAGTTAAGTACCAAATCACAGGCTACTTCCATGTATTAGATGCTATAGTATTTTATGCTATAGTATTTCTGAAAGTTATTGCTTCTTCTTAAGATTAAATATGCTGCCAGCCTCACCTTTTTATTCAGTTTGTACTGAACAATTCATCTGCATAAGGCAACACTAGGGAGGTTTCAGTTTGTAAAAAAGGTGAAAACATGTTGGCAGCAAACACTTGGGAGAGAGGGCTAACTCTGAGTTCATTCAGGCTGAACTGTTATTCACAGCTATTTCCAATGCCTTATTTTTTCCACTTAATTATTAAGATACAAAATATCGCATCCAAACACATGCAAATGCAATAACTCAAATACTCCTTGTTAACAATCTTCAGAGCAACCAAATGTAAGGTGAAAATCTCTGTTTTTACTTCCTAGAAAAAGGAATGGTAACGTGATAGATTTTCTACAATGACATGAAAAGCACAGGAAACATTTCCTCTTTTGTAACCAAACAAAAGTAACCTACAAGCACTGGAACTGGTTTCTCTTGTCAATATAAATAGCTTTGAGGCTTTCCAGTTTGCAGTCTGGAGAACGGCATCACTTTTCAATTTATTACAGAGTTAGGAGAATTTCCTGCCTAAGTCCCTCTTGTGGTGCCTGCCAATCACTCCCTTCTGATGATAGTAATTATGAACAAAGCTCCAGATGTTCAAAAGAGCAAACTGACTGCAAAACAATAAAATGGAAAAAAAGAAAAGAAGCCATGATTGGCATCACTTTCTGAGACAAAAAGGTTCTTAAATGTATGTGGAATATCAAAGTTGGAACAAATTAAAGATTGACACTGTTAATAATCTTAAAATGAAACCGTTTCTGTTAGTCAGGGATAGCAGTAAATTTTAAGATCTTTGTCTTCCAGAATGAAGTTTCCTCATGTTGTTCATGGAGGTTTTTTTCAACTTAGAGCAAAAAACCTTCACCAAGTCCAAATTCTGCAATATTGATAAATATGGCTAAATCACAACTAACAAATCACTGTTATCTGTAATTTGTTTATTTAGATGTTTTATATGGTGTCCCGGCTCACATCAGAGACTCAGGGTGGCAAACACTTATCAAGAAAATAAACAGCCAATAATAATCACTATAGTCCCTGTCCAAGCCGAAGAATCAATTTGTTCCAGTAGAAGAGAAATTATAAGATCCTGGGAATCTGTAAAAACTTGTTAAATAGTAGAAGAGAAATTTCCCAAATTGAAATTGTGGGAAATTGACAGTCCAAGACCAAATTTAATCCAAAAATGTTAGGAAATTCCTGGAAGATAAGCATTCAACAAATCAGCCATTAATAGATTTTAGAGATAAACCACATTTACACCCCATTTAAAAGAAACAATAAAAAGCTAAAAAGAAACAAAAATATCAGAGCAGCCTATGCTCAGATAAACAGAAATTAATACCAGACAAATAATCAAGCAGGAAACAATATTTAATCCAGGAATTACCAAGGAGAAAACCATACCTGTATCAACACTGACAGGCCAAGCCACTATATATAAACAGGAAGCCAACCCCACACTCATTAACCTTGGTGATATTACCTAATAGAGTAATCAAATGTCTGCAAATAAGCAAGCAAGCTCAGATAGCACCAAATCATTTTCTATTTATAATAACAAAACAACAGTCGGGCAAAACATAATATTGTGGCCCAAATGCGTCAAAGGAACCACTAAGTTCTTAATGCTTTCTGAATCTACAGGGCAGGAGCTTCAACACAATCTGGATCCCACAAGATGAAATTAGAGTGCAGTTTGTAAAACAACAGTATTATATTGTGTTGTAGAGTGGCGGATAAGGACTGAGGCGGACTCGGAACAACAAGGTAAGAACCTTTATTTCTTTAAAACAAAGGGGTTGCCGCGACTGCCTGAATTAGTGGGCAGTCAGCTAGCGGCAACAGCTGACACCGTTTGACAGCCCTATTTATAGCCGGCTGTCAAACGGCATTAGCCAATCAGGGCGGTCCGCGCTCCCGCCCGGAACGCGGACCAGAGGGGAGTCTGAATGTCGACGCAACATATTGTACATTTCCAATCTCAATAGCTAAATAGCTAAAATGTTTGGCTGCTGGCTTATAACCATTTAAATATATTATTTAAAGTTAATTCCATGCTTAATACTTAACATCTGAATTTGAATATGTGACACAGTCAGAGCTAGTTAGAATTAGGATGGAGACCATCAAGAAATTGCAAGTTGTTACAAAAAGTTTCACAGATGATACCACTCTTCCCCTTGCAATGACTTCTCTAGGGCTTGTTCATCATATCTATGTTGTCCATTGCTTATATGAGCTGCTTTGTTTCATTTGTGTAAATTAATTATCTTCAGCATTGGAAGACCTGCACTTTTCATTTGTTTATCCAGTGCTTAAAACATAGCTTTAATAAACATAGCTCATATCTACTGAGGTCCTGGCAATTAAATACTCCTGGCACTCAAATATAAACACAATTAAAAATGTACAAAGAATAAGTAGCTAAGTCAAAGGACAAAGGAGCATAGTGTTTAGTTTAGATGGTATATAAAAAGTATTGGGATTCAAATAATTTAACAACCAGTTTGCCCAGGGTCAGGTTGGTAGTTGTGGGAGGCATGGTCTATCTCCATCCTTCAGCTCTGCTGCACATGACCAACCTGATCCTGGGCGAACTGGTTGTTAAATTAATCTCCCCCACTATCAAAGTAGATCCTAGATGCTGCGCTGCATTGCAATGGAGAAAAGGACAATGGAATGGCCAGCATGAGGGAAGGATGAAGAGCAGGGAGAAGAAAGAGGGAAATCAGCCTTCTTCTTTCCTCTCACCGGCCACTCCATTGGCCATTTTTCCATTGCACCGCAGTGTGGAATACACGATCCGCTTTGATAGCGTGGGTGGTGGTTAACAACTGGTTCACTTGAACCAGTGTGAACCAGCTGAATCCCATCACTGTATATAGGGTATCAACCAATAAATCAACATTGATTAATTAATTAAATGGGACCCCAGCCCTGCAAAGTAGGTAAATGACTGTCATATCACTATGCTAATTTTACCAAGTCCAACTTTTTCTGGAATGTCCCGAAGGAAATTATAAAAAACACAAATCAATACAGATATGCATAAACTGAAGTCATGAAATATTAATTTGAGGTTCTGAATGTGCTAGATTCTACTGCATTAAGAGCCTAGAAACTTTATCATATTTTTGAATTCTATCTTTCCAGTCAGAGTATTTAAACAGGCTGCGAAGAATGACTCATGCACAAATTAGCTCATAACAATTGCCCCCAAAAGAGTAGCATATACAATACCACAAAATGGGCTTAATGGCTTTAGAGGTTTGTTTTTTTAATTCAATGTCTTTATAACATAACATAAATTATGTGCATGGGGTTTTTTTTGCATGTTTTTTCCTTCATTTTAATTGTCTGCTTCCCAGAGTTATCTGAAGATGGGTGGCCTCGAAATGTCATAAAATAAATCAAAGAGAGGAATTTCAATAAAGATCTGGCTAAGATGCATTTTGCATTTATGTTATGGAGACATTGAATAAAGATAACCTTGTGCTTTGCTCTGAAGCCCTTTTTGTAATATAAGACAAGGTACATTGCCCAATATTATGAAATAAAGGTAGCGTACAGGTAGTCTTTGAATTACAACCACAACTGAGCCCAAATTTATGTTGTTAAGTGAATTTTGGCACATTTAATGAATTTTGCCCCATTTTCTTTCCACAGTTATTAAGTGAATCACTGCAGTTGTTAAGATACTGGCACAGGTGAATCTGATTTCCCCCTTGACTTTGCTTGTTAGAAGGTCACAAAAGGGGATCACATGGCACTGGGACTCTGCAAACCATAATGAATATGAGTCTATTGCCAAAAGTCTGAATTTTGATCATGTAACCATGGGGATGCTGCAATGGTCATAAGTGTGAAACAAGGTCATAAGTAACTTTTTCAGTACTGTTATAAATTTGAATGATCACTAAATGAACTGTTGTAAGTTGTAAGGACTATCTGTACCTACACCAGGGCTCTCTCTGCTTCAAAAAAAATAGCTACAAGTGTAAAGCCCCCCCTCCCATTTTTCCCAATTTTTACATGAACTGGTGATGATTTCACAGTTCGATTCTTTAAATCAGCAACTTTTTTCACATGAAAATTTGAGTTTCAAAGATTCTTCCAAATTATTTTCAACACATTTTCAGACTTATAAACAGGTCTGATTATTTTGTAAATTAGCTGTTATTTTCGTGTTTTGCAAGGGCAGATAAAAAATCTCTGATATAAGCTCAAATGGTACTCAATTAAAAGTGAGCCTGATTTTCATGATCAAAAGTCCTTCCTCTGTCAGACCAAGTTGATGTGTGATATGTTTTATAAAGCACATCATTTTTTTTCAATCTCTGTTATTAACAATAAAAGGATAAATTTTAATTAAGGAGACATTTTCAGTGGCTAAAAAATAATAAGCACATGTGTGAAAAATTGTATACAAATATACAAAGGGATGTTTATAGTTACAAGAAAGCAAACAATAATCTGTGGAGTTAAGACCAGGTTAATTTGGAAAGGTGGGTATAATTGCTCTCCAGTTCTTTAAAGACAGTTTCCATTGCAATTACCCACTGCCTGGACAAAAGTCCATTATGTTTCAGCTCCCTTGCTTTTAGGATTTAAGTGTTTTTCCTTTCTGAAATGTTTGTGAATACTGAAGGTTGTCTTTTGATAGAAGAAAATATATATGAAGCACAGTGCAGGGAATTTGTTTGCCACATATAAACAAATCAGTAAACATATTGGCAATATGCCTGAAAACATGTATATATTTTATAATAAATACTATACATGTGTCTTGGAGGTTGGATCTTTAACAACTCACCATGGCCAACTTGCTGCAGAACAAGCGTTATATTAATATTGAAGGCATAGTGTCAGTGTTCTGAATAATGCACCTATTGAAAGCACAACTCTGAGGCAGGTAGATTCCTCAAAAGATACATCATATCGGCACAGCTGGTGAAAACCAACTCTGACAGTTTCCATAATTTTCACCTAAATAAAAGAATCAAACTTTCCCCTCCCAAGCATCACTGGTCACATTGTCCAATGAAGATGGAAAACAGCCTCTTCTCCACTTTCAACAGCCACCTGTTTCAATGACTTTGATGACCACAAGTAAGTACTTTGTTTTGACTGGAGCTTGGCGATCAACTACCTTCCTCCCTTCCCTCTTCTGGCTTTGTGGCAACTATGAAGCAGCACAAGATGGCTTCAGCCAGATTCACTTCAGAGTTAACAAATAGAATAATTAAAGAAAGTATACCAAATGAAATATGAATGACATTTTTTTAATAAAAATATTTAAAAAATTGCATTGTTGAATTGTCTGACAGTGAGTTGTCCTGTAGCAAGTTGGCCATCTTGACTTGTTCTTCAGTGAATTGACTATGGTGAATTGGCCATGGTACATTGACCATGATGAGCTGACCATGGCATGTTGGCTGTGACAAGTTGTGCCATTCTGTTGGAGGTGGGCAGGGGGCTAGATTCACGCAGTATGTGATTTACCCAGCACTCAGAATTGTGCCTCCAATGGTTTTCATTCATTTCAGCAAAGCTAGACTACAACAAGTGTTCTCTAGCTGTCTGTTTGTGCTATAAAATTCTCTAATGCAGGGGAGCTGATTTCCAACTGCTGCTCTAGAATGTTCCCGGGAGCTGCTTATACAGAGCATTTTGAGGGCTGCAGTTAGATATTATACAGTCTGTTAACAGCAGGGGTAGGATGATATAATTAAAGCAAACTTTCATTAAAGCTTCAATTTTAACAGCAGGGGAGGGGCAGTGGGAGATATTGTTATAGATGTATTATTCATCGTAATCAATTAGTCCAATAAACTTATGAAAAATGGAGGGGGTGTAGGAGGGAGAAAAGAAATGCCTTGCTTCACTTCTAGCGATAAGCATGCCTGTTTCATATTATCTGAATAATACATATTTTAAAGAGGTAAAATATGGATCCCATCAAAGATTCTTAGGCAGCTAAAATGAAATACTAGGCAAGGGCTGCATATGCCAAAATAAATCAGGCGAAACAATGCAGAGAAAATGAAATCAAGGATTAAAATGTCACTTTTAAACTTTTCACTTTTCACTATGAAAGACAGAACTGGTTTCTAAACTAGCAGTGGCTTGGATCTTGAGTTGCTGTGTGATCCATTTTAGGGAGGGCATGCCTCTGTTTGAAGATCTGTTGAATCCCAAATCAATTAAAATAATAAATTAAAAGAGCAGGAGCCCTGACACTGGGCATCAGCAATTAACATCTGCACAGACCTTGAGATGACTTCCCACAGATTTCCATGCAGGCTAAGATACATTGTATTCCACCGAAGGTACAGTCATTATTTATAAATGTGGATTTATAAATATAAATCAGCATATGCAAATTTTATGCAAGCCTTCTCAGAAGAAGATGTATTTTCTCCCTTTGATGCTGCAGCGTCTCATTTCAGATTCATTCAGTAAACCATAGCTTAATGCCATCAGTGAACCTAGATGAATCCAGTCACTTCAGGAGGCAAGTTACAGGTACACTCAAAAAATTTAATTAATTAAAATATAAGGGCTGAGAGGTTAGCTTTCTCAGCTATGACCATCCTCCTCTAGAACAGCTGGAGGCAAGGATGGCCTTCACACTTATTGTTTCACTTAAGTTATTTATTTCTATCACAGGGGATTAAGGGACAGATAGTGAGGAATGATGGAAGTTATTCACAGTTTGGGGGTCAGACATACCAGGTAGAATATTCTATAATCTGACTTTGGGTTTATTGGTGTTTGAGATTCATTATTATAGGCTTCTTGCAATCAGTTTGGTAGATTAAGAACAAAAGTGATAGATAAGAGTAAGTAATAAATGATAAAATTAGTGAATCCATTTACAGACATTCATGTGCAAAACTATGGTTTACCAAATTAGCCATAATTGGTTGAGTTGTGTTAGGGATAACATTGTTCACCCTAACTGGTTTAGGTGAAATAATAACTATGAATCATAGTTAGTGTATGTTAGAGTGTATACAGCTTTAACTGTGAAATAGCAATTAAAGGAGTGGTTAAGAAAACAATATAAAAGTAGCAAGACTACGGCTTGCACTCTCTCTGGCTTTGATGATCCCTGATTACTGCTTGGAATCAAGACTGCATTGCTCGAACGGGAGAGACAACAAAGGACTGATTTTTATGTGAACTGACATAGGATATTCTACATGGACTTTGCTAACTGAATACCCCTGAATGGACTGACTACATGGTAAATGAATATTGGACTGTTATTTGACTATGCTATTAACTTATAATGGAATAAACTATATTCTTGATAGCACAAGCGTATCTGTTATTTTTACTGTATGTTAATAAACATACAAGCTTAGCTCACTCATTTATCTGTGTGCCTATCTGACTAACGCTGCACATTCTGTTTAGCTTGTCTACCTAACCCTGGTTGGGGAACCCAGGCTTAACAAGTTGCATAGCAAGCTAAATTCAAGCAAACCACATTTTTATGTAAATTTCATTCTAAGTTTTAAAGAGAACAAAAGAATACAAACCAATATACCATAAGGAGAACAAAGAGAGAAAGAAAAAGCAAAGGTGCAGAAAGAAAAGATGAAAAAAAAAAAAGAAGCTTCTGACTTCCTTTGCAGCAAATACAAATATGATTACAATGATGTCTCTTACTGCGTACAGTGACAAAAAGCTCACTTTTTTCTATTATACATTTTTTCACTAATCATCAAAAGCCTAAGTCATAAGTACATTCTGTATCATGCAAAAAATCTGTAAGAGGTTTCCAGTCAGACATAAATATAGATATTGTCTTTTCTCTAATCAAAGAATATACAAAGTGCATTTTGAATTAATGAGCATATCTGCTCATTAAGAGTTCCGAGACTGGCTAGAAAAGATAAGTCCAACTTTGTTATCAGTTTATCCATTTCTAATGTGAAGCAAGCATTTAGAGATTTTTGGTAACGACATTTGTACTTTCCAAATACACATTAATAATGTACATTTTTTCTGTTTATAAAAATTAAAATGAAAATAAAACAAAATTTATCTTTTCTGGTGGTGATGGTAGTGCTGTAATTTTCCACCTATTTTCCCAATAATTATAATAAAAAATGAAGGATGATTTTTAGTACAGCAAATGGACATTTTTGAGATATTTATAATTTTTTCAATATGTGGCAACAGTGGAAAATAAATATGTAAGACCAAACTGTAAATCTGTAGTGCCAAAGATCAAAAGTGAGATAGCTAAATCTCCCCCCAGAACATTTAAAAAGAAATAGCTATTTGGTTTCATGTGTAAGAAAAGCAAAATAATACAAAATTAGACTTGTTACTCTCACCCAACGTTCCAACTTGCCTTCAGAAGTTGTGAACGCTTCATCACAGGAGGTTTTTAAGAAGAGACTTATCACTTCTTGATAAGAACCACTTGTCTCAAATTGTATAGGGTCTCCTGCTTGAGCTGGGGGCTGGACAAGAAGACCTCCAAGGTCCCTTCCGGCTCTATTCAGATTACAAATGTTAAAATATGACAGGATTTAATAATTTGCCAGATCTGTTCAGACATCTACTAAGATATGCACTTGCATCTCTTACAAAAGTTTGATTCCCAGCTTGCTGGGTAGGGAATTCTGGGAGATGAAGTCCATACAGTTGCTGAAATTACAAAACAACGGTTTATTGAATGCAGGGCTAGACATCAACCCTATTTGGTTATCTCCTTTGTAAATAAATGATTAGAAATCCAGGGTTGCTGAAAACAACGAGTTTTTTTAGATACAATCTTAAAATAGGCAGTTTTTTTGTTTCAGCAATTTTGCCACGCTTATGAATGTACTCAAGACTGCATAAACAAACTGTTCTTTGTAGGTTTGTGTGGATTATTTATTGAAGCATATCTTACTTTTATGGTTTTTATATATATTTCAAAAGCAGAAGTACATTTATCAGGAGAATGATATTCACTGCAGCTACCGTATGTAAGATAACTTCATTTTCATTACTCATAGTCTGAAGTATACAACAAATTCCTGGAAAAATTAATGCAACTTTGGCACCCTGGAACCCATATCCAAAGAAGCTTTGTAGAACTTGCTGAAACAATTTTGCTATGTAAGACAAAGAACAAGAGGGCATGCTCCTATTTCAGGAGAAAGAAAGCTAACTGAACAGGCAGTTGGATACTTCTTCAGCAAGGCCATTTGTCTGGCAGAATCAATCATATCCCAAATCAGCTGGCTAATTTAAGAGCTTACCCAGCAACACAATGTGCCACTCGGTGGTCTATTTCTTGTTGCCAACTTCCAGTGTCTTTTGCCATTTGGTACAACTGCCTCACTTTGTCTAATGCTATGCCAGCCTTAATATTTCCTTTTTCTTTGCTGCTATTTTATCAATAGAGGGGTGTGTATCATACAAAGAATGTTCTCATGAATGGAGCAGAGTTGCAGAGGTAGTGCAGAAGAGACAGTGCTTGGTATCATACTACTTTAACTGATGAAAAAGGATGTAATTTGGATATATTGGCATACAGATTGTATTCATCGTTGCATTCTTATTCATAGTGAACCATTAAGTATGTGAACCTAATACCAGAACTTACTCTGGAAGAAAGTGATACCACTCATACAATTGTATGTATTCCAAGTAGCAAATTAGCAAGGTTAAATATGCTGCAGTTTGTAGCTGTAACAGTCTGGAAGACATAATCCTCTGTTTATAGGTTGTTCAGCTGACATATTTAATAGAAAGCAAAAGGAAAAAAACCGCAGTCTGTCTCTTGGGTATATGTCAAAAGACATGTCAAAAATTTTCCCAGTAATTGCCCTTGGTCCTAAGGTTCAGCATCAACTTTTTTTCTTGTTTATCTTTATTATACCAGGATACAATATTTATAATATTCTCCTCGATGTTTCCAGAGCCCATCTTATAATGATGCTTGAGCAGAATGATGCTGTATTTTTGACTTCAGGAGTATGACATTTCATTTCCAGCTTTTATATCATTTAGCAACCTGGAAAAAAATATCCAATGATTCTAGGTTCCTTGCAGTGATACAGACATGATATGCCTTGAGGTTGTTCTGAAGTCCTTATTAGATTAGTCAGACATTTTTATTCCTTACTTGCTTTGGAAGCCAATGAAAAAGTTTCTCTATAGGTTCGAAATAGTTTTCCAAACTCAATGATGCAATGTTTTTATTCCTGGCTCGATATTTATTGCATCCAAAAGAAAGAAAGATGGAAGTTGTATGGATAGAAGATTGCTTGAAGTCAATTAGCTTGAATAAGATTTACAGTATTTTTACATTATGCTTATAGAAGTTTACTCTTAGTACAAGGAGATGCTCCAAGTAGTTCTCTATCTTTACAGTTGAAACTACCTTTAATTTATATTCCTGATTAGATTTCAGATGATAGGGTACAGAATGTACTTCTCAAAATCTTTTCTCCAGACTTAAATCCAACCCAAACCCAGAACTGCATTCTCCAGAGATATAGTGTTACCTATTGTATGGTTTCAACCGCTGTGGATTGCAGCTGCTGTTCTTCCAGGCTTTAAACCTTCATGCAAGGTTACAGTAGATGAATCATAAATTGGCTTGGAGGCTCACTTTGAGGAAGCTGACTTGTGTATCAAAGCTTTTCACTGCTTTCAACTCTTCAGAATTTGAAACCTGTCTTATGAGACTTTACTGTTCAGATAATACAGTAATAGTGCTCTCTATAAACAAACAAGAAAAGCATATAACAAACTCTTGCACATTTTATCATTGATCTCTGGAACTCATGTGCTCTTTAGAATGTTTTTCTTGTATTGGTTCAACCTACTGGTTGCTAACTTCAATAGGTCTACAACTTCTCATAAATATATTTTCTATCCATGCATTGTCCCGAGGCTAGACTTTAGTTTTTCCAATGACTGGGACTGACCTCAGTTAGATAGAAAAGTTAATTTGTTGCCTGAATAAGATTTGGAAGATGGTTTGGTAAACAGTTATCTCTTATCTGCAAAGCGTTACCTCAACACAGAGTAGATGTTCATCCTACTTTAATTCAGGGGATAAATTAGTAACATAAAAGTAGTAACCAGTTATGAAAATTCTTGTAATTTTATTCTTTTCAGTTCAATAAATCTTTTTAATAAAGTTGCTGTGAGAATCTGACTTGGATGAATTATTTGGGTTGGAGGCAATTGCCAAAAAATTAATATTTTGAAAGGGATGCCCATGTGGCATTTCATGGGCATTAATGGATTAAATTATCATATATGCCTGTCTACCACTCATATTGATTGCCAAACTTTTCAACAGTTTTGAAATGTTGTTTCAGTTAGGAATGTTGTTCATTCCTATAATGCTTAAGACACCTTGAGCTGTCTACAGTTTTTCTGATTCTAATGAATTTTAACTGCCTTTCTGAAATGATATATTCCCTCATCCAAACCTAGAAATCTATGCCTGATGGAAATTACAGGCAAACTATAGCATAAACCCAGATTGAAAATTCTATATCCTCAAGTGGCATTTTTTTTCCAGCTGCAATCTTTCTAATGATTGGGGATTCTGTTAAGTGCCCACTTCAAGATATTTTTCAATTTCAGCTTTATTTAAAAGTGAAATGTTGTGAATTCACCTGAGATAAAATTAGAAGCTATTCCTCCAAGCACATTCCTCTTAGTTGTTCAAGGTTCTCCCCCAACATCTACCTACCAAGTTTTTTTCTTAAAGAGGCCATGCCCTCAAAAGACTACTGCTTCTGATTGATCTAGTACAAGGCTTTCAAACTTCCAGCCCACAGGCCAAATGCGTCATGTGCTGGCCACATGTATGGTTGCTGGTTTAACGAAGGAGGGAAAAGTCCTGATACATCACATGATGCCACCATGATGACATGAGTTTGACATCCCTGATCTAGTCCCATCCATTGGTACTTCTTGTTCAAGGAAGTTGTACAAGGAAGCTTTTGTCTCTTAAATCTAGCTATTTTAATACTGGTAGCAAAGATTTCAGTATATCATATCAGTGACTTAGGTGTCTTCCACACTGAATTTCTCTAGCTTCTCTCCCACAGTGATAAAATTACTTTCTGGCATATTTTATATTTATTATGTTTATGTTTGAAGGTAATGTTCTATTTAAGTCAGCCTTAACTTTCTCACTGTACAGATAGTTCTTAACTTGCAACAGTTTATTTCGTGAATATTCTAAGTTACAACAACACTGAAAAAAGTTACTTATGACCATTTTTTACACTTATGATTGTTGCATCCTCATGGTCACATGATTAAAATTCAGACACTTGGCAACTGACATGTATTTATGGTGGTTGCAGTGGAACATGAGGCCACTTTCTGCAACCTTCTGACAAGCAAAGTCAATGGGGAAGCCAGATTTACTTAACAACCATGTTACTGACTTAACAATTGCAGTGATTCATTTAACAACTGTAGCAAGAAAGATCTAAAATGGGGCAAAACTCACTTAATCAATGTCTCATTTAGCAACAGAAACTTTAGGCTCAAATTGGTCATAAATTGAGGACTACCTGTACTATTTCCTTGACTTTCTACTTCTCACATGTTGAGTATTAGTATACAATGTTAGCCATACCCAATAGTTTTTTCTTTGTCATATAAATGCAAGGAAGAATTTGACATTGTCATTAAACAATGAAATGAACAATAACAGTTACTGTCATTCCTAATAAGACCTGATATTTCCAATGCCAAATGAGCGTAAATTGTCTTGTACCATGGCAGTGACAGTTTCCCTAGTTCTTAATTGGGGTCTGTCATTCCAGGATATGTATAAAACTACTATCTCAACATTCCAGAGTGATCAGAATGTACTCCTTGAGTACAGATGCTTCCTTTAGGCCAGGGTTGTCAAACTCATGGCCCACAGGCCAGATGCATCATGCACTGGCCACGTGCACACCCAGTTTAGCAAGGGGAAAAAAAGTCCAGATACATCATGTGATGATGGTGTGACGATGTAAGTTTGACACCCCTGTTTTAGGCAATTAGTACTGTCTATTCTTCTTCTTGAGAGTCACTTAGGTGAGATGAGAAGTGTAGAAATTTAATAAATAAAATAGAAATTGATAGTACACTTACACAGTACCCAAAAATATAGCTGGTACTCAGCTGTTTGTGTGATGCTTCTCCTTCAGTTGGTCCATGATTCCTGATCATGCCTGCCGTGGTATGCATTATGGGTTTTAGGTGGTATTTGGTACAGACTGTTGAAAGGAAAGATAGGAACTGTCTGAAAAGACCAATGGCTGTCTATTAAAAAATTGGCCTTAGTTCTAATAGATTTTGGTAAAAAAGCTTGCACAAGGAGTGATCCATATGTGTGAATGTAGAGATGATTACTAAAAAAAATCAGTTGCAGGTAAACAACTTGTTCACTATAGGTAATAAAAAATAAAATTGGGGGAAGTGGCAGATAATATAGTTTGAGAGAAATGTAGTATGTAGTAAATTGGTTTATTCAATCACCGTCAGGCTTGGACTGGGATCAATAGCACTGTGGCCTGTAGCATATTGTTCAATACTGAAATAATCTTTGTCTTCCTCCCTCAATTTACTCAGGAAAAAAAAGATGATGATCAGAGAGAAATATATTCTTGCATTTGCCTCTGGGAAGAGCAGTGGAGAATTGCATGCTGTATTGTTTGAATGGCCAGTCAGCAGGTCCTTTGAATTTGTTTAAGTAATTAACCGGGGGCAAAGATGGTATCTAGCATGATAGTATTGCATAAAAAATGTCTTCTTCATTCTGGTCTTAAGGCTGTTGAATAATCATCCCATCAGAGAAAAGAGGTACAATCTACACCCGTCTTAAATGTTCTAAAATGAATAAGAGCTGTGAAATAGCATAGCCATCAGAACAATGTTGCCAATGAGTCATAACACAGATTGAAGGTATATTATCAATAGTTTTTGCTGTCAGTATGATATTGCCCCTATCTATGCTTTTGATTGAAAAAACCTCTATATTATTTGTTAGGTTTCCATTTCACTTTACATTCAGAAGCTCAAGCCAGTGTATGTAGTGTTCCTTCTTCTCATTTTCTTTCCACTGCAACTCTGCGATGAAAGTTGGAATGAGAGATGTTGATTAGCTCAAAGTGATCCAGCAAACTTCCAAACCTGTCACTGTAGGATGATAGAAGGAAGTCCTCATAGAACACTTTGTCCTTGTGATAACAAGGCCTCAAGCTGTTCCAGAATTTAATTCACTTAGGAATAAAGGTGGGAGCATATGGTCCTCTATTATAGCCAATCTGATGGATAATGTGAATGCTACTACAGAAACATTTGGTTCCCTATTTCAGAGTAAATGATAGGTGTTAATTTATACTTGGACTACTTAGGGCAAATAAGGTTTAAATGCCTTAAATCCTACAGAGTAATCCCTGGTTATTCCATTTTAGGGTGATGTACCAGATTGTATATTTGGCCTTGATTTTCTTGGAAAAAGGGATAAAACTAAACAGAAATAAATTGCTGTCAGAAAATGTAATTGCCATTGTTTGTGAAATGGAAGCCTGCAGTGACTACTCAACAATGCGATTTAGGCAATATACCATGATTTAAGTTTTGACTGCCAAAGGAGAACCTCTACTAAAATTCACCATCAAATCCAGGTTGCTTATTATGTTGACTGTGTTGACATGATAAATGGGCACAGTGGAACCAAAATACATAAAAGACAGTGAACCAGGAAGAGCTGATTTGTGTGTTCAAGAATGATCTATGATAGCAACTGAGTTACACATGAGAAACTTTGATGAACTGATTAAAGACAATCAAAGATCACTCAAAGGGAAATTGCTGTCAGCTTGGCATTTCACAGGACCATGTGGGCCATTGTGTTGATGTTCTTCAATACTGAGGGTTTGTGCAAAATGGGTTGCTCAAATACTCATGGGAAGATGTAAAAGCTTCAAAGGTTGATATTTGCTAACAACTGCTGTCATGCTAATAGAACAAAGTTGATGGATTTTTGTATTGCATCACAACTGCCAGTAAAACATGGATTCAACATTACAAGCAAATTCCTCAAATATCATCCAAAACTTAACTGGGTGGAATCAAAAGTCAGGATTTGGCAGGAAGATTGATGGCTACATTTTTGGGGATGCAGATGGTGTTATTCACATGGATTTTTTAAAACCTGGCATCACTATGAACTCAAAGCACTATATTGCAGCAATCAAAACTTTGATAGATCGGCTAAGCAGCATTAAGAAGCAGAAGGAAATTTTGCTGAAACATAATAATGCTGGGCTTCACATCTCATGTAGCATCCAAGAGGAAATTATAAAGTTGGATGTCATTGTCTTTTCCCATCTACCATAAAGTCCAGAGTTGGTGCCATGAGACTTCCATCTTTTCTCAAAATTCAAAAAGTACTTCTGTGAGTATCCTTTTGGCTCAAATGAAGCAGTGGAAAGGACTGTCAGGACAGGGTTGAAGAAATAAAAGGTTGGGTTCTTGAATAATAGATTTAAGAACCTTGTACATTGTCTGGCAGACATATGTAGTGAATGATGGTGTTTATATGGAGAAATTAAAAAAAAAAGCTCACTTCAAATATTTCTTATATATTAAAATATCACTAAAGTTATGGAGACATTACTATTCATTCAACAGTTGTATTAATTTTATTTTATTATTTTCCATAGAACATTTGTTCAACATTTGTTCATTATTCCAATATGTCATTCTTACACTAAATGGGTATGTGAGCATCTTTGTACTGTGTTTTGTTATGAGTGAATTGGTTGCACATCAAATAGTAAGGTACACCCCATAATTTAAAATGTAGTGTAACAATTATTGCTAAATGGATAATGACATTTACAATGGACACTAATCTTTTCTTTGACAGCTTGTCTCCATGTCAGACTTTTTTAAGTATACCTAAGTACCTTTTATCCTAAGCTACATATATAATCTGACCTGGTATTTTCAAGGGAAAAGACTCTAGAATAGGGGTATAGCACAAATACTGTTTGCAGGCTATTCCCAGTTCAATACTAAACATTTCTTGTCTAATACAAGTTATTTTAGTTGGAACAGTAGACATTATTGAACTTTACAGTCTAATGGCCAGACCCTCAGAGGATAATTTATTCTGTTTCCATGAAAACAAAGGCTGAAAAATGCCACAAGGTCTTGTAATATGTTAAAGTAAGAATGGGAAAGTAAGCTCTTTCCATGAAGTACATGACTTTTTCTTAGATTCTCTGAATTTAGAACCCAAATAAGCTGAGGAACATCTTTGAAGTCTAATTTCTTCTTGAAAATAGATGCTTTAGACTGGCCCCACCCATTATAGCATCCAATCTATGTACCATTTGGTAAAAATACTGATTACATGTTTCCAAATTCCACATAAGCCTCCCAAAATAATAGTTGAAGTAGTTTGAAGAAAGAGCCACTTATATTTGGATAGAGATGCATTGAATTACCTTATGAAGTTTTTAAGAGAAAGAAGATCAAACAGAAGTTTTCAAAGGACCTGTATTTCAAGTCATCCTTCTGAGCATATTAATCAACATTTAGCAGAGCCAAAATCAGAGGGCAGTTGAAACAGAATACATGAAATTTGCAAAGCAGGTTAAATTTCAACTGCCATTAATAGCCTAGGATCTGAAATTTTGTGATGGTGCTTTTCTGAATTTTTTTATTCTTTTTCAAAATTTCTATACCAAAACAAAGGCTTTTTTTTTTTTTGCTTTCTTGTACTGTTTCCCATGTGGGTGCTGAGGCTGTCAAATTTTGGGGCTGTCAAAAGGACTTTGGGGGACCATAGTCTTTTATTAGGTTCTACCAAAACTTTCCATTATTAGCCGAAGGTGTAACTTCAGGTTCTTAGTGAGTTTACCAAGCATCCCAGTATTGCTGTCTGATTATTATAGCTTCACTATGGCTTTTGCTTTAAAGAAACTCAGCTCACAGTCTGGGATTTAAATATTTAATAGAGTTTGAATGCTTTCATGGCTTGTTCCCACAGAGAGAGTCACTCTACTTGGAGGGAAGACTGAACTTTCGAACATTTTCTTCTAAACAACCAGGCGGGAGCTAAACACAGGCAAAATCTATCAATAATTCAAGAAACTGCCAAAAAAGCAAAACAAAAGGATTCAATAAAAGAACAAGAGATTGTGGCAAATGTTCCAACAGCAGGTCATGAGGAAGAAAGAAATTGTGTCCAGTATTGAAGCATTTCAGCCTAGCCATTATACCCCAGGTTTGAAGCCTCGAGAATGGTAGATGATTAAACTTCTGGATTAGGAGCATGGAGACCAAGTCCAGCCTCAGCAAAAGCCAGCCACCTTCTCTCAGCCAAGCCCATCTCTGTGGATTGTTGTGATGGAAAACAATAGGAAGAATGAACACAAAAAATGCTACCTTGTACTCCTGAATGAAAAATGGGATATAAATGTAACAGATGAATAAACAAATAGACCACTTGGATTGCACTGGTTTAGTTTAAAGTCAGGGCTGTCTTAATGCCTAGGCCTGATGGGCACTTCCTTTGGGCCTCACAAATATAAAGGCCCCATACAACTCTTCAATACACCTTGTATCATATAAATACAGCAACACATTACATTTTACTGCATTATTAATTCATACTAACATGCAACTATATGTTTAGTTTTACTGACCATTTACATTTTTATTCCTGTGATAGTTGTCATTGGGGCCCCAGTACATTGCTGTCATGCCCCTGGTGGAGTCTGACTCTGAGGAAGAGGAGGAACAGCCAACAGGGAGTGGGAGTGTAGCTTTAGAAGTGGTGGAAGAGGCTGGGGAAGGACTGAATTTGGCTGAGCAGTCGGAGGAGGATCCAGACCCATCCCTTATCCATCCTAGGTCATGCAGGGAGGAGAGGACCAGGGAAAAGCAAGGTCTACTCAAGAGGAGATTACCATGATCCTCCTCGTGGCTTCCAGTGGGAGCTATGTATATAAGTTTTTTGGCTACATAGTTAGAATTGATGGAGTCAATTAGTGTTTACCTTGAAAGAGGTTTATCTTTGCTGGCATTCTTCCCATGGACTTTTCTCAGTTATTTGCCTGGAGTTTATAATTACCTATCTTGGCTTGCTTCAGAACTCTCATCAATGCGGTTTGTTTTGGTTTTCTGTTAGCCTCATTATTTACTTTTGTGCCTAATAAAACAGTGAAGTTAAGTTGAAAGCCTTACCAGACTTTAATATACGTTTTGGGTTATTTTGAGAGACTACAGGTCATCATAATTTCTTTGCCCAGGACCCATAATGCTGTTAAAACAGCCCTGTTTAGAGTACCAACTTCTTCCTCAGTAGGACTGTTTTCTGAAAGGAGCCATTCCCTGCAATTTTAAAAAAATTATCTGTTCTTCACCCTCCGATTCTTGACTCTCTACCACCATTGCTCTTACAAACTTTGAAAGCATTTGGAGATTTCCCCAATCAGGAGCCAGTGCTCCATCCTGAATCCCAGTAGCAAGAATCTTTTGTCCTGCTTATCCTGCTATATCCTGGCCCATATGATTTTGCTCTTCTGTTTTTTTTTTTTTTTTTTTTGAGAAGAATCACTGTCAGATGATGATTTGTTGCATGGCAATATTTACAGAGAAGACATCTATTCTGTAGCAATCCATCAACAAAAAGGCAAAGCCAGACACTATCAAGCCATGAGTTCATACCTACGTTCCTTGTGGGAAAATAAAACTATCACAGTGCCATGTTTGGACAGTGAAACTGTTTTTTTTTTGTGCTTCTTTGCTTTCATCTAGTGATCATCTGGATTTTTGCAATCTAGATATAATAGTTCATAGTAGTCATAGCAATTACATACCTTTGGGATAATACCCACTACTCCGGATACTGACTACAAGGTGAGCATCTGCTCAAGTAAAATGCATAAAATGATGTAATTCAAGACAAAAACCTGAGTAGAGTTACGATTTTTTCCAGATATGCATGATAGTAGTAAATGATACAGAAAAAGTTTCAGTTTCAGGTTTTGTTCAAATAACCTTGTTATTAAAGGTTTAAAAAGAGACAAGCTGCTTGAGGGTAGTGTCACTTGGCAACAATAACATAATCCCCTAGTTCAGACATAACCTCAAATAATAGACCTTTAAAAATGAAATATATTCAAGTTCAACTGTTCAGTACAGGCTATTTATCTGTCTGTCACAGTATTTATGCCAGGAAAGTTCTACCGGTTGTTTCAAATTGTTTTGAAAGAAGCAGTACATTATTTTTGCATACATTATGACTTTTTGTTCCCTCTTGTACATTTAATTTAATATTTAATATGTTTCTTTCTTCCTGTCCCAGGGTAATATATTTGTTTTGTTCTTTAGTAGTGTATAGTTTAGAACTATCCCTGGAAGCAAAGTACTGGTATGATCCTTGGTGAATTTTCCAAAGGAAAGGCTCTTCATTATTCAGGCAATCAATATTGCACACACGCAGAGTAGAATATCAACAGTGTTTGAAATACTGTAAAGGGCAGATTGTTTCCCATTTAGTCTGGCCTAATGGGCTTTGGATGTTTGCAAGTGAATGCTGTATTGTTAATGCAATGATTTAATTTTGGATTGGGGATAAAATGTTTTTTGTTCATAAATACGATACAGACTTAACATCAAAAACTCAAAAATGTATTTGGTTTGAGGTGTTATCTTTTAAAGTTATTGATCGAAGAGAATATTTGTAAATCAGGATTGAACTATGGGGTCTTTGCTGCTCTCTGAGCTTGGTGGTTTTCATGCAGACTTTTCATGACCAAACTTGGCAACATCATCAATGCTAGAAGGGAGTTAGGTTTTTATAGGCTAATGCAGTTTTCCAAACTTGGCAACTTTAAGAGTTGTGGACTTCAACTCCCAAAATTCCTGGGATTTGAAGTCCACAAGTCTCAAAGTTGCCAAGTTTAGAGATTCCTGGGCTAGTGGTTTGTCCTGTCAATGTTAGTTGGAGTGTTTTGAGGTTCCTTGATTCGGCTGTTGTTTACAGCTTGTTTGTCTGCATTAGTAGTTCTTTGTTTGAGGTATAGTTTACTGGATTGTTGGTCTAGTGTTAATATTGGACTTAATCTCTGTTTTTGTGGGTATTGATCAGAGGTGGTATTCAGCAGGTTTTGACAGTTCTGGAGAAGTGGTAGCAGAAATTTTGAGTAGTTCGGAGAACCGGCAAATACCACCTCCAACTGGTCCCATTTCCATCTATTCTCTGCCATCCAAGTCCCAGCTGATCAGCTGGGTCTTCTTTTGTTGCCCTGCACAGGAGAACAGAGCTGGAAATCAGGTTAGTGGGGTGGGGAAGAAATGGGATTTTGCAGGAACCTTCTCCCAGGAGTGGGGAGGGAATGGAGATTTTACAGTATCCTTCCCCTGCCACGCCCACCAAGCCAGCCACATCCACCAAGCCACATGATGCCCAGCAAGCCATGCCCACAGAACTGGTTGTAAAAAATATTGAATTTCACTACTGGTATTGATTACTGGTGAAGGGGTGTTTTGATCTTTTTATTTCCTCTTGGCCTTTTCAGTTTTCTTTTCTGAATGGTATGCAGATGCTGTTTATCTCTATATGCCTGTTGATAGCTGATTTATCTGGGTGCTAGATTTTCAGGAATTTTCTGGCATTTTTGATTGATCTATAATGCTAATTTTTCAAGTTAAAACTATGGTTGAATCTGTCCATGTGCTGTGGAATTTTTTAATCATGTCTTTTGACTGATAGTTGGTGTTCATGGATGTGCTTTGCTAGTCTTCTGCCTGTCCTACATAATGGTTGTTACAGTCCTTACACTGTATGTTTTAGATGACTCCTGTTTTTTTTTCTTCTGGGGCTGCTGTGTTTTTTGGTTTACTTAGGATGTTTCAGAGGGCATTAGCAGGTTTGTGTTTACAATTATGCCATATGGTTACAACAGTTTGTTGGTGGTTCCTGAGATTTTTTTGATGTACTGCAATGTTATCATTTTTGTAGCTTATGTTGGGTGTTGTTGTTATGATGAGTTGAGTGGTCAAGCACTTTTTAATAAAATTGTGTGGATATCCATTTTTAAATTATTATATGCTGAAGTTTCCGTTGAGTTATCAGTAAACTCAATGGTACTGTACATGGTACAGTACTGTAGGACACAAATGCCATTTCAATCTTGTCTCTGCATTAGTAGGAATAAAGTAAAAGGTTCCCCTTGCACATGCTAGTCGTTCCCGACTCTAGTAGGAATATTTGCAATGTTTTTTTATTTATTTTATTCATTCATTCATTCACTAGTTTTTTTTAAAAAAAATTGGGATGGCCTGCTTCCCTAGGGTTGGGAATGAATATGAATATTGTAGTATATTGAATATGAATATTGTAGTATAATATTGGGAATGAATATTGTAGTAATGTATTAATCAGCATTCAACTGGAGGGACCTAGAAGGACCTAGAAGGTATATGTACAGAGTTTTTTTTAATGCTTTTAAAATGTATTTTATGTTCTGTGTTTTTTGTTTTTAACTTTTAAATCTTTGGACTTTTGCATTTTAACTTTTTTTAAATAAAATAAAAATTGTTATGAAAAAAAATAGCATCAAGTATATTTGTATATATAGCGATTGTGGTACTTTTCTGTCCTTCAGATGATGATGCAACTCCCCTCCCCCCAAAAATAAATAATGCACTAAAATGGGGGGAAAGTGAAGATTATTGGATTATTCAGCAGAATGCAAGGCAAGTCCAATTTCCTGTGCTGCTTCAAATACTCTGACTGGGTTGCAAATAGTCTGATTTTGAAATTGTCATTATAGTTATTTGTCAAAAATGTTTATTAAAAAAATCTGAACTTAAATTATACATCTCGAATAGAATTTTAGTAATTCTACTTATGTAACTTTTACATTGAAATAATATAGAAATTAAGCCATTTTACAGAAAATCTTGTAAAATATTTATAGAATTAATGTTTCTTAACCTTGAATTAATTAATTAATTAATCAATCAGTCTTTTAACTAAAACTATCTACTATATTAGTAAATTAATCTGATGTTCATATGTCAAGGATAAGACCTGGGATTTTTTTTTTTTAATAAAGTTTTATTTGGGTTTTCACACACACAAAATACAAGTAAAACATCTTTTTTGAAAATAGCATGGTTCTGGGTTGAACTTCTTTATGCAGACACAAACTCAATTACATGCTCATTTTTTTGTTCTATTCCATATCTTCATCTCAATTCAAATCATTATATTTATACTTTTTTTCTGTTCTGTTTCAATTTCATATTTTCTTTTCTCATTAAACAAATTTTCTCCTGTAGTTACTAACTGGAGTATGACACCTTTATATCTTTTAATTATTTCTATTTAACTCTTATTTATAACTTCAATATATACCTTAAGGTTATGACCTTCAACATAATACATAATACATAACTTCCAATCAAATTCTGCTTGGTACATTCTTATGATACACACAAAATTCTTTTTTTAAAAAAGGATTATAAATATATGTAATTATAAATCCTCATTCCATTCCAATTCAGTTCTATCATTAATAATCATTAAAGTCTTAACATCTTTAACACTTCTTTTCAATTAAATATCATACTTCCTTTAAGACACACATAATCTCCATAATTATTTTTCCCTTATTTCTCTTCACATATGTTTTGTAAATCATTAAATATTCATTTTGTTACATTTATTTATTGACAAGCATTCCACTAAGTTACGATAACTATTTTATCAAACATTTTAAATATACATTGTTTCATATTTTCTGAAATTATTTCTATTTCTAATATAACAATACTATCTTATGTACCTTTGCAGAATCCCTTTTTCCATTAGATTTTTACCCATTATCTCTAAATAGGCCCTATTTCTCTATATTTTGTTTCTGTCCTTTATAACTTCTTTTTCTTTCTTTCTTCCCTCTCTTCTTCTCTCTCCTCTTTTTACCCCCTTGTCTCTCTACTTCTAATTCTCTCTTCTGCAAATTTCCCTCTACTGTTGCTTTCTGATTTTATACTTATTTTTCACTCTTTTCTTTTTTTGGGTTGTTTTTCCCAATCTTAAACTTTCCATTCTCTTTCCCCCTTTTCCTTTTTTCCCCCCACCTAAGATTACTTGTTCATTAAAGATGGCATCTTCTTTGTCCCAATTTTTTGTTCTGCAGGCATTTCTTGTTGTTTCAAATCTCCATTTCAAATCTCCATTTCTAAGAACTGAAATATGAAGCCAAAAGAACTTCTCCCTTCTTGAGCATCTTCTTTGTACTTTTTAAGTTCCATTTTCAGTTCTTCTAAAAGTGGAACCATTTTAAATAGTTTTAAACAACCACCCGGTTGATTTTAGTCATTCAAATGCAATAACCAAGAATCCATAAATCACCAAGTTATCCAAATAGTCCCAAGCTGTTTCTTATTTCTTTTTTCACTTTCTCTTCCTGAGGTTTTACTATTTTGTTGCAATGTTTCAATTAAAATGTATATTTGGGAAGTCTTGTTGAGATTTTGCTGTAAGTTCTTTTTAATTCCAGGCACTCTCCTCCCTTCCAGATCCTGCCCTTTTATTCTTTTTCTCTCCTTTCCTGTTTTCAAAAGCTTTTAATTATCCAGAAATCTTTCCTATCCCTTTAACTTTTTATTTTCAGCATTAAATGCCTACTAATGTCAAAGTGAATTTTTTTCCAATTTCTTGCTTAAGTCTCTTAGCTGTCATTATAGGAAGAGGAGAAAAAAACCAAATCCTTTCCCTTTTCTCTGTCCTTTGCAGCTTAGAAATCTTCTTAGGGAACAAAGTTACTGTTTTTTTTTAATCGTTTCAATTCCAGGGTACCTTATTTGTTGCTTTTGCTGTTTGACCTGGTCAACCAAAACTTTCTCTTCTTATCTTCCTCCTGCACATTCTTTTCCAGTCAAATTCTTTTTTGTGGTGGCCATTTCTGACCACTGTTACAATCACCTTTAGGAAAGGGAGTAATGGCCAGCTGGGAAGGAGAGATGCAGCTCTCCTCAACCCTGCAGGCAGTCTCCCCCTTCTTCACCTCCTCTATGGGGTGGCTTAGCCCCGAAACCAGCCGGCTTGGGGAGCGGTGAGCATGGATCGAAACCACGCAGAGAAGAAGCTCAAACCGGAAGTCCCCAAGATCTGGGATTTTTTTTTGTGGGGAAAGGAATGTATTCTATTGCTTTATAATTTTAATTCTTTACTGCCCTATGTTTAGATGAATATTGCTGAATATTGTTCTGAAGAGATAACTTTGTGTCCTACATAGAATTTTATCTTGTTTCTCAAACTATTCAGAATTGTTGAATATTTGCAACAATTTTATTTGTAATATTATTGAAATTTGAATATTGAATGTCTAATGTACCTCAATATAGATGTTTCTTATTTAAAGCAACTGAACTAATACAGGGGAGAATAAGTGGTAGTTATGACTGGTCCTTGAATTTATGACCATGGTCAGATAATCACAATTTGTGATTTTCCCCGATGGCTTACGACAAGCAAAGTCAATAGGAAAACCAGCAGGAAGTTTTAAGTTGGCGTTATGTGAAGTCCTTACTTAATGTCTCACATGATTCTTGCTTAATCACAGCAACCAGAACTGCCAGTACTGCCATCGCTAAGCAGTAGTCATGTGGGTTTTTTGACTTATGTCTGTGTAGCTTAATGATAGAGTTCCTGGTCCCATTTAGTGTCATTAAGTGAGGACTACCTGTACTGGAACAATTAACCACTTCTCATGGATTACTAAAGGCAAGTTAGGTCTTATGTTCTATAAGCTTCAATGTATTTGTTAACTGTTCAATAATAATATTACATAATTGCATACAAAGTTTAGACACCCCAATCAAATAGTATGATTGAAATTCTAGGTGAACAAAAATGGCATAACCATTATAAATATGCAAGGTTAAGCAGTAAGTTTTGCTGCAAAATCGAATGCATACTTACTATTTGTATGAATTGTCAATAGTTCAAAAGAAAAAGTGAACATGGCAGATGTAGAAATTAAAACAATTCCAATCAATTTAGTGATTTTTTTTCCCTTTATTTTTTTTTAATTGTATAGTTCTTAACAAGACCCAAAGGACAATTGATTTTTTAGGACTACAATTAGTCAGGTGAAGACAATTTAACAGTTGAACAAATATTCTGACCCTTCTAATTCCTCTGGTTGCAATAGTTCTGTCTACTTTTACAACAATCATGAGTTCCTCTAAACAGCTATTTTAGCAACTGAAAACAAACATAAGTGACTGTTAAAAAGCAGGGGTAAATCTTAGCAACAACAACAGAAATCTAAATTCTTCTAGCAGGAGAAACATTCAAGTGGGAAAAACATTGTCAAGAAACACTATTAAGCATGGGGGTGGTTTTATTATGTATTGATGTTATGAGGTAGTCAGTAGCACAGGAAATTGTGTGGGTGGGTGGAAGAATCAGCTCAAAGAAATATCAACATATCCTAGGACTTAATGACTCACAGTTAGTGAAGTAACTGAAAGGAGATTGAATATTTCAGCAAGATAATCTGAAATACCCCCCTCCCCATTAGCTATGAGGAATTTACAGAAAAACATGAAGGCTTTGGAACAGATTTAACAGTCCCCAGATTTGCATGTTATTGAAAATCTGTGGGGAAATCTCAGACAGGCACTACATACAAGGTTATTTAAAAATCATTTAAATAACATCTAACAGAATGCAGGTAACAGATCTCATCAAGGCATCTTCTCTTTTAAATGAGACATCCCCCACCTCCAATGAAATCCATGTGGCTCTCATCTTCTTGGTGTTTCCGAAGACCTTGAAGATTTGGTTGTTCCTCCTTTGGGTTGAGATGAATGGGCTTCTTGATAGGTGTGTTAATTAGCTTTTTTTGTATATTATGACTGAATCCTGTTTGGTTTCAGTTTCTATTGGTTGCTAAGTTATGATATGTTAACTGCCAGAGTCAGTTGGAGACAGGTGGTACCTACACTGAATTACATAAATAATAAAATATTTATGATAGAGAAGACTTCTGCATGGAATAGTAGGGGAGAAAAATCCAAAATATATGTAGAAGTACTTTTAGGTAGTTATCAGAAGTGTTATTCCTGCCAAAGTAGGTATTAACAAAACATGAGCTGAAAGTTTGCCCAGAATTCTGTATTTGCTACATTTACTCTTTTTATATTTTGACTCTAAAGAACTGCATAGAAGTAGCAAGGATACATTTAAATCTGCAGAATGGCATGTTTAACTTTGTACCACGTAGTTTAACTCACATGGAATTTCACTGAAATATGCAATTTAACTGGGAATGTTTAAAATTTAAATGCAACTGTATTGTTTTTAAGCAGTGGTGGGATTCAAATTTTTTTACTACCAGTTATGTGGGCATGGCTTGATGGGCATGGCAAGGGAAGGATACTGTAAAATCTCCAGCCGGTTCTCTGAACTACTCAAAATTTCTGATACCAGTTCTCCAGAACCTGGTCAGAACCTGCTGAATAGCACCTCTGCTTTTAAGTAACTTATGGTGCTATGCTTAAAATTGCTTTCCTATCTAACTAGAATAGTGCTGGAAGGGACCTTGGAGTTCTTTTAGCCCAACCCACTACTCAAGCAAGAGACACTATACAATTTGAGACAAGTGGCTGTCCAGTCTCTTCTTAAAAACCTCCAGTGATGAAACATCCACAACTTCTGAAGGCAAGCCGTTCCACTCATGAATCGTTTTCACTATCGGAAGTTTCTTCTTAATTCCAGGTTGCTTTTCTCTTTGATTAGTTTCCATCCATTGTTTCTTCTCTTGCTTTGGAAAAAGGTTGATTCCCTCTTTTTTGTGGCAGTCCTCAAATACTGAATTACTTCTATTATGTCATCCCTGGTCTTTCTTTTTTCTAGACTAGCCATACCCAATTCCTGCAATTGTTCTTCATATGTTTTAGTTTCAGGCCTTTAATTTTTCAGTAATTCTCATTTAATGGTGTGAAAAATACACTGTACAAAGTTTTATCTTCCAAGGGAGAAAAAAAAAGTTCCAAGGGAGAAAAAAATAAATTTCCATAAAATCTTCAGAGTGCAAATAAGGGTATATGAAAGTTTCCTGTCTTTCATTGCACAATCATCTGTAGGACATGACCAGATTGAGCCCGAGGGAGGTTCATCAGTCTCGAGTCCCTTTGTGTCCATAAGAGATCCAAGTCCAGCCCACCTTGAATTTTGTTGACTTGTATCTATCTCCTATTAGCTTTGATCGTAGGTAGTTCAGATTCTTGTAGAGAGCATTAGCATACAGTAAACCTATAGTCATTTGAACTGCATGAACTTCTGATTTTCTGTTTGACATCATCTTTCCAATAGTCTCCTGCTTCCTTAATTTTTCACCCTCCCCGCCCTTAAATCCCAAAGGAACAATGCATTAAGAGGGAATTATTCAGGGGTGAGATATGACAGGGTTAATTACTGGTTCAGGATTTACGAGCTTCCCTGCCTGCTGTGAGCCGCGTGCCTATAAATCATCATCAGCACTCTGCGTGCCATGAAGCAGCCTTTGAAACAGCCCTCTTTTCCTGCTTTTTTAACTGTAGCTGTACCTCGTTCAGCAGCTGAAGTTGAAAAATCAGGAAATAAAGATCAGTGGGCAAAAACATCAGCAGACAAAGAGCTGGTTCTATGTCTGCTGCTCTTCAGAGCTACCGGTTCTACAGAGATGGACAGAACCGGTAGAAACCCACCCCTGGAACTATTCTCATGGTCTTTTTTGAGTTTAGAATTACAATCAGCTAGAAAACTGTAGCATAAAGAAGATTTTAGTATGTAAAACAGTGATAAAAATAAAATCTTTTACTACTTGAAAACAAGAAACAACACACACATACCTGTAACGAAAAAAACAAATAAATAAAAATGAAAGGAATCATAAAAGTCCTGAGAATTAGCTGAAAAAAATATAAACATAATGAAGCTGGGCAAAACATTTCACTGTGGAATATTTTAAGCTCCAAATGGTTAGTGCTGTCTGTTTTGATCTGAAATATACTACTCAGTTCCAGGACAAGGCCAGAATCTAAAAAATCCTAGAACAAAATATCTTATACTTGAAACAGGAATTCCATTTGCAGAGGAAGAAATATTTTGTGAAACTAGAAGGCAGAGTTTGGCACAATTATAAATCAGAAAGTGTCCAGAGATTTCAGAAACTACATATCAATTCATGCTATCCCATAATATCCTTAGCATGATCTTGATAATGACTAACTGAATATTCAAGGGTGGTTTTTTTTACCATTGTAATGAGTTTTCAAGTTATTAGAGTTCATTATTCTGTGAAATTCTTGCCTTCAGCCAAACCTAACTAGTCCTTGGCAGCTCCGCAAGGCTCTTGTGAGTTGGACTGTATGTATGCCCACATGTGCATATACTAGCATGCAATTCACACGACCCAGTTATGTATAGGCCACGGACTGGTAGAGGGCTGCAGACCAGAGGTGTTGGGACCCCTTGTTTAGACAATGGACTTGAGGTACCTAATTTTAAAGTAAATAGAATCTGATCCAGCAGTAAAATCTGCATGGAGCTCTATGCAATATCAGCTACTCTAAAATATTCAGAGAACAAAAAGTAGAATAATTGAATAAATGTAATAATTAATAACAATCCATAGCAGTCTATTAAAAATAAGTCCAATTTAGTTTTGGCATTCCGATGTAAGGCATGCTGCTGAGATACATTTCTGTACCAAAGAGAATGCTATATTCCAATTCATTTGAAAAGGCATACTGTGGATCTGAAAAATATACATAAAAGATTAACTAAATGATAGAAATCAGGAATATGAAGAAATGTGATAACAAATATTGAGATTCTGGTTTAGAAAAATAGTAGAGATATTGGGATGTGGTGGGGGTTGAAAGAGAAAAACATTCTATATCAGAAGAAAATAGTTAATAGATAAGGTTTTCTTCCTCTGAATGCTGAGGTTAAATGAAACAGACCTGAGCAAACAAAAAATATTCCTTCATACAATGTCTATTCAAACTGTCTCTTGCCTCCACTAAACGAACTCCTGGCCACATATCTATATAACTTGTAGGGGGATTATAGAAACTGCAGAATATAAGTCTTTCAAATACTATTACTCACAATGGTGATGCTAGATATCTCCCAGATTAGATAAAATATATATATGAATACTACTTTCTTTAAAAGAAGAGAAGATAACTATTGCAATGGTCTGTTGGCTGCCAGTTCAGTTGATGAAAATGAGCCAGAACCAGAGCCATCAGACAGGGATTGTCCATAGAGCCAGGTGGTGAGGAAGATGCAGTGCCAGTCCTTCTGACATTGTAGGGAGCAGTTGACCAGATGGACAGCCACCTGCACAAGCAGAAGAAGGGGAGGCTTGGCTGCCACTGGTGTGGATGAGTAGTTGTATTCGATAATGAACAGTTGCCACTCCTGCACAATCCATTGACACGAAGAGCAGAGTGAAGGAAAGCACAGAGGAGGTCAGTGAGACTACTCATAAGGAAGCAGCCTCTTTCCCCCAATGAGAAACACTGGGCTTGGGTTTATTAAGTTAGGTGCAGGAGAAATGGTGATTGTTGGAGGCAACCATTCACTTCTCTGGTGCATCCTCTTCAGCCTTGTGGACTTTGGACCTTTTTTCATGGACTTCAGACCTTCCCCTTGGATTATGGACTTTGGACCTCACTCTTGCCTTGTGAACTTGGGACCTTGCTCTTGCACTATGGATATTGGACCTTGCTCTTGTGGATTTCAGACCTTGTCTCAGTCTTGTAAACTTTGATGCTTTCAATCTCTGGGAGGTTGCTCTTGGGAAAATTGGTGCTGGAATTAACAGCACAACTTCAGAAAGTTTGTGGATTGTCTGTTAGCATAGGGCACTTTTGGGGAACTGCTTTATTTATGTTTAATGGTACAAGAAACATACTATTCTTGCACCTGTCCCCATTTGTGTGACTCAGGTCACAACTATCATACCCTGAATATAAGTTTCTGGTGAACATCAGCTTTAATACCATATCACACCATATTATTGAATTATAATGGTTCATCCTATTATGCCTAGAGGTATCCCCATCCATAAAGGTACAAAAAGGCAAAACAAACATAATATTATGTCACAAACTCCATGCTCTTCTATGACATTAGATACAGAAAGAGCAGAATTTGCCAATCAACGTTGTAATGTACACTTCATTACTTGTTCTTCTTTTCCTCCTCTTGTGGATATAATGTATAGAGTTATTTTTATGTCTATAAGTACACATTAATAATCCCAGTTGGATGCATAACTGCATCCAGTACTTCTATGAAGAATAGCAATAACGAAGTAGAGCTATATGTTGAAAATAATGTAAGGTTCTTCTGCTGATATCATTGTGCTATGTAAGAAGCTTTTGTATTTTTTTCTGCTTGCATATACCATAAAAAACCTATCTCAACAGTAAAGTGTATCTTACATATATGAGGATTCCAATTGCAGTTTCCAGCATCTACAACCTTAGAAACAGGAACCTAGAGTGGTTATTTTGCAATGTACAGTGTAAGTATGAAATGAGCATACACTGATGGGGCAGAACCTGAGGCCCAGAAACCTCAGGGAGCACATATAATCTTTGGCTGTAGTCCAGACATCTCTTTCAAAATTGCCATGGAATTCTCATTTCTAACAAAAAGGATAAATTGTTAAATATCCAGAGAAAAAGTTTAGTTAATTTAATTTAAATCAACTTCGCTTTTGTCCTGCTTCCAAAAAGTCCAAGTCTACATGATTTCAGAGGTTATGCCCTTGCCCCTCCCAGGATCTCAATTAAAGAATCCCACATGTGTAGCCCTGTTGCAGGCAGCCTTCAAGAGTTGCCGAGGATTCTATGAATGAAACAACTGATAATTCTAATCAGAGTTTGAATGAAAAGAAATTGTGGAAAAATGTCTCTCATTAACCAGACCACTGAAATGAAAAGAAGCAATAATCAGCAGAAAATCTGCAACCAGGAAAATATGGAAAAGACAGAGAAAATGGCAGAAAGATAACAGAAATGCAAGTATCAAATTTAGGGATGGCCAATGTATGTCAAAGAAAATACAGGTAAGGAAAAAGGGGAACATGGAGTTGATTATGATGCATTATTTTCCATTCAAGCAGTTGCTTTTGGTACCTATCTAGTAAGCAAATGAACATGAAAACAATGCAATATAAAAAGTCACTTATATAATGCTCTCCATGAGATTTTGCAAGCATGAGCCAAATATAGCATTGCTTTAGGATTTAGCACAAATAATTAAAGAAGATACATACTCTGGCAAATTATCAGGGTAAAGATAACACCCATTAATGTAAAGATTGAGAGTGTTAGCATAATCAGAACTATTGCCTAGAACAAAATTTGACCAATCTTGGAATTTTGGAAAATTCAAAACAGCAAAACAGGAGGACAATGTTAGAGAATAAGAAAGAAAGAAAATTGTCTCAACTTAAAAGTAAAAAAAAAAAGCATTATATATTGTTGAGATTCTATTCTCCGTATGCAATTTTTTAACTGAGGATTCCAACAAAGAAAATAAATGAAGGAAGAAGCTGCTTGAAGGCCACTTTCTAGAACTCTGAATTTTCATTTCCTCTTCTGAAGCATTTATAATCTTCCAGAAAAACAACGCTTTGTCTCAATGGTGGGATTCATTTTTTTTTTTTACTACTGGTTCTGTGGGCATGGCTTGGTGGGCATGGCAGGGGAAGGATACCATAAAATCTCCATTCCTTCCCCTCTCCTGGGGCAAGGTTACTGCAAAATCCCATTCCCTCCCCACCCCACTAACCTGCTTTCGAGATACATTCTCCTGTGCAGGGCAACAAAAGAAGATCTAGCCTATCAGTTGGGACTTGGGAGGCAAAGAATAGATGGGGGGTGGGACCAGTCAGAGGTGGTATTTGCTGATTCTCCAAGCCACTCAAAATTTCCGCTACTGGTTCTCCAGAACTGGTCAGAATTTGCTGAATATTACCTCTGCTTTGTCTGATTAATGTAATGCTGAACCCCACCAGAACTGACAAATAGGCCACATGGATATTTATCAAAAAGAATGGAAAGAACATTTTCATCTCTCTTATCCTCTGGAATTCTGCCTACAGCAGCGCATAACTTGGATTTGACATCTAGTCAGTTTTTGGATGCAACCAGTCTTTTGAGACTATGAAAGACAACTGCAGTAATATTTGCAACGATGCTTGAGGTTTGTATTTTTGGCTAGAATTTCTGATCAGGGCAAACATTCCTTCCAAAGATGAAAGTCTTTAAAATCCACTCATAGAGAAGAACTTTTATGGCAAACAGTTTAATAAGGAATGACCCAGCGGCACATTATGTAGTATCATTTTCTCCTAAAATTGATGTGATAATGATGTTGCAAATAGAAATTGAGTGAGCTAATGATTGTGGCATTCTGTTGAGCATTCCAGACATTCATGTCTGTTGTTGTTTTGCTACAATATATTCATCAGTTAGGACTAGAAAATTGATGCTTTAGAAGCTTTGGGAGAAACTATGCTACATTTATGATATTTCAGTGCTAGTTATAATCAACCCTAATATAAATCTAGCATAACAAAATAAAAATATTCCAACATGTTTTAAAACCAATACAAACAGTACAAAACAGATTAACAGTTGTTATAAAGATGAAAGAAAACTAAAACAGACATTCGCAAAAAAGAGGAAAGGGGAGAGGATGGGATTTTTTCAGTAAACTCTTTTGAAAAAATATTTCATATTTTCGATGAATCTTTGCTACTTACTGTGTCCATAGGTGGTATTCAGCAGGTTCTGACCAGTTCTGGAGAACTGGTAGCGGAAATTTTGAGTAGTTTGAAGAACCAGCAAATGCCACCTCTGACTGCACATTTTACAGTATCCTTCCCCTGCAACACCCACCAAGCCACACCCACAGAACCGGTCGTAAAAAAATTTGAATTCCATCACTGACTATGTCATATGACAGTTAAACAATAAGCTGTTTATTGTTTATTGCAGGTGTACATACAATTGTCAAAAGGGTAGATATGCAGCTAGAAAGGAGCTGAAATAGTCTTTCCTTTTGTTGGGATAGCTTTTCTGACTTTTAAATTTATTCCAGCAAAAGGCAAGGCCTTGGGGCTTTCATTCCCCTTTTTATCCCTGTGCTTATATCCCAAGTGTGAGTTTCCAGCTTTTAAACAAAGGAAGTAAAATATCTGTTTAAAAACTTTGGTAGGCTTAACTATCCTTTAAGAAAAGAGAGGTTCAAGTCCCAGGGTCTGTCCTGTGTTATACTGTCTCACACAAAATTCAGGGCTCATCCATAGATATCTAGAATAGAATCTCAATAGGTGCAGAAATGGTTTGGAAAGAAAGTAGGATTTTTGGAAAAGAGAAACAAACAGTGATATTTCCCATTTTTAAAATATCACCTCTTTTTGTTGTTGTTGTTGAATCCATCTCCAAATCCCTGATTTCTCTTTTCTAATTCTGAAACGTTCTGAAAAATTCCTTCTCTAAAAGTCATATTGTTTCCTTCTGATCTCTATTCTTTGGAATGCTTATTCTCACCAAGACATTATTTGTAAAGATTGGATTCACACCAAACACTTGGAATGAAAACCACAAATAATTATCTTTTTTTTTTTCTTCTTCGCAGAATTGTCTGCAGCATTTCCTCAGGATTCTGGCTCAGATTGCTGTCTCCATGCCAGCATTTCCTACTTCTCCTGCTATTAGAGTGTAGCTTGTGTTCTAGCTTGTGTAGCATAAAGGTCTTAAATGGAAAGGAGACTGGTTGCAACTGTTTTTTCTTCAGTCCTATCTATTCATTGAAGTCTGTGTTTGTCCTGATTGATTGCTATACCAAACTAGACAGTTATAGAAGTACAAATCACAGGCTCATTAGTTCCTCTATTGAACTGCATCAGCAGCTCTTTGGGCAATCTCAGCTTTCCAAGTTGGTGCAGGAAGAACATTATTACAATGCCAAGATCTTTTTATAAAGGTTTTCTTCTTTCTGATTCAGAATTTCATTTTCTTAAATCAGAGTGGTCCTTGGTGCTTTCTGAGCATACTTGATTTCTCGTAGACATTTTATTACCCTAACGAGGTAATATCATCAGTGCTAGTAAGGAGTGCTGTTTGCTGTCAGCTTATAGTTTAGTATCTTGCCTGTCTGTGTGGATGGGGATGGTCTTAGAGATTCTTTGGTTGAGTTGTTTACTGATGGCTATTTGTCAGTTTCTTGACTGGGGGATTGCTTACTTGACCATTGGTCTGAAATTGATCTTGAAGTTAATATATGCTGATCTAAGTGCTGATTACTGATGGATAAGTACTGGAGTCTTTTTCTCTTTGGGGCTGGTTGATTCTCTTAAATCATCTCTTGATCGGCCATGTGTTTCTGTTGCTTCTCTTCTTATTTAATTTCCCCTCTAATTCAGTTTTCATGCAATTGGTTACATGGGCTTGACATCAGTTGACGAACTGAACCTTAGCCCAGCCATACCACTGGCTATTAAGGCTACAGGAAGAATGCTGCCATCTCTCCCCAGATTTCAGTTTTGCAGATAGCAGCACAACTATTTACTAAGTCTTTGAATTCTTACCTAATTGCCTTCTGAATTTAGAGGAAAAATCCATAGTTTAAAACTAATGCTAACTCTATTCTGATCAGAAATACACTTTCAAACCAGTGAACACCATAGCCCAGGATGACCTGGCAACTTCCCTTTGGTATCGTTGACAGCAGGCTGCACTACCTGTCTTCTTTTGTTTGCTTTACTTTGTTTCTAATTGCCATCATTTCCTTGCTATTGGCTTTCCACTTTTACTAAGCATTTAGACTCCCAGTTTATTTTACACTTAAAGCATTTCTTTGAATGTTTGCAAATTCAGCTGGTTTTTTTATAATGATTTTAAAAATCTTTTTAAAAAAAAGACTTTAGAAATGTTGGGTTGAAGAAAAAGCTGTGCATTTTATATTCCCTGAAAGGTTCTTTTGTGACAGTAAAGCAGCCGACAAATTTGATAAAAAAAAAAATCTATTAACTTCAGGAAAGGATAACTCCAACTTCACTAGTTAAAATTTGAGTTGCTCTCTGTTTCATTTTTAAATGAAGGATAAAATCTTAGTCCAGATTCAAAGCACAAAGCCTGGCCAAAGCTATTCAATTGGAAAATAGTGGCCTGGAGTATTATCAGAAGATAGAACATAGGGTATGCTAACTTCAGAGGTGGTATTCAGCAGGTTCTGACCAGTTCTGGAGAACCGGTAGTGGAAATTTTGAGTAGTTTGGAGAGCTGGCAAATACCACCTCTGATTGAAGATTTTACAGTATCCTTTCCCTGCCACACACACCAAGCCATGGCTGCAGAACTGGTAGTAAAAAAATTTGAATCCCACCACTGGATGACTTCCCTTGATGCTTCTCCAGAGATTAAGATTATTTTGAAGACATCTGACAGCTTTGCTCTCTCTATAGACGCACTTCATTTTTATCAGGTTTCTTCCTGTGATTTAATAAGTAATACTTCTCACTGCTTTATGTTCAAGATACTTATTATTATATTTTGCTTCATGTATTGAGCACTAGTATTTTCTTTATATTTTATGTATTTGCATGCATGTGTGCATACTTTTACATTACCATTTGGGTTTCACCAATGCAACAAATACTGTAATTCAGAAATACTTTTGTGACACTTTTTGTATCATATAAATGTAAAACTCTCTAGAAATGGCATGACTTTAAAACTTTCACTTGTCTTCTCCATATCCTACTTTAACCAAAGGAACAATCAAACTGTGAATCTTCTTTTTTTTTTGTACTCAGTAAATTCTCTTTGGTCTATATCCATTAAAATGGGTTGCACTATTTGCTTCTTGCTATCCTTACTGATCAGTTTAGTATCTTGCGGAGGATTTGTAATAATACAACTTTCCCCTTTCCTCAGCCTATTTGATTAGTCCAAAATTCTCCAAAACTTGGCTAACATACACTAAATTTTGAAGTACTGAATAATTTACAACACTGAGGATAAGATGTTTTTTTTGATTTATTTTTTTTACAGAAGCAGAGTATCTAAAGGTTTAAAAAATTCTTTCTGAATTGTGAACATAAAAATATAATTTGAATATGTGGTGCAATAATTCATAGAACATTTATACAAGGAAGGAGTTCATTATTTATTTTGACTACATGCTGATGTGTTGTCTTTCTTGCAATGCATCAAGAAGGTTCACAGTTTAAATTGTAGTAACGGACATGATGCTAAATATAAAGCAGTTAAAAAAACTGAGAAAGTAAGATAATATCTAAAGATTTCAGCTTTATCTTTAGCTACATTTTCATATTGGTAATGGAAATTAAAATGGAAAAGATTGGTGTGATGATAAACAGGCTTCAGAAGGAAAAAGGTCAGACTTATCCACTTTGCCTGGCCAGCAGCCCTGAGAACACTAAATCCATACTTAAAAACATTGACAACACATGATGTATGTGTTTATGCACGATGTGGTGAAATGCAACACTGACGCCGTCAGGTTGTCTATTTTTAAATATGGATTTAACATTCTTAAGGGCCCTGCCAATGTGTAAATCTGCCAATGTGGCTTCTCATCTTGTTTAGGATCACACTTAGATGTTAGACAGATTTAAGTAGCTAAGCATTCAGACTCCACAAACTCAACATAAGTGCAACCATCTAAAATCTGACACCATGCTGGCTTAAGCTGGTCAGGGCCAAACATTTGGCTTTACCATGCCAATTTTGTCCTGATTTAACTAAGAGACTTCCATTCCATTCTGCCAACAACTGCTCTGGTAGTTGTGTAGCCACATAGTTGCTTTCAGGGACCTGCTTTCTCCTTCCAGGGCACTTCAACTGATCCAGCTCTGCTGTTATGCCGAGTAAGCTACTCTGATGAGATGCTATAACATCATTCTGCTAAGGGCATGGGTTTTTTATCTCCTCAGTCCCACTACCAGCTGTATTCATCCCATTATTCTGTACACGCTCTCCAAATGTTGAAGTTCATTGCTGGATGTATGCTTATCTTGCATCTCCTAACCTAGCCTGCTGTCTTCAGTGTCAGGAAGGATATTGAATAATGATTCAGTTATCACTCGGAACTCCTTTTATACACAGAATGACAGGATGGCATATTGTCATGTCTTCTACTGAAGACAACAAAATATCACAGACCTTCCCATACTACTTTGGCCATTTGCTCTTGAATTAATATTTATTTCCTTGGTTATATAAATTAATTAGATAAGATAAGCTGCCATTACATTATATTTTCAGCTATAGCAGCATCAGGTTGTTTTCTGAGAGTTCTTTCAAGACTACATTTCAGGCCTGCTGAGTATTAGTTAACAGTTTGTCAGATTAGTTTTTCACTCAATGCTTTTTTTTTCAGTCATAGCTAGGACATGAAGCTGACTCCTTTATTCAGAGCAAGATCAAACACTGTCCAGATAAGCTCTCTTTAAATACCTAAGATAGGATCTGTTCCTGCCCATTTCTGGAGTTTTCAGTATGGCACTATGACTTGGTTCATCGTTTGATCCATGGAAAGTTGTGTGTACACCTGCCATTTAAAATTTCAATATTCCTTTTTTTTAAACAAATAAACAAACACAAACACAAACAAATTTTACATTAAAAAGATTTCAATATTCTTACTATAATATTTGAAAACTTTAGAGCTAAATGTTCTTCAGTTAATTGGCATTACCTTCCTCCCCCCCCCCACCCCAAACTGGTCTTATGTAGTGCCAATACAATTATAGCAATTATCTAGGGCTTTTTTTTAACCTGTAAAAAGTGATAGAGATTCAGTTTTCTCTCTTTCTAGACTTTCCTGTCCTTTGTCCAAACTCTTAGATTTCTTTGATTACCACTAAAAAAAGAATGTAGAGTTAGCTTCAGTTGTTCCAGTTCCCTTCCTAATACATAGAACAGAACAGTGGTATTTTAATATATATTGACTACCTACACAAATTTCATGTTGTCTGTCATGTTGAATACATCTCCATTATATTCCTTTTTGTGAGTCTTTTGCATTATAGTGGAAGGAAACTAATCATTTCTATTTCCATGTTGCCAAAATATGTCCACTCAAAACTAAAAGCTGAATTTTAGCTGTTTTTTCTTGAGGGGGGGGAGAAGAGTTTAACAACACTTTTACCCTTCTTATAGGATGATATAAGTTTATTGGAATTGATCCTGATGCAATCTTTCCAAAAAAGGATGAGTAGGCAGAGAAATATATATGTGAAGATTTCTGTCATGCTCACTTATATATAACAGCAGACTTTTACATGATAATGAATACATATATTCTTGCCAAAAATCGCAAACACATGTGCAGAGTAAGCATACATTTGTGGTATTTTGCACATAACTATTCATGCAAGTGTCCAAAGAATAATATATAGGATTTACAAAATTAATTCATCTTATACAGTTAGCATTCTCCAGTCAATCTCACACCCAGAAATGGGGTGATGGGGAATGAGGTGAGAGCTCTAGAAAAAGGAGAGGGAAAGAAGAAAGGATCAGGTTAAGAAAGAAGAGTTTTGCTTTGGCATTAGAAGAAAGGTTACATTCAGTAGGAAAACAGCCCTGCACAAGCAATGACCATCCTATTAAACTGATCTTGAAAGCATCCCTGGTTTGCTGCAGTGAAGTTTTCAGCCACATATACATCTTCATTCCTTTGTCTTCTTATCAGCCAATGTCAAAAGCTCCATGCACTTCCAATTATTTGGCAGAAAGCTTGTCCTTCTAGCAAGTAAGTATGGTCTTTCCTCATGATGTATTCCTTACCATGTAAAGGTTAAAGCAGAAGCACCTTGCCAGAATAATGAGAGCACGCACCACAAATATAGCTGAGCGCACAGGGATTTGAATCAAAAGAGCCATGCTCTTGAGATTTCTTCATGGATGGCCAAATCAGTAAGCTTTGCTTTCTTTCATATCCATATATTTTAAGAGGTTTTTTTTTTTTTCCTAATTATAAAGACATTTACAAATGTTGGTAAGTCTGGAAGCCAGTGTAGCATGGTAGTTAAACTGTGGCCTAATGAAAAAGGAGAGCTCGCTTTAAGTTCCACCGGATACAGAACACAATGCAAACATTTAAGTTTTACCATTATGCACATGTGTTTTAAGAGTTTTTAAAGTATCTGAATCAGTTGGACTTTTAGAAGATATATTTGAAGTAAAATCAACAGTCTAGTTCAAATTTGGTAATTTTAGATAAGCCACTGTCCGACCATACTACTTCACAGATTTTGATTGTGAGGAAAACTGAAGGTAAATCCTTTGTTTTTTATATTTTATTTATATTTATATATTTATATTTATATTTAGCCATAGTTTGGGTTCGTGGGTGACATTAGCCAGTTGGACAGAAGCCAGTCCATTAGCCAATGGACAGAAAAGACTATGAAACAAAATTGACAGACCTACTCCAAGACTCCACATACAAACCTATAAACACAGACCCAACTACATATCTGGAAAAATTAACCAAGAAGAAAATTATAACCAGCCACATAAGCAAAGAAATCCAACAGACAATCAACCCAAGAGAAAAAACTTCCAAATGCCCCAAACTATACGGCCTCCCAAAAATACACAAAGAAGGCATACCTCTCAGACCCATAGTCAGTCCCAAAGGAGCACCACTACAAAACCTAGCTAAACACTTGGTAAAACAACTACAGCCCCATGCTGAAACTGCAGCTTCATTTGTACAAAACTCATACCACTTCTTAGAAATGATCAAAGATCTACATGTGGAAGAAGAAGATCTGCTTGTAAGTTTCGACATGGTTTCACTATTCACTCAAGTCCCGATAAAAGAAACTCTTGAAATCATCAAAAATAAATACCAACCAGCTAAACACTTCATGGAACTAACAGAACACTGCCTAACCAACACATATTTCATATACAAAGGACAAAGATACAAGCAAATTGAAGGAGCCCTATGGGATCACCACTGTCACCTGTCATTGCAAACCTGTTCATGGAAGAATTTGAATCCAGAGCCCAGGCTAATGCCATCCACAAACCCAAACTATGGTTAAGATGCATTGATGACACATTTGTGATTTGGCCTTATGGAAAAGAAAACCTAAACAATTTCCTAACACACCTAAACAGCATACACCCCAAAATCAAGTTCACCGTGGAAACGGAAATAAACAAACAACTATCATTCCTAGATGTACTAATCTACAAAAGAACAGATGGCACACTAGAACACACCATATACCAGAAGAAAACACACAGCAACCGCTACCTCAATGCCCAATCCCACCACCACCCAGCACAGATAAATTCCGTGGCCAAAACACTAATCACCAGAACCAAACGCCTGGCAGACAAGACACATATAAAGACTGAAATATGCACCCTGACTAAAGTACTGACAGTCAACGGCTTCCACAAAAACAAAATCACCAGCTTGATCCACAAAAACACACTAAGACATAACAGAGACCTAGAAGATCAACAGACCTATGGAACAGCTGTCCTGCCCTACATAAGAGGTACTACAGACAAAATCAGTAAGATACTACACAGGCATCACATCAAGACTGCCTTCAAAACAGACAAAAAAATAGCAGCCATCCTGAGGAACCCCAAAGACAAAATTGACCTGGAAAACCAAGGCATATATGAAATTCCCTGTACATCATGCCCGGCCACATACATTGGACAGACCAATAGAAGAATAAGTACCCGCCTAGATGAACACAAAAATGCAGTAAAAAAGCTGGAACACACCTCCTCACTAGTCCAACACATGAAAACCACAGGTCACAACATCAACTTCAATGGCACTAAAACCCTGGCCACTATAGAAAATCCCAGCCACAGAATCATCAGAGAAGCCATAGAGATTGAAAAAAGACCTGAAAGCATGAATAGAAGAGATGATTCCACCAGACTATCAATCATAGCGGAGACTTTGTTAAAGTAGAGCGTCATTTTTAAAAGAATGGGCTTTACCTTCAAACGATGCCCAGGAAGGCGGAGACAGGAGCGCTTGAAGCCAAGTGTCTCTGCCGGGCTCCAGTTACTGGGAGAAGCCCTGGCCGGCCCCGCGTGGCTGCACCAAATGCCGCAGCAATACTCCAAATGACACAGCGAAATGGAGAGAAGGGAAAGCAACATTGGTGAAGGTCTCCAAATACGAAGTGCCTCACCAACGCCGAGGTCAATGCAGGCAGCACCATACCCTGGTGTGCAGCAAAAGTACTTGGCGACAGTAGGGAGGTTGGTGGTGAGGCATGGCTGCCCGCAGGGCACTCCTAATGGCAAATTCTCCCTCCCTTCCCCCCATTTCACATGTTTTAAAATAGGCCTTAATTTGGTGGGAGGGGCTTAATTTCATTTTATGCTTATAAAACATGCTGGGACTTCCTATTGGGGGAGACTATATTGTTGGAGAAACATGATATATATGTGTGTATGTATACACACAGACACACGCACACATAAAATGTATATTTAACATAAAAAATTTATTAAATATGTTAGATTTTTTAAAAAAATCATATTAGTGAATTAAAAATATGGGGATTTAAAAATATGAGTTTGGTGGTCCCTGGGATCCAAAAGGTTGGCAACCCCTGGTTCAGAGAACCTCCACCCAGGAGTGGGGAGGGAATGGAGATTTTACAGTTTTCTTCCCCTGCCACACCCACCAAGCCATGCCCACAGAATGGGTAGTGAAAAGTTTTTGAATCCCATCACTGCTGCAAACCTGTTCTTAATTCTACAGAGCTATGTATAAAACTGGTTGAATCATAATATCTTTGTAGTAGGCTACTCTGGTTACTTTGCAGAGTGACTTACCTGCTACTTGTCCACAAACCAGTTTGCTTCTGAGTGCAATTAAAAGTCCTGGTGGTTACCTTTGGGGTTTGGGGTCAGGTTACTTACAGGAGTGTTTCTCCCTGGAACTCCAGGGAGTCCATCTCCTGATTATCTTCAGAGTTTTTTCAATATCCAATTGTTGGGTATTTTATTCTCTGTTAATTTTTATACCTGTTTGTATGCATCTTATATTAAACTTGTCAGTACTGAGAGTGATGCACTTGAAATAGGTGTCCATATAAATTGATTGACTAAATAAATAAATGGTGGCTGTAACTTTAAATAAGGCATGGAAGAACAAATGAGACATCAACAAATGAGTTCATTTGTTAGATGAACAGCTGTATTGGATTATTTTATATAAAGAGGATGGTATGGGTGGCTTTTAAAGCTAAAGTATGGACCTGACAGGGTGTTATCTGTTACAATTGTTTTTCCACATCATTTTTCTCTTACTTGAGATCCACTTAAGCAATACACCTGGGAGAGGCATGGTGAAATGGTTGGTTTGATTAAAATTAGCACACGTGGTAAGGCAAGGCTAAGCTTCTTCAATTCTTTTAAGTCAACTTCCATTTACACACCTTTGTATAAATTTGGAATGAAGACATTATATAGCCTGCATCTGTGACAAGATCAACCTGGTCCTCATGTGCCTTCAACCCCATTTTTTTTACTGCTTCTGCCCACTCTGTATTCTCAATTTTTATTGCAGATGAAACTAGAGGCTTGATTCTTTAGATTTTTAAGACTAATTTCACAGATACAGCTGTCCCAAAGAAATTTATCTTGCTTGTTGCTAAGAATGCTAAGAATTTTTCCTCCTTTGTTTCCTTTTCACTATATCTAGGTCTTCTTAAGGCAGTGGAAACAAATGAAATTTGTAGTATAGCTTCCACAGAATTCTACTGATGAACAAAAAAAGGATGGGCAGCTGCAATAGCATTATAAAGCATACTGCACAGAGCCTGATAGAAGCCAAAGACATTCCTGGATATAGCGGTGTCCATGAATACCACAGTATCAAACATCACATTGAGGTTTCTGTTCGGTTCGCGGGAAATGAGACTCAGATATCAGCATAACTTGAGCTCTTTTATTTAGTTCCAAAAGTCCGTCTTAACCAGGAGCCGTGGCAGCTCTTTTTATAGAGAGCTGCTCGTGGCTAGCGTCCAATGATGGCTACTTGTTTTTCCCACCGCTTGAATTGGCCAATCATAGCCCTGCTATGATTGGCTAATCGGCGTCGAGAAAAATGGCCAATCAGCATTGGGTATTTGTTGTCCAATAGGAATAGCCTATTAGGAGTATGTTAATATGGGACAGTTTCCTTCCCAGTTTTGGACTTAAGGCCCTGTCACACTGGCCGACGGATACAAAACGTTTGTAAAAGGGAGACAGCAGACGAGAAAAATGTTCTATCCATTGTTATCCGCTCTCAAAAGGGGCAAAAATTTGCATAACCAGAGCGGACAACATGGAAAGGAACGGACGGGGGGAGGATGTAGGGTGGAGGAAAGCGGATGCTCCACAGAAGCCTAGCGGATGGAAGCAGATGAGAGTGGATGGCACATCAGCAAGGCTTCCGGGGGAGCGCAGCAAAGCGGACGTGGAACGGAAAGAGCAGATGCAGAGCGGATGCCAAGCGGATGAAGCGGATGCACAGCGAATGCCAAGCGGATGAAGCGGATGCAGACCAGAAGCCTAGCGGATGCCTAGCATTCAGTGCGCAGGCAGGGAGGATGCATTGCGTCAGCCCCGCGGATATAAAGGGAAGCAGCTCCCAAGCAGATCACCATTCAGAGGAAAGACCTGCTTCCAGACACAGCTCTCCAGCCAGCCAGCCAGTCAGCCAGCCAGCCAGCAACCCAACAACCATGTGGAAGAAACGGAAGACTCTGCCATCTGCTGCCAGCCCTGGCAAGAGGGACAGGGCCACCCTCCCACCCCCTGGCCCTGACTCTGCTTCTGCTGGGGCTTCTGCTGCCCGGGCACGATCTTCTGGTGCTGGGGATTCTGCTGATGCTGCTTCTGGAGGTGGTGCTTCTGCTGATGCTGCTTCTGGAGGTGGTGCTTCTGCTGGTGCTTACTCTGCTGATGCTGCTTCTGGTGGTGGTGCTACTGCTGATGCTGCTTCTGGAGGTGGTGCTTCTGCTGGTGCTTACTCTGCTGATGCTGCTTCTGGTGGTGGTGCCTCTGATGGTGGTGCTTCTGGTGGTGGTGCTTCTGCTGGTGCTTACTCTGCTGGCACTGCTCCTGGTGCTG
>BLBF01000010.1:48915006-48983227 GCA_015471245.1 Laticauda colubrina | reverse complement strand
TGGTGCTTCTGCTGGTGCTTACTCTGCTGGCACTGCTCCTGGTGCTGGTGCTTCTGCTGGTGCTTACTCTGCTGGCGCTGCTCCTGGTCCTGCTGGTCCTGCTGGTACTCCTGGTCCTGCTGGTGCTCCTGGACCTGCTGGTGCTCCTGGTCCTGCTGGTCCTACTCCTGGTCCTGCTCCTGGTCCTGCTAGTGCTGCTGGTGCTGCTGCTGGTGCTTCTGCTGGTGCTGCTGCTGGTGCTGCTGGTCCTGCTTTTGCTGCTACTGTTGTTGCTGCTGCTGGTGGTGGTGTGGAGGATCATCCCCTACAACCCCGAAGCCTCTCTGATGAGCGCCCATATGGCCCTGCCAAAAGGAGGAAGAGTCAGACACGTGAACGGGAGAGGAGGCAATACAACATGGAAGAGCAACATGAGGAGGAGGTGCTGGAGTGGCTGAGGGAGAAGGAGTATTGATGGCGGAAGGGACACAGGTTCTATCGTGACACCAAAAGGAAGCAGGCTGCTTGGAGAGAGAAGGCGGAGAGCCTGGGCTACACTTCGGAGGTGCTCCTCAGCTGGTGGAAGCACATGCACACCTGGTACAGGAAGCTGCACCTCAAGAAATCTGGCCAGGCCGCGGCCAAGCTGATGGACAGAGAGACCTATGTGATGGCCAAGTGCAGCTTCTTGGAGGGTGAGATCCACCACCGAGGAGCAGCCCCTCTCACAGCCCTCTCTCTCAGGCAGCCTGCTGAGAGCCAGTCCTGTGGAGCGTGCCACAACGGAGACCCCCCCAACAGCTGCAATCCCCGTGGCAGAGCGCATGGAGGACCCCCTGACGCAGTGGGAGAAAGGAGACGGCACTTCCACCACAGCCCAACCTGCATCCATCCCCAGCTCCACCTCCAAAGAAAGGCAGAGAGGCAAACCGGAGGGGAAGAGCCATACTGTCCTGCTGGAGATAAGAGACACCATCAGGAGCAGCGTAGATCTCCTCTCTCAGCTGGTACACACCGACGCCCCATCCTCCAACCGCAAGCCCTTCCTGACCTATGTCAACCAGACCCTCATGAACATGTCAGCACCCCAGTACCAGGTGGTGAAGGACAGGATAACCGATCTTCTTCACAACCCTCCAGACCAAGATGAACCTGCTCCCACCCAGTCTAGGCCTGCTCCTCCACCCCAGGTGATGTCACTGCCCTTCAAAGACTTTCCACAGGCCCTCCCCTACCAAGGCTATGGTGACCAGGAAGTCCAGCAGCACAGGCAGCCCTTCCCAGTCCAGGCACAGGTACATCGGATGCCACCGGTGCCACTGATGCCACCGATGCCACCCATGCCACCGATGCCACCCACGCCACCGATGCCACCGACGCCAGTCCTCACCCAGCTGCAGACCAGACAGCCCCACTACACTGCTCCTTCCTCCACCCCACAGCCAAGCCCGGCCTCAGTACATCTGTCATCGATATTGGGGCTGACAACCCATGTCATGGAGGAAGGGGCTCTCAACATCATGGGGCTGAGCCAGCTGTCTGAGAGCTTCCTCAACACACCATCCCCTGTTGTCCTCTCAGGGCCAGGCACCCCAGTGGCGCTTCAGACCAGCACTCCAACAGCAGCCAACTCCACATCACCTGGACCGTTCATCCCTGAGACTGGGCATGCCTCCGAGTGACCAAGAAGAGTGCCAGACACTGGGTGGCTACCTGTTGACTTTATTTTTGCTTTGGACACTTGACTTGGGTCATTTTTATTTTACAGCTTGTTATTAATAAATATTATCTTTGCTTCACACACTTGCTTCATTTATTTTATTAAATAAAGGTTTAAGCCTTTGCATGCTTGTGGGATGGGTTAAGATAGCAGTGGGATGGGCAGGGATACCTTTGGAATGTGTAATAGCTGTGGGATGGGCAGAGATACCTTTGGGATGGGTAATAGCTGTGGGATGGGCAGGGATACCTTTGGGATGGGTAATAGCTGTGGGATGGGCAGGGATATTTTTGGGATGGGTAATAGCTGTGGGATGGGCAGAGATATCTTTGGGAAGGGTAATAGCTGTGGGAGGGGCAGGGATACTTTTGGGATGGGTAATAGCTGTGGGATAGATAAACCTCCAATGCAAACATAGTGGAACTGTATGGTCCACCCTCCCAGGTGCCACACCTATGGCCCTTTATTATCTATAATAATGTAATCATTCATCCACACATGTCAACATAAACACAACTCTTTATTAAATGCCCTCTTCATTGTAGGCCCACCCAACATACATGGCCAAATCTCATCAGTGTGGTGAGACATGCTGAAGGAAGCATCCATTAATCATCTATCATCCTGTCTTGCCACTCCATTGCTCCAGCTGGGGAGTTGCACCAGTGTCTCAGGAGGTTGCGCTGCTTCTTCACTTCATGTGAAGCTCTGTTGGGGTCTTGCACATCCTTAGTGTTTATCACGTTTTGCCCTTGCCTCCATTCCCCAGGCTCCATTTCCCCATTGCCTTGTTGGAGGTCCACAAGCCTGTTCTACAACACTGGGTAGCGGGTGTGCATGAGACTGTGCAGGATGCAGCAAGCTTCCACGATCCTCCTCACGGCCTCTGGGCGATGCTGCACGGTGGTGAGAAGTACCTGGAACCTGTTGGCCAGGATGCCAAAGGCATTCTCCACCACCCGCCTTGCCCTGGACAGCCTGTAGTTGAAGATCTTCTCTTCACGGGTGAGGAGTCTGGAAGTGTAGGGCTTCATGAGGTAGGTTCTGAGGGAAAAGGCGTCATCCCCCACGATGAAGTAGGGCACATCTTACGTGTCGTTTGTCAGGGGGTCTGGATCTGGGAAGCCCATGATGAGGTTGTGTTCCAGCCCCTCCTTGAGGTGACTGGCATTGTATACCTGGGCATCTGAAGATGACCCATTGCCTGAAGCATCAATGTACATGAACTTGTAGTCAGCATCGACCATGGCGAAGAGGATGATGCTGAAGAAGCCCTTGTAGTTGAAATAAGTGGACCCCGACTTGGCTGGAGCTTTGCCGGCCACGTGCTTGCCATCTATGGCTCCAACGGTGTGTGGGAAGTTCCACCTCTGATACCACTGCTCTGCAACTTTCTTCCAGCCTTCTTCAGTGGAGGGGCACTGGAGGAGTTCCTCCATGTATTCTTCGATGATGGCCTGCACCATTTCTCTGACCACAATGCTGATGGTGTTGTGTGGCACCCTCCAGGCCTACTGCATGCATCTGTAGGTGGTCCCTGGGGCCAGCTGGTGCAGAGTCAGTGCCACCTTCAGCCCAGGGTCCAGGCTGGGCCGGAAGTTGGTGTTTGCCTTGGTCTACCTGGGTCTCAGCCACTCCACAACTTCATCAAACATGGCTGGAGGCATCCTCATGAAGTTCTGGAATTCACGAGGGTCTTTTTTCCTTAGCTCCACCATCAGCTTGTTGTACAGTCCGTACTCTGCTCTTCTCCCAATCCATCTTCAGACCCAGACACTTCTTGGATGCCTCCTTTTCTTCACGTAGAACAGGTGAAAGAGCCTGTAGATGGCTTCGTACTGTTGCAGAACAATGGTGGCTACCAAAACGAGTGTGTTATGATCCATGGTGGACATCAATGGATGCTATGGAAGAGCAAGAGCCAGATGAAGGCTGAAGAGGTCTGCACAGCAGGGCTGCTGGACTGAAAGTGAGATCTAGGTGAGTTGCTCCCCCTTTTTATAGGCAATATAGGTTTTCCACTATGTGTCCTTTTGCATTCTCTAGGCATCCTCTAGACATCCTTAATATCCAAGATAGGTCCCCTCTGCGAACATTTTTTCCATTTTAAATGCTTTCTTTCCAAGCTGCATCCGCTTTCATCCTTTCTCCGTCCATGCTACTAACGCTGCACGTCCGTTCCGCGTCCGCGTCACTTCCTCCCTGTGTCCGTTTTCTGCTGGAGCAGATTTGAGTTGCACGGATGCGCAGCGGATGCCTAGCGGATATAGTGGATGCGTAACGGATGACAATGGATGTAGAACGGATTTTCCCCGTATGCGTTGCAGAGGCAGAACAGACGCGTTGGATACATTTTCCGCTCATAAAGTTTTGAGCAGCTCAAAACTTTTTGAGCGGTTGGAACCTCAGTCGATGGATGCTGGACGGATAGAGAGGATGAAAAATGGACGCTGTGAGTACAGAACGGATGAATCGTGTTAACCAATGGATGGCAAGTGTTTCTCTCCATTTTACATCCTCTTCCCTCCGTTGGTGCAGTGTGACATCGGCTTAAATAAAACAAATAGCCTGAAAGAAAAGGAAATCAAGGAAACCAAGATTTCTCCACCTTGTAACAACAGAAATAATATTGTCTCATGATCATGAAATGTCTGTTATGAAAGCCTCTCGACCAAACAGTCCACAAGATGTTGTCCTGCACAGTTCATTTAAGACAACTTGTAGTTTATTGACTTTATATTCTTTATTTTCCATTTTTCTTCCATTTGTCCTCAATCTTAATTAACACTGTTGAAATTCTGCACAATGTATGAATGCATTTTTATTGTAGATTTTTAAGCATGTTATGTGATTTTACACACACACACAACCTATCAACCCACATTTGGACCAGCATAGCAGATTGCCTTCTATAACCTTCAATAAATAGGCTTTCATATGGCAATGAATTGATTCAGGCTGATCATCATCTACTTCATCAATATGTAAGTATTGTACATCATCTTCATCTTGATGCTTCTGTAAGGCATAAAACAGACTGAAATATCAGAAAAACTGGAAACCTCTCCCGTCTTCCTCCTCCTCTACTTTCAAAACCTTGAAAAGAGATGAGTTAGACTGTGCCATAGGGTTATTTCATTAGCATTAGCATTTCAAAGCTAAAAACACAGAAATGATGTTAGTCTGGGAAACTTAGATAGTGATCCAATGAACTTGCTTTTATTTCTTCTAAGAAGTTGATCCAGAAAGAAACATCATCTTGACCTTTTCAGTGCCTTTCAGTTTGTGGGTTTTGCTTTTCTTATTGTAAAAACAATTGGCATAGAATATTAAAATTCTGTTTGAACTAAAATTGTGTGTCTCTCTATAAAAATAGATTATCGCTCTGCAATTATAAAAAGAATTTGGCATTAGTTAAACATGGTAGAATGGCTTTCTGCTTCATCCAGTAGAAAGTAAATTTTCACAACAAAGTATGTCTGTACACTATATTGCAGATTTCGCTGATATTTGTTCATTGCTGAAAGATGGGTCATGGAGATATATAGAAAAAAATCATAAAGAAGAATTTTCTCCCTTTTGAATTAGAAACTATGTGCAGAGATCTTCATATGAAATATAAACCTGCAATCACCAACCTGGTTGTCTCCAATTGTGCTGTACTTTAAACAATACCATTCCAAACCATTATAAGTCAAGCTATGAGGAAGCCACTGGACATTCTGTATAGATTTCCCTTCTGTCTTTTTGTTTCCTGCTAGAAAAACTCAATTTCCACAATTTAAATAATACGAAATATGTTAGGTTTGCCCAAAGTTTGCTCACAGGTAAATATAGCCTATCATTCATGTGGTAAGACTTGGACATATATCCACCTCCTCATGAACATCCTATCAAATTGATCAAGAAGTTTTTCTGGGAAATCTCTGAAACTGAGAAGACCAAGTTAACAAGCTTTGTGCAGAAATACCATGTATAAAGTTGTGGAGAAATGAGAACCAGTATTTGCTAGAGTCTCCGTAGACTTCATCATTTGGTTCCACCTTCAAAAAGACAAGTTCTAGGCTTGAATAATGGATTTGCCCTAGAAGTATATCATGAAAAGATGCTGCCAGAGAAAGAGACATTGTCTGTCAAATAAGAACAACACACATGTTGTAACTAGAAAGGCCAAATGTCCTCAATGAATAACTGACAGGCATTCAAATTTACTGATAATTTTATTCTACCAGAATGTCCCTTCCTGTATTTTACATCTTAGTCTATTTCCTATCAGACTGATTCATTTTTAGTTTGCTGGGACTTCCTTCCCTTATTTTTTGTAAATAAGATTATTGAATCATCTAATAATTTTATTTTTAATAAGATTATTGAATGACATTATTTGTTCTTCTTCAGTCCTTTCACACTTTACCAGATCTCGAGACCAGAATTTCTTCAAGGTAAGGATTTGCCAAGACTGCCAGCCAGCTTCTTAAGTGAGGGTAGAGGTTCGTTCCATGAACTTGTGTATTGGTTTTCGAATGTTTCTTTACTAGCCTAGGGAAAGCCCCTGTCACACAGCACCAATGGATGGAAAGAGGATGTAAAATGGAGAGAAACACTTGCCATCTGTTGGTTAACGCGATGCATCCGTTCCGTACTCACTGCGTCCGTTTTTCATACTCTCTATCCATCCAGCATCCATCTACTGACATTTCATCTGCTCAAAAAGTTTTGAGTTGCACAAAACTTTTTGAGCGGATAAAGTATCCAATGCGTCTATTATACATCCGCTACGCATACAGGGAACATCCGTTATATGTCCGTCGTCATCCGTTATGCATCCGCTATATCCTCAAGGCATCCGCTGTGCATTCGCGCAACTCACATCCGCTCCAGCGGAAAACGGACACAGGGAGGAAGCGAAACGGACGTGGAACGGACACGCAGCATGAGTAGCATGGACATAGAAAGGATGAAAGCAGATGCAACTCACATACAAAGCATTAAAACGGAAAAACCGTTCGTATAGTGGACGCATCTCGGATATTTAGGATGTCTGGAGGACGCCTAGAGGATGTAAAAGGACACCTAGCGGAAAAACTATATTTCCTATAAAAAGGGGGAGGAAATCACCTGGATCTCACTTTCAGTCCAGCAGCCCTGCTGTGCAGACCTCTTCAGCCTTCATCTGGCTCTTGCTCTTCCACAGCATCCAGTCATCTCCACCATGGATCATCACACACTACTTTTGGTAGCCACCATCGTTCTACAACAGTGTGAAGCCATCTACAGGCTCTTTCACCTGTTCTACGTGAAGAAAAGGAGGCATCCAAGAAGTGTCTGGGTCCAAAGATGGATTGCAAGAAGAGCCGAGTACGGACTGTATAACAAGCTGATGGTGGAGCTGAGGAACAAACACACTTGTGCATTCCAGAACTTCATGAGGATGCCGCCAGCGATGTTTGACGAAGTTGTGGAGCGGCTGAGACCCAGGTTGACCAAGGCAAACACCAACTTCTGGCCCAGCCTGGACCCTGCGCTGAAGGTGGCACTGACTCTGCGCCAGCTGGCCTCAGGGACCACATACAGGAGCATGCAGTACGCCTGGAGGGTGCCACACAACACCATCAGCATTGTGGTCAAAGAAGTGGTGCAGGCCATCATCGAAGAATACATGGAGGAGCTCCTCCAGTGCCCCTCCACTGAAGAAGGATGGAAGAAAGTTGCAGAGCAGTGGTATCAGAAGTGGAACTTCCCCCACACCTTTGGAGCCATATATGGGAAGTACGTGGCCTGCAAAGCTCCAGCCAAGTCAGGGTCCACTTATTTCAACTCCGAGGGCTTCTTCAGCATCATCCTCTTCGCCATGGTCGATGCTGGATACAAGTTCATGTACATCGATGCTTCAGGCAACGGCTCATCTTCAGATGCCAAGGTATACAACGCCAGTCACCTCAAGGAGGGGCTGGAACGCAATCTCATCATGGGCTTCCCAGATCCAGACCCCCTGCCCAATGACACACAAGATGTGCCCTATTTCATCATGGGGGATGATGCCTTCTCCCTCAGAACCTACCTCATGGAACCCTACACTTCCAGATGCCCCACCCGTGAAGAGAGGATCTTCAACTACAGGCTGTCCAGGGCAAGGTGGGTGGTGGAGAACGCCTTTGGCATGCTGGCCAACAGGTTCCAGGTACTTCTCACCACCATGCAGCATCGCCCAGAGACCGTGAGGAACATCGTGGAAGCTTGCTGCAACCTGCACAATCTCATGCACACCCGCTACCCAGTCTTGCAGAACAGGCTCATGGACCACCAACAAGGCAATGGGGACATGGAGCCTGGGGAATGGAGGCAAGGGCAAAACCTGATAGATACTGTGGATGTGCAAGGCTCCAACAGAGCTTCACGTGAAGGGAAAAACAGTGCAACCTCCTGAGACACTGGTGCAACTCCCCAGCTGGAGCAGTGGAGTGGCAAGACAGGATGATAAATGATTAATGGATGCTTCCTTCAGCCTGTCTCATCACACGGATGAGATTGGGCCATGTATGTTGAGTGGTCCTACAATGAACAGGGCATTTATAAAGAGTTGTGTTTATGTTGAAATGTGTGGATCAATGATTACATTGTTATTGATAATAAAGGGCCATAGGTGTGGCACCTGGGAGGGTGGACCATACAGTCCCACTATGCTTGCACTGGAGGTTTATCTATCCCACAGCTATCATCCATCCCACAGGTATACCTGCCCATCCCACTGCTATCCTTACCCATCCCACAGCTATTACCCATCCCAAATGTGTCCCTGCCCATCCCATTGCTATCCTTACCCATCCCACAAGCATGCAAAGGCTTAAACCATTTCTCAAAGTTTCCACCAAGACTTTATTGACTAAAAGAACTGAAGCAAGTGTGTGAAGCAAAGATAAACTTTATTAATAACAAACTGTAAAAGCAAAATGACCCAAGTAAAGTGTCCCAAGCAAAGATAAAGTCAAAAGGTATCAACTCAGTCTCTGGCACTCTTCTCAGTCACTCTGAGGCATGCCCATCATCTCAGGGGTGAAGGGTCCAGGTGCTGTGGAGGTGGCTGCTGCTGGAGTGCTGGTGTGAGGCGCCATTGGGGTGCCTGGCCCCGAGAGGACAACAGGGGATGGTGTGTGGAGGAAGCTCTTAGAGAGCTGGCTCAGTCCTGTGATGTTGAGAGCCCCTTCTTCCATGACATGGGGTGTCAGTCCCAAGACCAATGACAGATGTTCTGAGGCCGGGCTTGGCTGTGGAGTGGAGGAAGGAGGAGTGTAGTGGGGCTGTCTGGTCTGCAGGTGAGCGAGGTGAGACGTGGGTGGCATCTGTGGCATCGGTGGTATCTGTGGCACGGGTGGCATCTGTGGCATGGGTGGCATCGGTGGCATGGGTGGCATGGGTGGCATTGGTGTTGTTCGATGAACCTGTGCCTGGACTGGGAAGGGCTGCCTGTGCTGCTGGAACTCCTAGTAGCCCTAGCCTTGGTAGGTGAGGGCCTGTGGAAAGCCTTGGAAGTGCTGTGACATCACCTGGGGTGGAGGAGCAGACCTGGAGTGGGTGGAAGCAGGTTCAGCTGGGTCTGCAGTGTTGTGAAGAAGACCAGTGATCCTGTCCTTGATCACCTGGTACTGTGATTCGGAGATGTCCATGAGGGTCTGGTTGACGTAGGTGAGGAAGGGCTTGCGGTTGGAGGATGGTATGTCGGTGTGTACCAGCTGAGAGAGGAGATCTACGCTGCTTTTGATGGTGTCACTGATCTCCAGCAGGACAGTGTGGCTCTGCCCCTCTGGTTTGGCTCTCTGCCTGCTTTCTGTGGAGGTGGAGCTGGGTGTGGGTGTGGGTTGGTCTCTTGTGGAAGTGCCCTCTCTTTGCTCCCACTGCATCAGGGGGTCCTCCACGCGCTCCGCCATGGGGATTGCAGTTGTCGGGGGGGAGTCTCCATTGTGGGACGCTCCACAGATACCTGCCTGGACATAGGAGCCAGAAAAGGACTGGCTGTCAACCTTCAAGATCTTCTACTATTGCTTTGCATCTTTCAATTGCCATAAGTAATGGGGGGAGGAAGGGAAAGTCTGGGAAGTGAGCTGGAGGTGTTAAATTCTTCTGTTCTGTAAATGGGGGGGGGGGAAGCATACAATAGAGTTAGGTTTCTATTTCTTGCTTAGCTTTCTTTCCTCTGCGCAACTGCAACCCGCTATCAAAATATGCCAAGGTCAACGGACAAAGGCCTCATCATCACCTGAAGATGCCCATTTGATCATATTCACAACTTCTAATTGGAAGTGTCATCTGAACTGTTGGGGGTGGGAACATTTCCATCACTTTGTATATGTGAATTGCGTGCCTAATTTCTCAGATTCAGAATTCTTTGGTTGCTACCACTTCACTTTCAGTAAAAGATATCTTTTCTCTAAACTAAAGAGTCTAAGTATTTCTTTCCTGGATTTTGAATGGAGCTCCACCTGACACTGGCTCTCTGTGGGCTGCCTGAGAGAGAGGGTTGTCAAAGGGGCTGCTCCTCGGTGGCGGATCTCACCCTCAAAAAAGCTGCACTTGGCCATCACATAGGTCTCCCGGTTGGTGAGCTTGACCGTGGCCTGGCCAGATTTCTTAAGGTGCAGCTTCCCATACCAGGTGTGCCTGTGCTTCCACCACCCGAGGAGCACCTCCGAAGTGTAGCCCAGGCTCTCCACCTGCTCTCTCCAAGCAGCCTGCTTCCTCTTGATGTCTCAATAGAGCCTGTGTCCCTTCCGCCATAGGTACTCATTCTCCCTCAGCCATTCGAGCACCTCATCCTCATGTTCCTCTTCAATGGAGTATTGCCTCCTCTCCTGTTCTCATGTATGCCTCTTCCTTCCTCTGGCAGGGCCATCTGGGCCCTCATCAAAGGGGCTTCGAGGTTCTAGGGGCTGCTCCAGCACACCACCACCACCACCAGCAGTAACAACAACAGTAGCAGCAAAAGCAGGACCAGCAGCACTTGCAGCACCAACAGGACCAGCAGCACCAGGAGCACCAGCAGCACCAGCAGAACCAGCAGCGCCAGCAGGACCAGGAGCACCAGCAGCACCAGCAGGACCAGGAGCAGCAGCAAGATCAGGAGCACCAGGAGGACCAGGAGCACCAGGAGGACCAGGAGCAGCACCAGCAGAGTAAGCACCAGCAGAAGCACCAGCAGAAGCACCAGCAGCAGAAGCACCAGCAGCAGAAGCACCAGCAGAAGCACCAGCACCAGAAGCACCAGCAGAAGCACCAGCACCAGAAGCAGCGCCAGCAGAGTAAGCACCAGCAGAAGCACCAGCACCAGGAGCAGCGCCAGCAGACTAAGCACCAGCAGAAGCCCCAGCACCAGGAGCAGTGCCAGCAGAATCCCCAGCACCAGAAGATCGTGCCCGGGCAGCAGAAGCCCCAGCAGAAGCAGAGTCAGGGCCAGGGGGTGGGATGGTGGCCCTTTCCTTCTTGCTAGGGCTGGCAGCAGATGGCACAGGCTTCCTCTTCTTCCCCATGGTTGTTGGCTGGAGCTGTGTCTGGCAGCAGGTCTTTCCTCTTAATGGTGACCTGCTTGCGAGCTGCATCCTTTTATATCCACGGGCTGACGCAATGCATCCTCCCCGCATGCACAGTGCACGCTTTGCATCCACTCTGCATCCATTCCTTCCGTTGCGCATCCGCTTCGCTGTGCTCCCCCGGAAGCCCTGCGGATGTGCCATCCACTTCCATCCACTTCCATCCGCTAGGCTTCTGTGGAGCATCCGCTTTACGTCTTAGCTACGTCCTCCCCCCGTCCGTTCCTTTCCTTTGTTGTCCACTCTCTTTATGCAAATTTGGGGCACTTTTGAGAGCGGATAACAACAGATGGAAAATTTTCTCGCCCGCTGTGTCCTTTTTACAATTTTTTTGCATCTGTCAGCCTATGTGACAGGCCCTTAATATCTTCAGTGAAATTTATGTGGTGATGTTACTTAATCTGGTGACAAAATGTTTGGAAACCAACCCACAAGTTTGGAGAACAAACCTCTATCTTCATCCTACACTCATGCTGTAGATATATGCCACCATTATGCTTCCTCAGTACGGGTTTGCACGATTTAGCTAGTTCTGAAAATTTACGCTAATTTAAAATAAACAGCTATTCTCTGACCTTGATTTTATCATTTGTAAGTTTCATGACTGTTCATTCTACCTTTCTCAATTTCCATAGAGCACTTATAGGGCTTAGGTCTGAATAGTAGTAGGATAAATTTCCCCTTCTTCCTTATCTGTTAACATTTTGCCCTTTTCATTGTGCGAGTATTTTCCACTGTTTCTTCACTTTGGAATTATTTGGAAAGGTGCTTTTGTATCCGTTTCATTGGAACTGCCACCTATCTTGAACACATTTTACTATTATTGTTTCCTACCATAACATCCAATTTATCATTGCTTATATATATATGAATTCTATATATGCCATTGCTGTTCTAACAAGCAAATTCTCTATGGAAACTAGACCACTAGAGTGAAAGGCAGGTTCATAGTACCAAACTATTCCTGATGTTTCTGTATTTCACATCGTTCCTATAATGTTAGGAAACAAAGAACCACAGCATATTGATATGACCTATGGACAACATTAGACATCAAAACATTCTATTGTACTAACAAAGACAAGGCCACAAGATGATAGCATTAATAAGCCTTCCTCTTTTTGTTCCTTATCAGATATTAATTTATATAATTATTTACAATCTAACTTTGACAGTAATTGCTAATAGACTCCCACATGGCTTATAGACTCATTAGCTTTCTAAGCTTGATCGGGAATGTAGGAATATCTTTGTAAAATATTTCATTCCAGAAGATACAAAACACTGCTTCATAAAAAGACGTCATGTGCTCCTCAAAATAGATATTCTGTGGCTCAGCAGCCCAGAAAATCACCTTAAATAGATCTAAACAAGCAGTGACAACCATGCTGAAAGAGCAGCTCAACTTCCCCGACAAACTACTAATGACACTTTCTACATCTTGTAATAATAAGGAAGAACAATGCTCTCAAAATAAGGTGACTTTGAAGATGCATGATGATTCACACAGCATCTTCTACTCCATAGTTGCCAAGATTTTACTACAAGAACCAACATAGCAGCCAATATGCTGTTGTCTAGATAAGAATTATCAAGGATGATAATCTAGCAAAGTAATTCTGTGAAGCCTTAAAGCAGGGGTCTTCAAACTTGACAGCTTTAAGACTTGTGGATTTCAACTCCCAGAATTCCTCCTCCAGTCATGTTAGCTCAGGAATTCTGGGAGTTGAAGTCCATAAGTCTTAAGCTTGCCAAGTTTGAAGACCCTTGCCTTAAAGAACAAACAGAGCAGTGAAGTTACTTTCCTCTTTTGTCACATCCAGATTGCAGCTCCATGCCTTAAGCCCATGTCACACTGGCCAACGGATGCAAAAAGGACACAGTGGATGAGCAAAATGTTCCATCCGTTGTTATCCGCTCTCAAAAGGGGCAAAAATTTACATAACCGGAGCGGATAACACGGACGTGGGGAGGACGCAGTGCGGATGCAAAGCAGATGCGGAACGGAAGCCCAGCGGATGGGAGCAGATGGGAGTGGATGGCACATCTGCAGGGCTTCCGGGGGGCCACTGCGAAGCGGATGTGGAATGGATGAAGCGGATGCAGAGCGGATGCACAGCAGATGAAGCGGATGAAGAGCGGATGCACAGCGGAAGCCTAGCGGATGTCTGGCGTTAATTGCGCATGCGGGGAGGATGCATTGCGTCAGCCCTGCGGATATAACGGAAGCATCTCGGAAGCAGGTCGCCATTCAGAGGAAAGACCTGCTGCCGGACACATTGACTGCCTTGCCTGCCCTGCCTGCATGTCTGCCTGCCAGCCTTGCTGCCAGCCTCGCTACCAGCCTCCCTGCCAGCCTCCCTGCCAGCCTTGCTGCCAGCCTCCCTGCCAGCCTTGCTGCAAGCCTTTCTGCCAGCCGGTATGCCTGCCAGCCTTGCTGCGTGCCTTCCTGCCAGCCTTGGTTCATGTCTGCCTGCCAGCCTTGGTGCCTGCCTGCCTGCCAGCCTTCCTGCCAGCCTTGGTTCATGTCTGCCTGCAAGCCTTGGTGCCAGCCTTGGTGCCAGCCTTCCTGCCAGCCTGCCTGCCTGCCTGCCTGCCTGCCTTCCTGCCTGCCTTGGTGCCAGCCTCCCTGCCAGCCTTGGTTCCTGCCAGCCTCCCTGCCAGCCAGCAACCCCACAACCATGCGGAAGCACAGCAACCCTCAGCCATCCGCTTCCAGCCCTGGCAAGAGGGACAAGGCTACCATCCCGCCCCTTGGCCCTCACTCTGGTTCTGCTGGGGCTTCTGCAGCACGGGCTCGCTCTTCTGGGGCTGGGGCTTCTGCTGCTTCTGCTTCTGGAGGAGCTGATGACAAGCACTCCAGCACCAGCCACCTCCACAGCATCTGCACCCTTGACCCCTGAGACTGAGCGACCAAGAGGAGTGCCAGAGACTCATTTTTGTCTTATAGCTTGTTGTTAATAAAGTCTATTTTTGATTCACACACTTGCTTCATTTCTTTTTTTTAATAAAGTCTTGCTGGAAACTTTTAGAAATGGTTTAAGCCTTTGTATGCTTGTGGGATGGGTAAGGATAGCTTTGGGATGGGTTAGGATACCTGTGGGATGGGTAATAGTTGTGGGATGGGTTAAGATAGCAGTGGGATAGATAAACCTCCAGTGCAAGCATAGTGGGACTGTATGGTCCACCCTCCCAGGTGCCACATCTACGGCCCTTTATTATCAATAATAATGTAATAATTATCCACACATGTCAACATAAATACAACTTTTTATTAAACGCCCTGTTCATTGTAGGCCAACCAAACATACATGGCCCAATCTCATCCGTGTGATGAGACAGGCAGAAGGAAGCATCCATTAAGCATCTACCATCCTGTCTTGCCACTCCACTACTCCAGCTGGGGAGTTGCACCATTGTCTCAGGAGGTTGCACTGCTTCTTCACTTCATGTGAGGCTCTGTTGGGGCCTTGCACATCCTCAGTGTCGATCAGGTTTCGTCCTTGCCTCCATTCCCCAGGCTCCATGTCCCCATTGCCTTGTTGGAGGTCCACGAGCCTGTTCTGCAAGACTGGGTAGCGGGTGCACATGAGATTGTGCAGGATGCAGCAAGCTTCCATGATCCTCCTCACAGTCTCTATGCAATGCTGCATGGTTGTGAGAAGTGCCTGGAACCTGTTGGCTAGGATGCCAAAGGCGTTCTCCACCACCCGCCTTGCCCTGGACAGCCTGTAGTTGAAGATCCTATCTTCACAGGTGAGGAGTCTGGAGGTGTAGAGCTTCATGAGGTAGGTTGTGAGGGAGAAGGTGTCATCCCCCACGATGAAGTAGGGCACGTCTTGTGTGTCATTGGGCAGGGGTTCTGGATCTGGGAAGCCCACGATGAGGTTGCGTTCCAGCTCCTCCTTGAGGTGACTGGCATTGTATACCTTGGCATCTGAAGATGAGCCGTTGCCTGAAGCATCGATGTACATGAACTTGTATCCAGCATCGACCATGGCGAAGAGGATGATGCTGAAGAAGCCCTCGGAGTTGAAATAAGTGGACCTCGACTTGGCTGGAGATTTGCAGGCCATGTGCTTGCCATCTATGGCTCCAACGATGTGTGGTAAGTTCCACTTCTGATATCACTGCTCTGCAACTTTCTTCCATCCTTCTTCAGTGGAGGGGTACTGGAGGAGCTCCTCCTTGTATTCTTCGATGATGGCCTGCACCACTTCTCTGACCACAATGCTGATGGTGTTGGATGGCACCCTCCAGCTGTACTGCATGCTTCTGTAGGAGATCCTTGAGGCCAGGTGGTGCAGAATGTGTGCCACCTTGAGCCCAGGTTCCAGGCTGGGCCGGAAGTTGGTGCTCTGCTTGGTCAACCTGGGTGTCAGGTGCTGCACAACTTCATCAAACATGGCTGGAGGCATCCTCATGAAGTTCTGGAATGCACGAGTGTCTTCGTTCCTGAGCTCCACCATCAGCTTGTTGTACAGTCCGTCCTCTGCTCTTCTGGTGAACCATCTTTGGATCCAGACTCTTTTTGGCTGCCTCTTTTTCTTCTCGCAGTAGAGTTCACAGAGCCTGCAGATGGCTTCGCACTGTTGCAGAACGATGGTGGCTGCCGAAAGGACTTTGTTACAATCCACGGTGGACATGACTGGATGCTGTGGAAGAGGAAGAGCCAGATGAAGGCTTCAGAGGTCTGCACCGCTGGGCTGCTGTTCTGAAAGTGAAATGCAGGCGAGTTGCTCCCCCTTTTTATAGGCAGTATAGGTTTTCCGCTAGGCATCCTCTAGGCATCCTCTAGGCATCCTCTGGACATCCTTAATATCCGAGATAGGTCCCCTCTGTGAACGTTTTTTCTGCTTTAAACGCTTTGTTTCCGTTCTGCATAGGCTAGGCATCTGTTCTGCATCTGTTCTGCATCCGTTCTGCTTCCTCCCTGCGTCCGGACGGATGGAGCTGCGCAGATGCGTAGCGGATGCCTAGCGGATATAGCGGATGCGTAGCGGAAGCGTAGCGGATGCGTAGCAGATGCAGAATGGATGAACTGGATACATTTTCCGCGCAAAAGTTTTAGGCAGCCCAAAACTTTTGGAGTGGATGAAACGTCAATAAACCGATGCTGGACGGATAGAGATGAAGCAAAACGGAGGCAGTGAGTACATCGCATTTTCGAATGGATGGCAAGGTTTTTTGTCCATTTTACATCCTCTTTGCATCCGTTGGTTCAGTGTGACATGGTCTTTGGCTATGAAATGCAGAACAGAACCTTAATATTGCTATCTGGGAAAAATCACTTACAAAAAAAAAAAAGTTCCTTGAGGATGCCCCTAAATAAGAAGGAAAGCATAAGTAATGGAAAGTTATTTGAAGACATATCACAATACATTTCATGTCCTGATGAAATTTCAAGGATTTGCTGATTGACAATGTGTGCATGTGACCACCCCAGTGCATTGCCCTAAAGCAGGGGTCTCCAACTTAGCAACTTTAAGTTTGCTGGCTGAGGAATTCTGGCAGTCTACAAGTCTTAAAGTTGCCAAGGTTCCTACTCTAAAGGAAATCAGCAAACCTGGGAACAGAAACAAGTATGTGGTTGAATCCATGCATATTCCAGTGAAATTCTTCTTGAACTGCTCTGTAATTACATGTCCACTTAAAGCCCATGTCACACTGATCCAACAGATGCAAAGAGGATGTAAAATGGACAAAAAATCTTGCCATCCATTCGAAAATGCGATGTACTCACTACCTCCGTTTTGCTTCCTCTCTATCCGTCCAGCATCCGTTTATTGATATTTCATCCGCTCCGATGAAACTTTTGTGCCCAAAACTTTTGTGCGGAAAATGTATCCAGTTCGTCCGTTCTGCATCCACTACGCATCCGCTATGCATCCGTTACGCATCCATTACGCATCCGCTATATCCGCTTGGCATCCGCTGCGCATCCACGCAACTCGCATCCGCCCAGACGCAGGGAGGAAGCGGAACAGACGCGGAACAGATGCAGAACAGATGCAGAATGGAAGCAGCATGGAAACAAAGCGTTTAAAGCGGAAAAAACGTTCGCAGAGGAGACCTATCTCAGATATTAAGGATGTCTAGACGATGCCTAGAGGATGCCTAGAGGATGCAAAGGGACACCTATACTGCCTATAAAAAGGGGGAGCAACTCATCTGCATCTCACTTTCAGAACAGCAGCCCACCTGTGCAGACCTCTGCAGCCTTCATCTGACTCTTCCTCTTCCACAGCATCCAGTCATGTCCACTGTGGACAGTACCACAGTCCTTTTGGCAGCCACCATCCTTCTTCAGCATCATCCTCTTCGCCATGGTCGATGCTGACTACAAATTCATGTACATCGATGTTTCAGGCTATGGCTCATCTTCAGATGCCCAGGTATACAACACCAGTCACCTCAAGGAGGGGCTGGAAGGCAACCTCATCGTGGGCTTCCAGATCCAGACCCCCTGCCCAACGACACGAAAGATGAGCCCTACTTCATCATGGGGGATGACGCCTTCTCCCTCAGAACCTACCTCATGAAGCCATACACTTCCAGACTCCTGACCCGTGAAGAGAGGATCTTCAACTACAGGCTGTCCAGGGCAAGGTGGGTGGTGGAGAACGCCTTTGGCATCCTGGCCAACAGGTTCCAAGTACTTCTCACCACCATGCAGCATTGCATAGAGACCGTGAGGAGGATCGTGGAAGCTTGCTGCATCCTGAACAATCTCATGCACACCCATTACCCAGTCTTGCAGAACAGGCTCGTGGACCGTCAACAAGGCAATGGGGACATGGAGCCTGGGGAATGGAGGCAAGGGCGAAACCTGATCGACACTGAGGATGTGCAAGGCCCCAACAGAGCCTCATGGGAAGGGAAGAAGCAGTGCAACCTCCTGAAACACTGGTGCAACTCCCCAGCTGGAACGGTGGAGTGGCAAGACAGGATGGTAGATGCTTAATGGATGCTTCCTTCAGCCTGTCTCATCACACGGATGAGATTGGGCCATGTATGTTTGGTGGGCCTACAATGAACAGGGCGTTTAATAAAGAGTTGTGTTTGTGTTCAAATGTATGGATCAATGCTTACATTGTTATTGGTAAAAAAGGGCCATAGATGTGGCACCTGGGAGGGTAGACCGTACAGTCCCAATGCTTGCACTGGAGATTTATCTATCCCACAGCTATTAGCCACCCCAAAGGTATCCCTGCTCATTCCACAGGTATCCCTGCCCACCCCACTGCTATCTTAACCCATCTCATAAGCATGCAAAGGCTTAAACCATTTCTAAATTTTTCACCAAGACTTTATTAAAAAAAACAAATGAAGGAAGTGTGTGAATCAAAGATAAACTTTATTGAACAACAAGCTGTTAAAAAAAAATGACCCATGTCATGTGTCCAAATAAAGTCCACAGGTAGCCAGCTACCTGGTCTCTGGCACTCTTCTTGGTCACTCGGAGTTGTGCCCAGTCTCAGGGGTGAAGGGTCCAGGTGCTTTGGTGGTGGGTGGTGCTGGAGTGCCTGGCCTCAAGAGGACAACAGGGGATGGTGTGTTGAGAAAGCTCTCGGACAGTTGGCTCAGCCCTGTGATGCTGAGAGGTCCTTCCTGCATGCCATGGGGTGTCAGCCCCAGTACTGATGACAGATGTACTGAGGCCGGGCTTGGCTGTGGGGTGGAGGAAGGAGTAGTGTAGTGGGGCTGTCTGCTCTGCAGCTGGGTGAGGACTGCCGTGGGTGGCATCATTGGCGTGGGTGGCATCGCTGTCATCGGTGGCATCATTGGCATGGGTGGCATCGCTGTTGTCGGTGGCATCATTGTCGTGGGTGGCATCGGTTGCATCAGTGAAACAGGTGGCAACGGTGTCACCCGATGACTCTGTGCCCGGACTGGGAAGGGCTGCTGCCTGTGCTGCTGAACCTCCTGGTAGCCGTAGCCCTGGTAGGTGAGGGCCTGTGGGAAGCCTTGGAATGGGAGGGACAACACCTGGGGTGGAGGACCAGACCTGGACTGAGTGGGAACAGGTTCCTCTGGGTCTGAAGGGTTGTGAAGCAGCTCAGTGATCCGGTCCTTCACCAGCTGGTACTGTGGATCCGCCATTTCCTTGAGGGTCTGGTTGACATAGGTGAGGAAGGGCTTGCGGTTGTAGGATGAGGAGTCGGTGTGGACCAGCTGAGAGAGGAGATCTATGCTGGTGCGGATGGTGTCCCTGATCTCCAGCAGGACAGTGTGGCTCTGCCCCTCCTGCTGTCCAGCTCTCTGTCTTTCTGCGGAGGTGGAGCTGGGTGGTGGTGGATGCGGCTAGGACTGTGGTGGACTCGATGTCTCCTTTCTCCCACCGCACCAGGGAGTCCTCTACGCACTCCACCACGCTTACCACACCTGTCCGCGGGTTCTCCGCCATAGCACGCTCCACAGAAACCTGCCTGGAGACAGGGACTGACTCTCGGCTGGAAGAGGACTGGCTCTCAGCAGGCTGCCGGAGAGAGAGGGTTGTGAGAGGGGCTGCTGGTGCTCCTCGGTGGCGGACCTCACCCTCCAGGAAGCTGCACCTGGCCATGACGTAGGTCTCTCTGTCTGTCAGCTTCACAGTGGCCTGGCCAGATTTCTTCAGGTGCAGCTTCCCGTACCAGGTGTGCATGTGCTTCCACCAGCTGAGGAGCACCTCCGAAGTGTAACCCATACTCTCTGCCCTCTCTCTTCAAGCTGCCTGCTTCCACTTGGTGTCCCTGTAGAGCCAGTGTCCCTTCCGCTACAGATAGTCATTCTCTCTCAGCCACTCCAGCACCTCATCCTTGTGCGCCTCCTCAATATAGTATTGCCTCCTCTCCCATTGTCGCATACGCCTCTTCCTCCCTTTGGCTGGACCAGATGGGCCCTCATCAGAGGGGCTCCCAGGTAGTAGGGGCTGCTCCTCCACACCACCAGCAGCAGGAGCAGCACCAGCAGAATCATCATCATCATCATCCTCACCAGCAGGATCATAATCATAATCATAATCATCATCATCATCATCATCATCAGCAGCAGCAGCAGCAGCAGCAGGACCAGCAGGACCAGGATCAGCAGCAGTAGAATAAGCACCAGCAGGGCCAGAAAGTTCAGGAGCACGAGCAGGACCAGGAGCATGAGCAGGACGAGCAAGACCAGGAGCACGAGCCGGTCAAGCAGGACCAGCAGGACCAGAAGCAGCTTCAACAGAGTAAGCAACAGCAGAAGCCCCAGCACCAGCAGAAGCACCACTACCAGGAGCAGGGTGTCAGCACCAATACCGATGACAGATGTATTGAGGCCGGGCTTGGGTGTGGGGTGGAGGAAGGAGTAGTGTAGTGGGGCTGTCTGGTCTGCAGCTGGGTGAGGACTGGCGTGGGTGGCATCTGTGGCGTGGGTGGCATCTGTGGTGTGGGTGGCATCTGTGGCCTGGGTGGCATCGGTGGCGTGGGTGGCATCGGTGGCGTGGGTGGCACCGGTGGCGTTGGATGTACATGTGCCTGGACTGGGAAGGGCTGCTGCCTGTGCTGCTGGACCTCCTGGTAGCCATAGCCTTGATAGGAGAGGGCCTGTGGAAAGCCTTGGAAAGGCAATGACATCACCTGGGGTGGAGGAGCAGACCTGGACTGGGTGGGAGCAGCTTCATCTTGGTCTGGAGGGTTGTGAAGCAGATCAGTGATCCTGTCCTTCACCACCTGATACTGGGGTTCCGCCATGTTCATGAGGGTCTGGTTGACATAGGTGAGGAAGGGCTTTCAGTTGGAGGATGGGGCGTCGGTGTGTACCAGCTGAGAGAGGAGATCTACGCTGCTCCTGATGGTGTCTCTTATCCCAGCAGGACAGTGTGGTTCTGTCCCTCCAGTTTGCCTCTCTGCTTTTCTGTGGATGTGGAGCTGGGGGTGTATGCGGGTTGGGCTGTGGTGGAAGTGCTGTCTCCTTTCTCCCACTGCATCAGGGGGTCCTCCAGGCACTCTGCCACAGGTAGTACAGCTGTTGGGGGGTTCTCCGTCGTGGCACACTCCACAGATACCTGCCTGGAGACAGGAGCTGACTCTCTGCCAGAAGAGGATTGGCTCTCAGCGGGCTGCCTGAGAGAGAAGGATGTGAGAGGGGCTTCTCCTCGGTGGTGGATCTCACCCTCCAAGAAGCTGCACTTGGCCATCACGTAGGTCTCTCTGTCCGTCAGCTTGACCGTGGCCTGGGCAGATTTCTTGAGGTGCAGCTTCCCGTACCAGGTGTGCATGTGCTTCCACCAGCCGAGGAGCACCTCTGAAGTGTAGCCCAGGCTCTCCGCCTTCTCTCTCCAAGCAGCCTGCTTCCTTTTGGTGTCACGATAGAGCCTGTGTCCCTTCCACCATAGATACTCGTTCTCCCTCAGCCACTCCAGCACCTCATCCTTATGTTCCTCTTCTATGTTGTATTGCCTCCTCTCCTGTTCTCGCATCTGCCTCTTCCTCCCTTTGGCAGGGCCATATGGGCCCTCATCAGAGGGGCTTCGAGCTTGTTGGGGCTGCTCCTCCACACCACCACCACCAGCAGCAGCAACAACAGTAGCAGCAAAAGCAGGACCAGCAGCACCAGCAGCACCAGGAGCACAAGCAGGACCAGGAGGAGCGCCAGCAGAGTAAGCACCAGCAGAAGCACCAGCACCAGGAGCAGCGCCAGCATAGTAAGCACCAGCAGAAGCACCAGCTTAATGCTCGGCATCCGTTCCGCTTCCGCTGTGCATCCGCTAGGCTTCCGCTGTGCATCCGCTTTATCCGCTGTGCATCCATTGTGCATCCGCTTCATCTGTTCGGCGTCCGTTCTGCATCCACTGTATCCGTTCCGTGTCCGCTTCACTGAGCCCCCCCGGAAGCCCTGCAGTTGTGCCATCCGCTCCCATCTGCTTCCATCCGCTGGGCTTCCGTTCTGCATCTGCTTTGCATCCGCCCTGTGTCCTCCCTGCGTCTGTGTTATCCGCTCCGGTTATGCAAATTTTTGCCCCTTTTAAGAGCGGATAACAACGGATGGAACATTTTGCTCATCTGCTGTGTCCTTTTTGCATCCGTTGGCCAGTGTGACATGGGCTTTACATCATGAAAAAGTTGATCTTATGGAATCATGGGTAACTTGAGCAATCCCTGTCTTCGTGGGTCCTGTAAATAATCTGTGCTTTGGATAGAAAGCCTCCTAAGGTGTGGAACTATCCTCTGGCAAATGAAAAATCATCATGGGCAACATATCATCTCATTTGAGAAAGAAAAACTGCTAAAAAGAATGCCAAAATCCACTAAAAATATATACCTTAGCAGAAGCTCTGAGACAAAAGAAATGTATAGTAATTGATTGGTTATGTGCCATCAAGTGAGTGTCAACTCTCAGCAACCACATATATTTTCCCCCATGACAATCTATTTTCAACATTCTATCATGACTATAACTAAATAAATTCAGCTTGCTATTTTGTTCTTCACTTCTTTATGTCTGCCTTTTATATCATTAGAGCCTTCTCTAGAGAGCCTGGCTTAATGTAATGCTTTGTAGCTAGGACATGGAGCTGAGTCTTTGCATAATGTGTCCAAAGAAGGATAATTTGAGTCTGTTCATTTAGCCTCAAGTGAGAACTCTGGATTGATTTGTTCAATTATCAATGTGTTTATTTTCTTGCATGGAAGGAATGTAAAGTTTTTCTTTATGCTTTGCTGGATGACTAGAAGTTCAAGATTGCATCCATTTTGAATTCTGATATAGAAGACAACTGATTATTTTCAATACAACTTGATAGACCCAACACATTTTGGGACATTGGTATAATAAGGAATCAGTTTGTCAGTGGTAAAAAGTATAAATTGTACAACCTCTAACCAGTGTGAAGACAAAAACCCAGAAAGTAGCTTAGCCGGTTTTTCTTATTCAGAGGATGATGAGTAATGCTTGATTGAAATACCTCCAGTAGATGGATCAAACTGCAAAACATGGTGAGTTGTGAATTCTGTCACTTCTTTCAGAGAAAGATGGATTGGGGATAATCTTTCATTATGAGCTTTCCTCCCCACCCTCTTTTTCATCTTCCTTTTCTTTCATTTTCACAGAATGGCTGATGAGATCTTTTGGAATTTCAGATTCACTTGGATTCAGAGGTGGTATTCTGACCAGTTCTGGAAAACTGGTAGTGGAAATTTGGAGTAGTTTGGAGAATTGGCAAATACCATCTCTGACTGGAGATTTTACAGTTTACTTCCCCTTGCCACGCCCACTAAGCTACACCCACAAAACTGGTAGTAAAAAAATTTGAATCCCACCACTGCTTGGATAGATCCAAAGGAAACAACATGATTGGACACAGAAAGACATTACATCTAAATATGTTTCTCAAGTACACATTATAAACCAATAGGTTCTAATGGAGAAAACTGGAAAATGTCTTAAATAGATGTCTTGTAAGTGACCTGGTTTTTAAATTAACACTATGAAAAGAGAAAGCTCTTCCTATTTGCTTTGCAAGCTACAAGATCATAAACTTCCCAGTTGGATCATTATTTTCCACCCAATACCTGCTAGACACTTAACATAAAACTATTTTTTTTTGGTACCTAAACTAAGCAACCCCAGGGTGTCACAGGGAGAGAGTTTGAGGAGCTATAAAAATTGTCCAGTGAAAGTAATCCTTTTGTAAGTCAATCAATGGATTTTTCTCTTTGCTGCTTCTTTGAGTCACAGCAGGTGGTCTAGGAAGAATTTCTCCAATGCTATAAGTATTAGAATTTATTTTACAAACTTTAATTAATTGTAGTTATTTTGACATCTTCTCCTGCATAGTTCCTCTTCAACAACTGATGCTAAAGTTAAAGTCAGCAATCACATAGACCATCCAAAACAGAACTTCCCCTGTATCAGCCATCCTTCTATTTTCTATTCATCATGTAAACTTTGCTTGGGAACTGCTTTGTTTCTGTGTCTAATCCCATTATGTTAATAAAGTAGCTAGAATTGCCAAAAGCTTCTTCTGAGAGTAACTTGAAGGACTCCCTTGACTCAGTGATTATACCAGAAAGCATCAATGATCAGTGTCTGCATGGAAAGGAATTGGCTTAGTCTTGGGCTATACACAGCTCAGTCCTTGGATATTTCTTATCCTATACCTGATGCCTAATTTTTTAAGACTATTCTGAACCAATGATGATTAATTAACATTTAAGAATAATTGGGTTTAATATTTATCATATTAATCTAAACCGATATTTCTTACAGTTTAAACAGAACTTTGTAAAATCCATTTCCCCGATTTTTTTTTCATTTTTTACACAACATTATTCCAGCAAAATTCAGGTGGCTTCTTGGCTTACAAACTGAGTGTGCATGTGTGCGTGAGTGAATGGATGGGTGTAGTAAAAAATGTGTACAAGATAATGTTGCCAAACAGAAGCTTAATTCACATTCAGAACTGTGTTAATAAAAATCAGCTCAAAAGCAAATTTTTGATAATCTCAATTCAAATTCCAAATTCAAAGTTCTGCTTCAAATTCAAAGAAGTTCTCTGTCTTAATTTCCCAGAATAAACTTGACTGCAGATCTATCTGCATGAGTAATAATATTATGATTTGTCTAGTCTTGAGAGCAAAGAACCATTAGTACTATGTAAGTTATCTTCTGTTCAATATCATATAATGATAAACATTAGATACATAAGTAATAACTGGATTATCACCTTCATTTTGATCCTTGAAAGAGACTGAAATAGTCTGTAGAAAGATATGAAATCAAATAGCTCAAATGAAACAGAAACAAGGAAGGACTCATTGCCATCTCTTTTAGATAGAGTAGACAAGTAGTCCTTGACTTACAACACTTCATGTAGTAACCACTCAAAGATACGACACTGAAAAAAGTGAGTCATGACTGTTTTTTACACTTACAACCATTGCAGAAAAACTCACTTAACAAATGTTGCACTTAGCAACATAAATTTTGGACTCATGTGGTCATAATTTGGGAACTACCTGTATTTTCTTTCCCCCTTCTCAATTAATAAAAGGCTACCTTAACAGCTTTCTATGATAATAACTTTGATAATAATCACAGTCACTTGTGTAGGCTGCCATTTTTCCTAACATCATGAATCAACATTATCCAACTCACAATCCTTCGGAAGTGCTATATTTTTAACTCCTAATTAAAAATGTCACAAATAAAATAAGTTGCCATATTGGAAAAGATATATTTATATTATGAAAGGACTGCAGGGGAGTAGAAAGGCAACATTGTGTAGCAGCTGAGCACCCCAGACTAAAACTGAATTATTGATAAATTCCATTTTCACAGGAAATATTGGACAGCGGATAGGCCGAAAAGAAAAGGTGATCTAGTAATTTCAGTGTCTGTCCCATGGGAGCATGTTGTAGTCTGAAATATTAGAAAAGCATCTGATTGTTTATCCCAGAAGAGTGAACTCTAGCAGAAAGGCTCAGCATCCTACTAAATGAGGGTTCCCAGGATTCTTTGTGTTAAGCCATAATGGTCAATCTGGTATAATGAAACCAATTTAAATGTATAACACAGATAGATTGAGTTTTTAGATTCAGGAGCCTGGCTGGAGCGTACAGCTCTTGAGAGCACTTTTGTAAATTCTGGGCTGAATATAGGCAAGTCCTTGTTTCCTAGATCTTTAAAAATGAGGTACCAATATCAAAATCAATTTAATTTGTCATTTACTCATCTATGTATACTGCTCCTTTTGGTTATGTGTCTTTTAGCAATGGATACCTACATTTTTTTAAATTGTAAACTACTTTGATTCACTTCTTGTTCTTGAATAACAAAAGTGGAAAACAAACTTTTATAAACTAACTAATCAATCAGAGCTTACATGGACTAAGAGCTGAGTAGTGCATTGTGTGGTCTTCTAGCTCTAAAAGAATGTTTCTTGAGCTCAGTAGCTCCATGATGTAGACTAGGAATTATTTAGGACAGCTGCTAAATAGTGCTATAGCAGCCTTCCCCTAACTCATGTCCTGTAGTTGTTTTGGACTACAGTTCTCATTATGTGCTGCATAGAAAGGACTGGCTTGTAGGCCGACAGATCTGGAGAGCACCAGGTGAAAGTTGCTATTCACAGGCTTTTTCTTTAAGATAAATTCTTGATAAAATTCAGCAATAATCCAACCTAAAGGTTTGACAATTCCTCAAAAGTTTTGGGGGTCCATAATTAGTTTCCATGGAATAGATTTCAATTAAAGCAAGAATATGTGCAGCGGCCCTGAATTCTCAATTTAATTTTCTCTCTTGGTCTCAAATAGCCTGAATCAGTCAGGCTTCTATATGTGGTGCAGAGCTTATCTGTTTGAATGGGCCTTCTGGGACAAATGAGGTGAAAGGGGCATAAGAAAACATAGGTTAAGGATGTTTTCCCCCCAGTGTGCTTGATTATTTCCCTGCTTTTGTATGTGCATGCACTCTGCCTCCCTGTTCAACAGCATCACATTACATTTCAGGGTTATTTCTATTGCTATATTACACACACACACACACACACACACACACACACACACACACACACACCAATTTCCAGGCATAAAATTTAGTGACAGGGCTAGAGGACAAAGGGTTTTTATATTTTGATAGCAACTATTATCTACTTCCTTTCAATTTATTTAAACTCAAAAGGATCTGCAGGTTATTATTCATAACTATCTCATTTTTCCTCAAGCATGGCATAGCATTTTAAACCTCAGAACAGCCCCATAGGTAAACTATACAGGAAATATGTATTCACACACCCTAGCTTCAGTCACGTTTCAAAGTATATGCCAGGCTATGTTTAGCTAGAAACAATATTTATCATGTTAAATTACTAGAGTATTCAGTCATTGTGCTTGATATGTAGCTGTTTCGGAAGATGGAATGAAGCACAGAGATAATTTAATGTCTTAAAGTTTTGTCTACTTATGATCCATGGATGAGAGGATTCTATAGTTATGTTTTCAACAAAGAATAAATATTGTTGTAGTAACAAAATGAGATTTAATTTGCATTAATAATCTTTTCTAGAATTAGTAATATTTATAAGCAATAAATAAATAAAATTCTAGCATAGGTCTATTCAGTTTCTCCCCATCTCAATTTAACTATTCAGATTAGCAATGTATCAAATAATTTAACAAATAAAAGTAGAAATCCAAATAATCCTTATTTTTGGTTCTGCGGTGGTTTTACTTTTGAGGTTGTAGGAACGAAGCTGGTCTATGTGTCGCTTCCATTCCTTCCTATCGTCTAGTGTTAGTTGGTAGGACCGGGGCCCTGTGACCTGTGTGATGGTGGCTGGCAGCCATAGAGGGTCCCAGGTGAGGTTCTTGGCAAAGACTAGGTCGCCGATTTCAAAGGTATGGTATTTTCTTGAGGAGTCGAGGGGCTTGTCCCATGTATAGGTGGGGTGTAACCTGTCCAGGTAGGACCGTAGTTTCCTACCCATTAATAGTTCAGCCGGGCTTTTATTTGTAGGGGTGAGACCTCCTAGGAGTGATATGTTGCAATGTTAGTAAATGGTTGAGTTTGTCTTGCACGTCCCCCTTGTCCATTCTCTCTAGGCCTTCTTTAGTATATCTAACCATGCGTTCAGCCCTGCCATTTGCAGCCAGATGACAGGCGCGGTTAATGTGTGATGGACACCCTGGGCAGCCAGGTATTGTTCGAACTGCAAGGCGGTAAACTGAGGCCTGTTGTCTGAAACCAGTACATCTGGTAGCCTGTGCATTGCAAATAGTTTGTCGAGCTGTTTCATGACAGCCTCGGTGGTTGTGGAAGCCATGAGGATGACTTCCAACAAGTTCGAGTATGCATCGACAACAATCAAAATGGTGTTTCCCTTCGTTGGCCCCACGAAGTCAATGCGCACCTTAGACCACGGGCCCCAGGGAGTTTCCCAGTCTCGTATAGGTGCCTATGGGGGGGTAGGCCTCGCTTTCTGACAGGCGTGGCATGTTGCAACCCAGCATTCTATGTCTTTGTCCAGCCCTGGCCACCAGACATAACTCCTGGCCAGGGTTTTCATCTTGACTATGCCCGGGTGACCCTCGTGCAACATGCCTAGGATGGTTTCTTGGAGGCTCCATGGGATTACCACCCTGTCACCCCATAAGATGCACCCCTTTTTGAAAGACAGCTCGGTCTGTCTGGCACGGAAAGGTTTAAAAGTTTTTTTCTTCCTCCGGCCAGCCTTTACCTACCCAGTTCAATATACGTGCTGTCAAAGGGCCTTTGGCTGTGGCTCTCGCGACGTTGGCGGCAGTCAGCGTCAGCTCTGGACAGGTCTCCAGTTGGAATGTGGAAGTAGTCGGAGCAAGATCATGTTCTGTGATGGGCAACAGGGAACGGCTTAGGGTGTCGGCGTGTGAGTTGGCTTTGCCGGGTCTGTGGAGTAGCGTGTAGGAGTAGGCAGCGAGGAATTCAGGCCACCTCATCTTTCTAGGAGACAGAATGTTCGGGGTTGGCTTGTTTCCTGCCAGGATTCCAAGGAGAGGCTTGTGATCGGTTATGATAGAAAAGGGTCTACTGTAAAGGTATTCATGGAATCATTTGACCCCGTTGACGATTGTCAGGGCTTCACGATCGAGTTGGCTGTAATTGCATTCCACTTTGGAGAGAGTCTTTGAGTAAAAGGCGACCGGTGCCTCTCTGCCATCTGGAAGCCGGTGACTCAGGATGGCGCCGACCCCAAAAGGTGAAGCATCGCAGGTGACTGTCAGCAGCAGGGTGTTGCTAAACTGGATAAGAACGGTGTCCGACATTAATAGATCCTTAATACCTTGGAAAGCTTTTTGGTCCCAGTGACCCCAAGTCCAAATGGGTTTTTTTATCTAGCAGCTGATGTAGAGGTTCTGCTATTGTCACCTTATGGGGCAGGAACACATTGTAAAAGTTTATGAGGCCTAGGAATGCCTGGAGATCAGTTTTGTTTCTTGGTCTGGAAGCATCTTTGATAGCCTTTACCTTCTTTTCAGTTGGGTGAATGCTATGCTTATCGATTAAATAACCCAAGAATTCAACCCGGTTAGTGGCCAGTTCACATTTCTCTTTCTTGACTTTTAGGCCTGATTTTCTAAAGCTAGTTAAGACTTCTCTTAGCCTGGTCTCTAGCTGGTTGGCGTTTTTTGCTGAGACCAGTACATCATCAAAGTATGGGATGACACCTTTGATTCCGTTTAGTAGGCGTTCCATGAGGCTTTGGAAAACACCTGGGGCAACGCTAACACCGAATTGGAGGCAGTTACATTTGAATGCCCCTCTATGCATTACTATCATTTGTGCCTCTGCTGTTATTGGATCAACGGGTAGTTGCTGATAAGCTTGTGCTAGGTGGAGTTTTGCAAATATTTTTCCTCCCCCTAGCGAGTGCAATAAATGTTGCACCACTGGCACTGGGTATGCGCTTTGTTGGAGCGCGTGGTTCAGGGTTGCTTTATAATCCCCACAGATGCGCACTGACCCATCTGGCTTTACCAGTGTTACAATAGGGGTTTCCCACTTGGCGTGGTCGACTGGTTCTAAAAACCCTTGTGCTGTCAACTTATTCAACTGTTCATCAATTTTTGGTTTAAGCGCGAATGGAACACGTCTGGCCTTTAAGCGAATGGGGGCTATTTTCGGGTCTAGGCTAAATGAGATTGGGGTCCCCTGGTACTTGCCTAGAGTCCCGTCGAATACATCTTGGAATTCATGGAGTAGGTTCTCCTCCCAGTTGGTAGTAGCGATGCGGTTGATACCGGTCATCCCAATTCCAAGAGGCACGAACCATTCGATTCCTAGCAGGCTAGGGCGGTCACGGCCGATGATAGTTAGGGGCAAGACTTCTGCATTCGTTTGTCTCATGGTGGCTGCTGACTTTTTCGCTGCTTTGGTGACAGTTGCCTCAGCAGTGGCCTCAGCCACGGTTATATTCGGCCTATTGAGTAGTTTGCTCTGATGGGTAGAGTCTTTCAGGCTGAGGAGTACACGGTCTCTCATAGCCTCGTCCATGTTTTGAAACTCACATGCCCCTCCAATGTGTCTCAAGGCCGCCAAAAAGTCTGCAATGGTTTCATCCTCCTTCTGGTCCCTTTTTTAAAATTCATGTCGTTTGATGAGATTTGAGACCACTGGTGCATAGTGTGTTTGGAGCATTTGGTTCAGGTCGGACAAGATCATCTGCTTGACATCTCTGGATTTCACCAGCGCCTTCGCCATTTTGAATACGGCCGGTCCACAGTGTGTAAGGAAGACAGCCCTCTTTCTTTGATCCAAGATTTCTTCCATCTCATTGCTTTCTAAGAACATAAGAAAGCGATCGATATATGATTCCCAATCCTCTACATCTGGATTGAAGGGTGCGGGTGGCTTGTTGTTACCAGCCATCTCTATCGCTCGGTTCAGATTGCCATGTGCTTCAGTTTCTGCTTCTACGACGATCCCATCCTCGTCACCAGTGTTCTGTCTGGAAAGACACACAGGAGATCGGGTTCCAAACAACAACTCTTTATTTCAAACCACTAGGTAAAGAAATGGAACATAGCCAAAGCCACGGCAATCCTTTATATAGCAGCTAGCCTGCCGGCTTGTGGCCAATGACAGTTATTTAATTCTTCCCGCCATTTGGCGGCTTCCCAGATTGGTTCCTAGCGAACCAATCCGTAAGTGGCCTTTTCGGCCAATCAGAATGGAGTACTTGGAACCTACCAAGTTCCATACAGAACAACACATTAAAGAGTAACAAAGGGAAAATTCAGAAATTCGTTAAAAACAAAAGAGACAAAACAATTATATCTTTTAAAAGGGGAAGCTTCTAATTATGCATATAAGAACCTTCGCAATATCATTTTTTGAGCCTGCAAATGACAGAGTGCCATTGTTATTCCATTTTTATTTGGGCCACTGCCCCAAATTGTATACTATGTTTTCCCAAAAATAAGACATTGTCTTATTTTTTTTGCCACCAAAAAAGGCATTAGGTCTTACTTTCAGGGGATGTCATCTACTGACTAACTTCACTGGCGCGTGTCAGAGACATTTAGGAACTTCTTCTTTTGCAGCTGACAAGGGTTTCCTGAAAGCCTCCGCAGCCGATAACAGAGCTTTGGATTGATCCTGAGCTTTGTTATCAGCTACAGAGACCTTCAGGAACATCTTGCCAGCTTGTCAGTTGCAGAAGAAATGGGCTGGCAAGGCAAGTGTTGGGGTGTCCGAGGCCTGGCTACAAGTATCCAAAATAAATAGTAGGGCAGCTCCTCTCTCCCATAGCTTAATTTTTACCTGAGCACTCTGAAGTGGGCGGGATCTTAATTAGGGCTTATTTTGGGGAGAGGGAGAGGGCTTATATTGGATGTACATATAAAAATCAAGCTAGAACTTACTTTCAGGGTAGGACATGTTTTTGGGAAAACTGGGTATATAATTGTATACATAAGAAGAATATTAAAGATGACACATAATATACTGGAATGTAACACATTATTAATATTATTAGGGAATATAAAAATGAGGGAACAAATATGACACTCCACTCTAATGTGGAACTGTCACAAGAGGTAGCTAATATACCAATCATCAGTTTTAATAATGGGCCATAATTAGGGCTCCAGGTAAGCTTATTTTTTTAAAAAGATTTATATGCCCACCCACCTTAAGCAACTCAGGGTTCATTACAACAATAATTAAACCAATAAATAAAACAAACATGTTCTGTATTAAAATAGTAGACTCTTAAATGCATGATTCTGATTGGCTAAGAAAGCCAGTATAGGGATTGGTTCACTAGGAACCAATCCACATAGCTGCTTAAAGGCGGCAAAAATGAATATCTGTCATTGGCTACAAGCTGGCAGGCAAACCGCTATAAAAAGGCTGCCGCGGCTTGAGCCAATATTCCGTTCTGCAACTACTGTTAACAAATAAAGACTTTGTTGTTGGAACCCGGTCTACCTCGCATTTCTTCTGGACGGAACACTGGCGACGAGGATGGGATCGTCCTAAAAGGCGAGACTGAGCATGCGGCAACCAAAACCAGACTGAAGACAATGGCTGGAAATAACGCGCCGCCCGCACCATTCAATCCCAATGAAGAGGATTGGGAATCCTACGTAGACCGTTTCCAAATGTATTTGGAAAGTAACGAGATGGAAGAGATCTCAGACCAGCCTAAGAGGGCTGTTTTCTTGACACATTGCGGGCCCATGATCTTCAAAATGGCCAAGGCATTAGCCCCGAGATGTGAAGCAAATGGCTTGGCCTGAGCTTCAAAGAATACTGAAGGCCCACTACGCTCCGGTGGTGTCAAACCTTATCAAGCGGCACAAATTTTACCTAAGAGACCAGAAAGAAGGCGAGACCATCACTGATTTTGTGGCAGCTCTCCGACAACTGGGGGGAGCCTGTGAGTTCCTGAACTTAGATGAAGCGATGCGGGATCGAGTAATATTGGGTTTAAGAGATTCTAATTTACAAAGCAAGCTGTTAAATAAACCCAACATAACCGTAGCCGAAGCCATCACAGAAGCCACAGCCTCTGAAGCCGCGAAAAAATTGGCGGTCAAAATGAAGCAGATGAATGCGAACAACGACGAAACGAGCCTAGCCAGAGGGAAGAAACAATTTCCCACCACCACGCACCACGAAGATTTTGATGAGATGTCAGAATCCGGAGAGGAAGATGACAAAGTCCACCGCCTATACACCAACAAAAAAGGGCGCGAAAAAAGAAATTGGCGGGAATGTGCTGGCTGCGGAGGAAACCATCCTCAAGCCAATTGCAGATTCCTTGATGCCATCTGCAGAGCTTGTAAGAAAAGGGGGCACATCGAGAAGGTCTGCAGAAATAAAAAAAAATTACAGCCCAAACAGACGTAGCAACTCTCCCCCACAAGCTGAGCCAAAACAAACCGAGAGAAAGTGGCAGCAGAACAAATGAGCCAGTAACCGAGAAAAAACGCACCAGACTTTCACTATTGGAAGCGCTCAGACAGAAAGCGGGAAGAAAGTAAAAATAATAGTAAAAATAGAAGGCAGCTCCTGCGAAATGGAGGTAGACTCAGGGTCTTTCCTATCAATGGTGTCATGGGACACAATCAAACAACTGGTCCCAAATATCAAAGTTAAGGAGCTCCAGAGACAAAAATTAATCCTAAAAGACTACCAAGAAAACTGAATTCCTGTGGTAGGCCTAGGACATTTCCGAGTCGCCTACAAACAACATGTCAAAGTACTACTGTTGACCGTAGTCGACTGAGACTGACCAAGCCTCCTGGGCATCGAATGGTTCACACCATTGGGCATCGGAATGACCGGAGTAGACCGGGTGGTCGCAACCGACTGGGAAGAAAGCCTGATCCACAAATTCCAGGATGTTTTCGACGGCTCCCTAGGTAGGTATCGGGGGACCCCAATTTCCTTAGTTTAGACCCCCAGGTAGCCCCTAGAAGACTAAAAGCCAGATGAGTTCCTTTTGCTCTAAAAGCAAAAATAGAGGAACAACTAAATAAATTAATAGACCAAGGGGTTTTGGAACCTGTTGACCATGCTAAATGGGAAACGCCAATTGTAACACCAATTAAACCTGACAGGTCAATTCGCATCTGCGGAGACTACAAGGCTACCCTGAACCACGCATTGCAACAAAGCGCATACCCGGTGCCAGTCGTACAACATCTACTACATTCACTTGGGGGAGGAAAAGTTTTCACTAAACTAGATCTAGTGCAAGCTTACCAAGAGCTTCCAGTAGACCCCTTAACAGCTGAGGCACAGACAATAGTGACCCACAAAGGAGCATTCAAATGCAACAGACTCCAATTTGGAGTAAGTGTAGCCCCAGGCGTTTTTCAAAGCCTCATGGAACGCCTATTGAATGGAACAAGAGGGGTCGTACTGTATTTCGACGACATCTTAATTTTGACCAAAGACTAAGAGATGTACTAACAAAATTCAGAGAATCTGGCCTAAAGGTAAAAAAAGAAAAATGCTGCTTAATGACTGATCGTGTCAAATTCCTGGGCTACTTAATAGACGGAGAGGGTATACACCCTACTGACAAAAAGGTCAAAGCCATTAAAGACGCACCAGAGCCAAGAAACAAAACTGAATTGCAGGCATTTTTGGGACTAATAAATTTTTATAATGTATTCCTACCCCACAAAGCGACAATAGCGGAACCATTACACCGATTACTGGATAAAAAACAATTTGGACTTGGGGTTATAGAGAAAAAAAAAGCCTTCCAAAAAATTAAAAATGTATTAACATCAAACACCGTTCTTATCCAGTTTAGCAACACACTTCCATTGACGGTGACCTGCGACACCTCACCGTTTGGAGTCGGTGCCATCCTGAGCCACCAATTGCCAGATGGGAGAGAGGCACCCATCACCTATTATTCAAAGACTCTGTCTAAAACTGAACGTAACTATCGTCAACTAGACAGAGAAGCCCTGGCAATCGTCGCCGGAGTGAAACGCTTCCACGAATATCTATGTGGAAGAACGTTTTTGATAGTAATGGATCATAAACCACTACTAGGAATTTTGGCGGGAAACAAGCCTACACCGAACATTTTGTCCCCGTGAATGACTAGATGGTCAGAATTTCTAGCGGCCTACTCTTATACATTGACACATCCCCCCGGGAAGCAAATCTCCCATGCAGATGCGTTGAGCAGAGCGCCATTACTGACTACAGAGGAAGACCCGGCACCGACGATGAGCACTTTGCAGATAGAGACATGCCCCGATCTACCGATATCTGCAAACGATGTTGCCAGACCTACCACAAAGGACCCATTGACTGCCCACATACTGAACTGGGTAGGTAAAGGCTGGCCAGAAAACCAAAAAACTGAAAACTTTAAACCTTTCCGGACCAGACAAACCAAACTCTCGATTCAAAAAGGTTGTTTATTGTGGGGTGATCGGGTAGTTATCCCTCCTAAATTACAAACTAGGATACTGGGTATGCTTCACGAAGGCCACCCTGGTATTGTTAAAATGAAAAGTCTGGCTAGAAGCTATGTCTAGTGGCCGGGTATAGATAGGGACATCGAATACTGGGTAAATTCTTGCAACAAATGCCAAAGAACCAGGCCTTGCCCATCACAGGCACCAATAAAGGACTGGGAAACCCCACGAGGCCCCTGGTCATGAATCCACATTGACTTTGCGGGTCCTACTAAGGGACATACCTTCCTAATTGTCGTAGATGCATATTCAAATTGGCTGGAGGTTAAAATTATGCCATCGACGACAACTGAAACCGTCATTAAACAACTTGACAAACTCTTCGCAACCCACGGCCTGCCGGACATCCTAGTGTCCGACAACGGGCCACAGTTAACAGCATTCAATTCGAACAATAGCTAGCCTCCCTAGGTATATGCCATGCTCTAACCTCCGGCCCACCCGGCTGCAAATGGTAGGGCGGAGAGAATGGTCAGGTTTACCAAAGAAGGTTTAGGAAAAATGGACATTGGGGATGTCCAAGACAAAATTAACCGTCTATTCACCCTCCAGCATATCACACCCAGTAGTATAACAAATAAAAGCCCGGCGGAACTACTGATGGGAAAAAAACTTAGGTCACAATTAGACAGATAGCACCCGAATTATACACCAGAGAAACCCCCCGATTCCTACACCGTTTCAGGACATTTGAAATCGGCGACCTAGTCTATGCAAAAAAATTCACCGGGGACCCCTTTGGCTTCCAGGCACAATCACACAAATTACAGGCCCCCGGTCCTACCAACTAACTGTGGATGATGGCAGGGAATGGAAGCGGCACATAGACCAGCTTCGATCCCGGAACATTGAAAGAACTACAATCACACAACCACAAATAATAAAAAATGACGAAAATCAAACCAAAGAGGGGGGGGGGGAATACAAGAAAATAATAAAGAACCATTTAAATTAAACCCAGAATACGATAACAAACAAAAAGAGCAAATAAGAGACTTACAGTTAGAAGAAACTTGCAAGAAGAGTCCACTTGAAGGGGCCAGCCAGGCCAGCTCGACCTGCCCGGAGAAACCAGGAGGGAGCGGCAAAACCACCGGCCTGAGAAACTCAGGCGGCAGTAAAATGGCTGACTCACCCTTCCAGGCGGTTCCATGGGGAAGAGCCGGAGAGACAGCAACCCCATCCGAACCGGTCGAAGTCTTCAGCAGAAATGAACCGCGCAAGTCCAGTAGAGCCAGGAGAAGCCCCACCTACCTGCGTGACTATGTCACCACGTAGGACTGAACCAAGAGGGGAGGGGTGTTCTGTATTAAAATAGTAGAGTCTTAAATGCATGATTCTGATTGGCTAAGAAAGCCAGTGTAGGGATTGGTTCACTAGGAACCAATCCACATAGCTGCTTAAAGGCGGCAAAAATGAGTATCTGTCATTGGCTACAAGCCGGCAGGCAAACCGCTATAAAAAGGCTGCCGCGTCATGAGCCAATGTTCCGTTCTGCAACTACTGTTAACAAATAAAGACTTAGTTGTTGGAACCCGGTCTACCTCGCGTTTCTTCCGGACGGAACAAAACACAAAAACAAACCTGTAATTGTCCTGTAATTGTCTCCCTTAAGGGCAATGCCCACTGCTTCTTCCTTCCATATTTATACAATCCTAGAACCTTAGTAAAAAGTGAAGTCTGAAGAGCTTTCTGAAAGGCTAGAAGGGGATGGGACCTGCTGAAATTCTTATGGGACAGTGTTCCACAGAGGAGGGCAACCATGGTAGAGGCATGCTTCTGAAGTCTCAATAGACAGGATTTCAAGGAGATGATCTGGAGCATGCCCATGCTAACTGATCTAATGGAACAGACAGATATTCTTAGGGAAAATAGTCATCCCACAAATAACTGTCTTATGCCATGTAAGGTTTTCAAGGTGATAACCAGCATCTTGAATTGTACCTAGAAGAAAACTGGAAGCCAGTACAGCCCATGCTACAAAGGTGTAACATGGGTGAACCTGTGGGCATTTAATACTGTGCACATTACTTCATTCTGAATCATGTATAACTTCCGAGAGCAAGCCATGTAAGATTCATTGAAATAATTCAGCTATGAGATAACTATGGCATAAGTGACCATGAGCAAGGCCTTTCCTGGTACAAAAAAGGCACTACTGGAGTACAAGTTGTTTCAGTGACTCCCAACATGCAATACAACTAGATTGTGCCTGGTGCAAGCAGCACAATAATAGAAAGATTAGCAATTGATTCACAAAAGTGTTCAGATCTTTCAAGGTTACCATGTTTTGTAAGATTTTGAGATCACATAAAACCATCTCGCCTATTTTAGGAAAAATAAATAACTTTTTATTTAATTTGAGTATTTATCCTCTGGTTTTCATGAATGCTTCATTGCTGACCTGTGACTTGCATGCTTCTTAAAAGCTTATATTGACAATAGAACAATTCACATAAAGGCAGTTTGTTGGTAACTGCTGTTATAAACATTTTAAACAAAGGAATTATAATGCCAGCAATCACTGGGAAGTGGAATTTTATAGAACACGAGAAATTGGAAAAGACAGATGCTGCCAATTCAGTATGGTTATAATAAGTACAAGGGCAAGGCTGCCTTTTCCTTGTTAGGGATAGGGAGGGGATAATTTTTTTCTTTGATGTAAAAACAATATTTGGTGCACTGTAGGCTTTATATTACAGTTAATGACTTCAGCTACATCCACCACTTCATTTATTCTAGCTTTTATCTAGCAGTTATGAATGAAGAAAAAGGAAATCAATAATGTTTCAGGAACATTATGATTTGAGTTTAAGACTATTTGCTCAAAAGTACATCACCCTGAGTTTAATAGGACTTTTTGGATCAGGAAGGCTGAGATTTTCAGATTTCCCAGTCAGAGCCTCAGAACACCTATTGATAAACTGCTTAAGACCATGCATTTTTATTTTTCCAAGAATATTGCATTGCTTACTTGCCTTTTGTAAACATTGAAAGATTTCTGGACAATTTTACAAAGCTATTTTTATTCTGGAAATTATTTTATTCTGGATGTTAGAGGATTTTGTAATAGTCTTTCAGTATAGCCATGTATGAGGGGCAGATCATTCAAATGACCATTACCCTTATCTTTTTTAGCATAAATTCTAATAGTTGCGCTGTCCGCAGCTGAAGGGAGTCTTTGAATAAAGACACATTTTGTCCCAGATTCATAGTTTATGTTTATATTATTAGGCCATCTCTCCTAATTATGCAGAAATCCAGAAATCATGTTTTGCTTTTGATTTTCTTCAAGCAGATATACATTAATATTTCTGTGTTTTTAACACAAATTTCTTGTTTTCTGGGAAACATAATTTCAACCCACTACTTTTTCTTTTTCTTTATTTTCATCTTTAAGTTAACCTCATGTCATCCATTATTCATTCAATAGCATATATAAAGTCTTCTTTCCGTCTTTGCTCACAATCTGTGTCAAGTCCCAGGTGCCAATGTCACTGTCTAACTCTGTGAATATTTATCAACAAGAGCCAGTCTCTAAACACTCAGAAAGACCCTTTTTGTCCAGAAGCAGCCAATCAAATCCTTCATAAAAAAAAAAAAACACACACACACACAGAAATATGCATTGACACACATATTCCCTAATCAACCAGGCAAAATAAAACAAAATAAAAGCCATATTACCCAATTAGAACAAAACTGTTGAACAAAAAAGATTACAAGGGAAGAAAATCTGTTTTGTTAAAATGCCAGTGATTCCGAAGACAGCTTTTTATGTACAATTGCTGTGCCTCTTCATTCAATATATTTTTTGTGAGGGAGGGGACACATCAATTCATATCACATGCTCATTATAACAGATATATATTTCCCATTGTTTTTCAGGATTGATTAAGGAAGGAAAGGACAGGATAGCAGCACATGTTTCTTATAGGTTTAGAGTTATCCCTGGGTTCCTTGTTTCCTATATCTTCCTGAGTTCCAGATGTGTGGACTTTGACTCCTAGAACTGGCCATGGTTAAGAATTGGAAGTTGAAATCCCACTCATCTAGAGGCTGCCAAAATTGAGAAACTCCAGATAAGAGATATGCCTTCCTTCTTTACAATATACTATTTGTTTCCTGTTTCAGGAAGCCCTTTTCCTGCAGCAATCTATTTGGTTTTAGCTTGAAATAACCGTTTCCTGCAAATGTGCTTTCTTCAACCCATATTTCAGTCAATTATTTCATTAGACCAGGTTTACTTAACCTCAACAACATTAAGATGTGTGGACTTCAACTCCCAGAATAAGTCAGTCAGCAAGTTGACTAGGGATTGCTGGAAGTTGAAATCCACATATCCTAAAATTGTTGAGGTTGAAAAACTGCATCAGTCAATTTCCTTGAAAACAACATCAATTATTTCTGAGGGCCCATGTGTATATTTTGGCTGTGATTCTGTAACTCTGTTATCCTTTGGTTCTCTGACATTTCTTCTCAGTAAAATTCTCTGTTCCATTTATAAGGTTGCAATTCCCTAGCCTTGGTGAGATTTCACTTTTTGTTGTTCTTTAGATTTTTGAACATAAATAATCTGAGATATTTTGTGAAGGAGAACAAGAAGGAGATTTTTCTAAACGCTTTATATCTATGAAATGGGAGATGCAGAAAGTTAAAATGTATCTCAATTAATCTACATAGCAAAACTCATTGCAATAAAGAAGAGTGCAAAAGTCCAGAGATGCCTGAGCAACAGTAGTAATAGCACTTAGACATAGCACCCCATAGTGCTTCACAGCAGTCTCTGGGTGGTTTACAATGTCAGCATATTGGGAGCAACCTCGAAAGGATGGAAAGCTGAATCAGCCTTGAGGCCCATCAGGATCGAACTCCAGGCTGTGGGCAGAGTTAGCCTGCAATACTGTATTTTAACCATTGTATCACCAGGTCTACCTTGGGGCTACCAAAGTTGTTAGAGTCAAACTGTTTGATTTTTTTTTCCTTTTAAATTTTAAACATCATTGAGGATTAATTTTCACCATCTAAATAACTTAAACCCTCCTCCAAAATTAATCCCTTTTTGGGTTATGACCCAACCTACTTTTAGAGTATGTTTCCAGAGCTGCCTGCAGTTGTGAGCCCATGAACTGACATGGCTTATTGCACCCTGATTTGTTGAATATTGTGTTAAACAATAGTGAAACAAACTGCCATTACACAATGATTTGTTGAATAATCACAATGGGCTATATGAATTTACTGCATTAAACAAATGACCAATAAATTTCATATGATGTGGCACTTTTTGCAAATCCAGTCAAATTACTGTTAAGAAAACATGGCTACTATGGTATGTCATATATAATAACTAAAAAAATGTGAAAGAGATCCATCTGTAAGCCTTACTAGTAGAAGGATTCCTTCAAATGGTTCATGAAGTTGAAGTGGAGAAACACACCATCATAGCAATAATTCAGAAGCATTATTGCTTATTCATTGGGGCAATATGTGCCTTAATTCAGGACTGAGGAACCTGTGCCCTCCAGGTGGTACTGGATTTTATTTTCTATGATCCATAGCCATTGGTTATACTGATAGTGACTTATGGGAACAAAGCCCTTCATCCCACTGCTAAACAAAGGTAACCTCTATGCTTCTTTTCATTTGTGATCTATCTACATAACACTGATATTCGATCAGCTCTTAAGTCATTCATTCAAAAAAGATTTACCTGTATAGATGGTCCTCGACTTATGACCACAATTGAGCCCAAAATTTCTGTGTCTAAATGAGACAATTTTGTTAAGTGAGTTTTACCCCATTTTACAATCTTTCTTGCCACATTTGTTAAGTGAATCACTGTAGTTGTTAAGTTAGTAAGATGATTGTTAAGTGAACCTGGATCCCCCATGGACTTTGCTTGTCAGAAAGTTGCAATCGTAAGTGTGAAGTCACTGCTTTCAGTGGTCTTGTAAGTTCACACTGTCCTTAAAAGAACTGTTGTAAGTCAAGGACTACCTCTATTGTATAGGCATGAAATGGTTGGTATAAAGAATGTTCCATGGTCAGATTCTGGCAATAGTTCATTTTCTTGATCAGGGAGTTGGCAACCAGTGCTATCTCCTGTTTCTAAATGGGAGAAATCCTCAAGGTGACTACAGTTAATCCTCGACTTACAACCACAATTGAGCCTGACAATTATGTTACTAAGTAAATTTTACTCAATTTTCTGACTTTTCTTGCCACAGTTGTTAAGTGAATCACTGCAGTTGTTAATTTAGTCACACAGTTGTTAAGTGAATCTGGCTTCCCCATTGATGTTGCTTGTCAGAAGGTTGCAAAAAGGGAATCACAGGACCCTGGAACACTGCAACTGTTATAAGTGTGAACCAGGTATCCAAATTTTGATCCCATGACCATGGGGTTGTTGTAACTTTAAGCAGTCACTAAATGAACTGTTATGAGTCGAGGACCACTTGTAGTGACAATGAAACAGTTACATAAGTTGCTGTTTCACCTTACAGAATATGTCTGGAGCCACTCAGCCATGATAAACAAATGTCTGAGATGCCAAATGTATGTGGTACATAGTCCCTGGAGGGAGAAGAAATAACATTTATGCCATCATTCTATCACCCATCAGAAAAAAGAGACTATATCTGGCATCCCATTTAGTCTAATAAACATGATGACAACAAACAAATAAAATAAAACATCCTTAAGCATCGGCAGCATGTAATTACTACCATAAGCCTATTAGTGCTGTCAAGTTGCATAAGGAAAGTCTTATCAGAGAATAGCCGTGAAGAGACTATAGGTCATGTAAAAAGATGAAGGGAATGGAAATCTAGCAAAAGATTAACAGTATTGCTGTCAGATTATCCACTGAATTCCCCCTACCCCCACCATATGGTTATAAGAGTCCTGGTTATAAGAGCAGTAGTTAGGATGCATTATTACAGGCTGAGTCTGCCCACTGCCAGGAGTTTGATCCTGACGAGCTCAAAATTGACTCAGCCTCCATTGTTTCGAAGTCAGTAAAATGAGGACCCAGATTGGGGCTATATCAGTGGTGGGATTCAATTTTTTTTACTACCTGTTCTGTGGGCATGGCTTAATGGGTGTAGCAGAGGAAGGATACTGTAAAATCTCACTTGAGACTTTCAAGAAGAGATTGGACCGCCATTTGTCAGAAATGGTGTAGGGTCTCTTGCTTGGGCATGAGGTTGGACTAGATGACCTACAAGGTCCCTTCCAACTTTGATTATCTGTGTCTGTCAGAGGTGGTATTTGTCAGTTTTCCAAACTACTGAAAATTTTCACTGACTGGTTCTCTAGAACTGGACAGAACCTGCTGAATACCACCTCTGAATTGTGTGGACATTTGGATAACATAAGAACAGAAGATGGAAGGTCTTTCACAAATTTGTGCATTTTTCTGATTTGAGATTGATGGCCAGTTTTACTCTTGCTTATGACTAATCTAAGTATTGATGTATTACTTTACCTGCACATTTATAAATAAAGAACAAATTTCAGAAACTTTTGTTTTTTTGAAAGAAAAAGCAAGCAAATAAAATGCCATTTCAGTATTATATTTAAAGTTTGATTCATGCCAAGGGATCCATTTTTATATAATTGCTCCTTTCTGCATTACTGTTAAATAGGATTTACCAAATGCTACCGTGTTTCTCACAAAATAAGGCCGGGCGTTATTTTATTTTGACTTAATTCCCCCCCCCCCGCATCCTCAGGCGGGCGGCGACAGCTTAGATGTTGACCTTGGTGTTGGTGGGGCACGTCATCTCGGGAGACCTTCCACCACTGTTGCTTTCCCTTCTCCCCAGGCTGCCGTAGCATTTAAAGCAATTCTGCAGCATTTGGCACAGCCACGCGTGGCCAGCTAGAGCTCCTCCCTGCAACCGGTGCTCCTGTCATCGCCTTTCCTTCGCCTTCGAAGGCAAAGCCAATTCTTTTAAAAACGATGCCCTACTACCAGTATGACAAAGTCTCTTCTGCCTGAGAGGGCAGCCCAACCCCATGTAGGGAGGCAAATCTCCCAGGGCCACAGTGCAGGATCAGCCCACCCCAGGAGAAGTGCCCAGCTGCCATCCCTGCCTGGAGCTGGGCAGAGGATGAAGAGCTTCACCTGGGGCACCCAGTGCAGCTGACAGGCGGACCCTCCTGCCTGGCAGCGGAGCTCTCACCAAGGCAGTGAGTGCCTCCGCGCCGGGCCCTCCGCTCATCCTGCCAGGGCTGCGCCAGAGCCGTGTGGACTGGGCAGAGCTGTGAAAGCGAGCCATGGGTGCGTGCCTGCCTGCTAAGCAAAAGATCTGGGATGACCCGAGCTTGGCTTCCTTCCCAAGTCCTCCAGCTCAAACCTGAAGGGGCCACCAGGAGGGGCCACCTGAGGCAGTGATAGCGCCCACCCATCCATGGACAGGGAGGCAAGGCAATAGCCTGTGCCACGTCCTCCTCCAAGCTGAGTCCTGCTGAGTGAGCGCCTCTGCCTGATGCTCATGCTGCTGCAACATTTGGAACTGCCGGCACATTTGGAGATGCGCGGGGACTGGAGTGGGCTGGACGAGGGGTGGAAAGGATGGGCATCTTCGGGCTCTCTCCGCCAGACCCACCGGCCAGGGAAGCAGCGCTGCCATCGCCTCGCCTCCCTATCTGTGGATGGGTGGGCGCTATCACTGCCTTGGGCAGCCTATTTCAGTGGCCCCTTCAGGTTCGGGCTGGAGGGACTTGGGAAGGAAGCCACCTCATTCGCTTGGCAGGTAGACGCGCACCTGGGGCTTGCTTTCCTGGCTCTGCCCAGCCTGCACGGCTCTGGTGCAGCCCTGAAGGGATGAGTGGAGGGCCCAGTGGGGAGGTGCTCGCTGCCTTGGCAAGAGGCAGGAGGACCCGCTTCACAGCTGCGCTGGGCACCCCAGGCAAAGCTCTTCGCACTCTGCCTGGCACCAGGCAGTGATGGCATCTGGGCGCTTCTCCCGGGGTGGGCCGATCCTGCACTGCAGCCCTGGGAGATTCGCCTCCCCACGTAGGGTTGGGCTGCCCTCTTGGGCAGGGGAGGCTTTGTTGTACCAGTAGTAGGGCATCATTTTTTGAAGAATTGGCTTTGCCTTCGAAGGCGAAGGGAAGGTGGTGACAGGAGCACCTGAAGCCAAGTTTCTCCACCGGGCTCCGGTTGCAGGAAGGAGCCCTAGCTGGCCATGCATGGCTGTGCCCAATGCTGCAGTGTTGCTCTGAACTCCACAGCAGGACAGGGAGAAGGGAAAGCAATGGTGGTGGAAGGTCTTCCGATACAAAGTGCCCCACCAACGCCGAAGTCAATGCAGGCAGCACCATATCTGGGTATGCAACCAAAGTTCTTCCTAATGGCAAGCCCCCCTGCCATTCCCCCCCATTTTGCATGTTTAATATAGACCTTAATTTGGGGGGAGGAGCTGAATTTGATTTTATGCCTATAAAACATGCTGGGACTTCCTATTGGGGGAGGCCGTATTGTTGGAAAAACACAATATCAGTGTCTGAATATTTGCAGATATGCAAACCACCTTGGCATTCTCATTTTGTTTCTTATATTGAAAGTGAGGTCACTTTAAATAGTAAATAATTGAAACATAATATAGTGTTTCTGAATAATATGAGAACAGGGAAACATATTACAAAGTATCGATTTGGCAGTGACTATTTTCTGTACAGGTTACAAATGTCAAAAGGCAAATGCTTAGACATAGAAGGAATTAATTCATTTACTCACACATGCCCATTTAAATGTTTAGAGACAAATTGTTAGATGTAATAATCTTTATACAAATTTGCTGTGGCATCTGGAATACTCTGATGCACAAAGTTTGGTGACTTTTTTTTTTAAGGAAAGGGTCAATAAAATTAAGATTTTGGCTTTGATAGCGTGGTCAAAACTCTACCTTTTTGTATGTATATTACTGTCATAATATATAGACAAATTATCAGAGTTTTAGTCACGTTATCATGATACTGTCTTAACTTTTTTGACACCAATGGATTGTCCTGATATTCAGATTCTTTATTGTGGTATTATTTGGAATTGAATGCCATATTATAGTACAAGCTGATTTCTCATGCATGTTTTGAATGAATCTTGAATGCTGTTTAAGGCTAGGTCACACAGGCCAACGGATGCAAAACATATGCAAAACGGACACAGCGGATGAACAAAATTTCGGGGGTGGCTCCATCTGTTGTTATCCACTCTCAAAAGTGCCCCAAATGTGCATAAACAGAACGGACAACAACGGAAAGGAATGGACGGGGGTAGTACGTAGCGAGGATGGTAAGCGGATGTTCGTAGGAAGCCTAGCGGATGGAAGCGGATGTCACATCCGCAGGGCTTCCGGGGGAGAATAATGAAGTGGACGCGTAGTGGAAGGAGCGGATGCATAGCGGATGACGTGGATGCATCACGGACGCCTATAGGATGCATAGCGAATGCGTAGCGGATGCGTAGCAGATGCAAAGTGTTCACTGTGCATGCGGGGAGGATGAATTGCGTCAGCTCCGTGGATATAAAAGGATGCAGCTTACAAGCAGTCACCATTCAGAGGAAAGACCTGCTGCCAGAGACATTTTGAAGGAACACCATGGTTCGTCAGTCAGGGAAGAAGAGAAAGCCTGTGCCTACTCCTGCCAGCCCTGGCAATAAGGACAGAACCACCATCCCACCACCTGGCGCTGACTCTGAAGCTGCTGCTGCTTCTGCTGCTTCTGCTGCTGCTGGTGCTCCTGGTGTTCCTGCTGCTGGTGTTTCTCCTGCTGGTGCTGCTGGTGCTTCTGGTGCTTCTCCTGCTGGTGCTGCTGGTGCTTCTGCTGTGGCTGCGGCTGCTGCTAGTGCTGGTGCTGCTGCTGCTGCTGTGGTGGACCAGCCCCAAGGCCCTCAAAGCCCTGCTGCTGAAGGCCCTGAAGCCCCTGCCAGAGGGAGGAAGAGGCAAGGCAAGGAGAAGGGGGACTACACTCCTCCTTCCTCCACCCCACAGCCAAGCCCCTCAACAGAAAATCTGTCTTCAGTACTGTGCCTGACATCCCATGTCCTTGAGGAAGGGCCTCTCAACATCAAGGGTCTGAGTCAGCTCTCTGAGAGCTTCCTGAACACACCATCCCCTGTTGTACTCTCGGAGCCAGGCACCCCAATGGCACCTCAGACCAGCACTCCAGCAACAGCCGCCTCCACAGTTCCTGGCCGCTCGACAGCTGAGACCATGGACATGCCTCAGAGTGACTGAGAATATTGCCAGAGACTGAGTTGTTACCTGTTCATCTTATCTTTGCTTAAAGACACTTTACTTGGTTCATTTTGCTTTTTTAATAAAGTCATACAGTTTACTTAAGACAGTTGTTTATAAAGGTTATCTTTGCTTCACACACTTGGTTCATTTTATTTACTTAATAAAGTGTTGGTGAAAACTTTGAAAGAAAGTTAAGCCTTTGCATGCTTGTGGGATAGGTAAGGATAGCTGTGGGATGGGTAAGGATAGTTGTGGGATGGGTAAGGATAGTTGTAGGATGGGAAAGGATAGCTGTGGGAAGGGTAAGGATAGCTGTGGGATAGGTAAGGATAGTTGTGGGATGGGTAAGGATAGCTGTGGGATGGGTAAGGATAGTTGTGGGATGGGTAAGGATAGCTGTGGGATTGATAAATCTCCAGTGCAAGCATAGTGGGACTGTATGGTCCACCATCCCAGCTGCCACACATATGGCCCTTTTTTATCAATAACAATTTTTTCATTGATCAACACATTTTAAAATAAACAAAGCTCTTTATTAATGCCCTATTCATTGTAGGGCCACTCAACATACATGGCACAATCTCATCAGTGTTATGAGACAGGCTCAAGGAAGCATCCATTAAGCATCTACCATCCTGTCTTGCCACTCCACTGCTCCAGCTGGGGAGTTGCACCAGTGTTTCAGGAGGTTGCGCTGCTTCTTCCCTTCATGTGAAGCTCTGTTGGGCCTTGTACATACACAGTGTCTATCAGGTTTCGTCCTTGCCTCCATTCACCAGGCTCCATGTCCCCATTCCCTTGTTGACGGTCCACAAGCCTGTTCTGCAACACTGGGTAGCGGGTGCGCATGAGATTGTGCAGGATGCAGCAAGCTTCCATGATGTTCCTCACAGTCTGTGGGTGATGCTGCATGGTGGTGAGAAGTACCTGGAACCTGTTGGCCAGGATGCCAAAGGCGTTCTCCACCACCCGTCTTGCCCTGGACAGCCTGTAGTTGAAGATCCTCTCTTCACGGGTGAGGTATCTGGAACTGTAGGGCTTCATGAGGTAGATTCTATGGGAGAAGGCATCATCACCCACGATGAAGTAGGGCACATCTTGTGTGTCGTTGGGTAGGGGGTCTGGATCTGGAAAACCCATGATGAGGTTGCATTCCAGCCCATCCTTGAGGTCACTGCCATTGTATACCTGGCTATCTGAAGCTGACCCATTGCCTGAAGCATCGATGTACATGAACTAACTTGTAGTCAACATCAACCATGGCAAAGAGGATGATACTGAAGAAGCCCTTGTAGTTGTGATAAGAGGACCCTGAGTTGGCTGGAGCTTTGCAGGCCACGTGCTTCCCATCTCTGGCTCCAACGGTGTGGGGAAAGTTCCACCTCTGATACCACTGTTCTGCAAGTTTCCTCCAGCCTTCTTCAGTGGTGGGGCACTGGAGGAGCTCCTCCATGTATTCTTCGATGATGGCCTGTACCACTTCTCTGACCACTTTGCTGATGATGTTGTGTGGCACCCTCCAGACATACTGCATGTTTCTGTATGTAGTTCCAGAGGCCAGGTGCCACAGAGTCAGTGCCACCTTCAGCCCAGGTTCCAGGCTGGGACAGAAGTTGGTGCTCGGCTTGGTCCACCTGGGTCTCAGATGCTCTACAATTTCGTCAAACATGGCTGGTGGCATCCTCATGAAGTGCTGGAATGCATGAGGGTCTTCATTCCTCAGCCTCACCATCAGCTTGTCATAGAGTTCAAACTCCACTCTTGTCCCGATCCATCGTCGGACCCACACAGCTCTTGGACGTCTCCTTCTTCTCCTTGGGTTGAAAAGGTGAAACAGTCTGAAGAGGGCTTGGTTCTGGTATTGAATTATGGCAGCTACCATAAGGAGTGTGTGATGATCCATGGTGGAGATCCATGGTGGATGATGTGGAAGAGTAAGAGGTCTGTACACCACGGCTGCTGGACTGATAGTGAGATCCAGGTGATTTCCTCCCCCTTTTTATAGGAAATACCAGTTTTCTGCTAGGTGTCCTTCCACATACTCTTGGCATACTCCAGACATCCTAAATATTTGAGATACATCCCAAATATGTATGTTTTGTCCATTTTAATGCTTTATATACGAGATAGGCTTACATCCTTTCTATTTCCATGCTATTAACGCTGTGTGGACGTTCCATGTACCTTTTGCTTCCTCCCTCTTTCCACTTTCAGCTACAGCAGATGTGAGTTGAGGGGATGTCCAGAGGATGCCGAGAAGATTCAGCGGACGTGTAATGGATGACAACGTGTAATGGATGACAATGGACGTACAACCTTTGTTGCCCATGTGTGTCGCGGATGTACATCCGCTCAAAAAGTTTTGTGTAGCTCAAAACTTTTTGAGTGGATGAAATACCAGTAGACAGATGTTTGACGGATAGAGAGTATGAAACACGTACGCAGTGAGTACACAATGGATGCATCACGTTTTCCAATGGATGGCAAGCTTTACCTGCCATTTTAAGATATAACTTGCGATTTCTCCTCAGGGAAAGCTTGCAGCCGAAAACCATGTGGTTGTACAATGTTTTTTTTGTCCGTTTTACATCCTCTTTGCATCCATTGGTGCAGTGGGACATGGGCTTTAGCTAATGTTTTTATTTATTTATTTTTTTATTTTTTTATTTATTCATATCCCACCTTTATTATTTTTATAAATAACTCAAGGCTGCGAACAAAGCTAATACTCCTTCCTCCTCCTATTTTCCCCACAACAATAACTCTGTGAAGTTGGACTGAGAGAGACTGACTGGCCCAAGGTTACCAAGCTGGTTTTTATGACTAAGGCAGGATATGAACTCACTGTCTCCTGGTTTCTAGCCTGGTGCTTCAATCACTTGGCCAAACCGGCTGAGCTTTTAATGTTGAGGCAGACAGATGAAGATTTGTCACAGTTTCCAACATATTACTGATGCTTTCTGATTTCCCTTTCTACACTTTTACTGCTCATATTTTACTCTCAGGATTGCCAAAAGTTAGAGATAATGAAAAACATTACTAGAACACAATATTGACATGTCTTCATCCTGAAGAAACACTATACACACTTCTGCTTCATAGGTGTACTTGATTTTTATAGCCTTACTTAGGCTTCCTTGTCTAATACTCTTGTTTCTGTACATTCAAGGGAAGAACTGGAACCAGCTTTACACCTATCCTGCAAGGGCAGGTGAGATTATAAAAATAACATAGTTGGAAAGGGTCTTGGAGGTCTTTTAGTCCAACCTAGTGCTCAAACAGGAGAGGAGACTCTATACCATTTCAGACAAATAGCTGTTCAGTCTCCTCTTTAAAAATCTCTGATGGTGGAGCATCCAGGAGTACTTTAAGAAAGAACAGGTCTCTCTCTGTCATTCATTTCTCTGATACAATAGGCATGGAAAATGGTCCTTCCTATAAATCTTTTTGACAATCTTTATTAAGCCTGTAAGATACAAATACATATCAAAGAGTCATTCTTTCCAGACATTGTTAATAAGTTTGGACATAATTTCATTCCTAGGTTTATGCCCTGGAGAAACCTAAAAATGCAGTTCTGCATTTATGCATCAATAAAATAATGCCATGGGCAGAATCTGATTTATTCTGATTTCAATATATTTCAAACATTGACAACACCCTTGATAATCTCTACTGAATGATAGGAGACACGTCCTGTGCCAATTTGTTTAATCCAAATAAATAAACTGGATATGCAGTTCTATAAAGTTTTTTAGACATATACTAAAACCCCAAGTTAAGGCTAATCTGTCATTTTAAAAAGACAAATTGAAGAGAAATAAAAAACATGTTATTTAGTCTGGTTGTAAAACAGTTTCAGAATTACTCTTATTTTAGTGATAACACATATGATAACACTTACAAACATGAGCATGCACCAACCTATCAGAGCTAGAGGAAGAATATACTGCAGTTTTAGTTGCCAGAATTATTTTCCCGAGGTAAACCATCGTTTAATCAAATTCAATTAAGTTTGTGTGTGTGTGTGTAAATAATCTGAAGCTGTATTTTTAAGACTTAAATTGGAAGTGCTTGGCCTAATATGATAATGAACAATACATTAGATTCTTCTACATTAAATTCTTCTAGAAAGAATGAACTACCAGTTCAGGATTTACGAGCTTCCCTGCCCGCTGTTAATCATCATTAACATGCTGCGTGAGGAGAAGCAGCCTTTGAAACAGCCCTCCTTTCTTGTTTTTTTAACTGCAGCTGTGCCTCATTCAGCAGCTGAAGTTGAAAAATCAGGAAATAAAAATCAGGTAAGAGCCTGGGTGGGTGGATGGACAAAAATATCAGCAGACATAGAACCGGTTCTATGTCTGCTGCTCTTCAGAGCTACCGGTTCTACAGAGATAGACAGAACTGGTAGAAACCCACCCCTGAAGGAATGGCTCTCTATGAGTTGATGAATCACAGTTCCCAGCATTGATAGCCCTTTAAGTAAGGTCTAACCACAGGTATAATCCATGGGTGTTTTCCTGCCTTTGCCCTTAGGTCATATTATGAATAATCGATTGTTTTTCTTCTATCCTAATTTGAGAGTGTAGATACCATTTTTTTTTAAAAGGAGACAACTTAGGTTGTTCACCACGCTTCCCCAGACTTAAGATAAGAAAGCAGTGGTTGTTTTTAATGGTGGCAGGTAATAAATGGGATGAGAAACAAAGCTAGGGTTAAATCCATTAAATACATTCTTTAAAAGAATAAGGATGGTACTATCATTTATGGTTTTCTATAAGTTCGAGGAAGAAAGAAATGAAAAAGACAGAGGTATCAGGAAGCAACAGGACAGATCTGGAGACTGATAAAATGTAATTTTTCTTGTAAGTGTGTGTTTTGATTAATCACATCTATATAATAGGTGGGTTTTTTTGTGGGAGAACTCATAATAAATTCTGAAAAATTCCAAATAAATCTTTCACCTCAAAAATGTTGGATCCCATAGGTGTTTTATCTATAAGCTGCTATCCCTTCTGGAGGTATTTATCTTTTCCTAATCTTAAAAAAGCTTTACAAAGAGTTTACATATAAATTATTGCAAAACTATGCATGTGACTATTCCTCATGAGAAAAAAATAATTTATATGACTTAAAGAAAAGTCATATCAAGAAGACAGGAAATTAGAAAAACTTATAAAAGGCATAACATTGAATATATAGACACCTAAAGATTCAAAGATTCATTCATTGTCAGTAAAATTAAATTAAACAGAATACAAAATTATATCCACTAATTATATTATGCTAAAGACTAAAAATGATTGTAGAATCAAGTTTAACGTTCTCTTTGCCACTTCCCTTTGAATGTTGCTTTAGCTTACCACCTGTTTTGTAACATGCATCAAGAAAGAACATACGGTTGGTTTTCAATAACTGAAAAAAAATTACACAAAGAAGGCAAATTACCTAACATATGAGTTTTTCTATATTGAAAAGCTTTTTAGGATAGGTTAACTGGGTCACTGAGATCTCTGAAACAACATCATTTTTTTATACAACAACATATCAGAAATTACATTACTTGGTTTCCTAAGTTCTTAAACTTAAAATTAATTTAAACCACACAATCATTTAGTTGTCTCATATTTTTTTAGCATTTTCCTCAGGGACTTTCTTTTGTGGAAGTAAGAAATGACAAAATAAAATATCCCACTAGACATTGCAGCCAGTATTGGTGATTCTCTGATGTAGGGGTCTCCAAACTTGGCAACTTTAAGATTTGTGGACTTCAGCCTCCAGAATTCCCCAGCCAGGGCATGCAAAGTTTGGTATGGCTGATTGGGGAAGTTGCCAAGTAGAGATCCCTGCTCTACTATATCAGTCTGGGATTTCTTTAAAGCAGGGGCTTTAAAGCTGGGGCTTCATTAAGAGATTTTAAGAGAGGATTTAAATATTTTGTCACAAGTGTTTTTTCTCTCTCTCTCTCTCTCTCTCTCTCTCTCTCTCCCTCCCTCCCTCCCTCCCTCCCTCTCCCTCTCCCTCTCCCTCTCCCTCTCCCTCTCCCTCTCCCTCTCCCTCTCTCTCTCTCTCTCTTTCTTTCTTTCTTTCTTTCTTTCTTTCTTATTTTCTTTCTTTCTTTCTTTCTTTCTCCACTTAGAAAATAAAGAAAAGCAAACTGACCAACCAATAACAATATTCCTGCATAGATCTAATGACTTGCTAGTAGGTAATTGATTCATAACTCTCATCTTTTCAGAGAAGCAGATGCATCCATCATAATTGTCCTAGATTCTTTTGGCTGGGAAAGCATCCCTAAAGTTCAGTAACAAATGTTCTCACAGAGTATTAACTGTTCTGTATAAAAATAGTAGACCCCAAATAACACATTCTGATTGGTTAATAACAACAAATGGAGATTGGTTCAAATAGAACCAATCCTCGAAGCCGCACAAAGGCGGCAAAATCAAAGGCATGTCATTGGCTACAAGCTGGCAGACAGGAAGATATAAAAGGACTGTCATGGCTTGAGCCAATGTTCCGTTTACTGACTGTTTGTTCAAATAAAGACTTTGTTGTTGGAACCTGGTCTACCTTGCGTTTTTCTGGACGGAACACTGGCGACGAGGATGGGATCGTCCTAAACACGAGACCAAGCACGCGGTGATAAAGAATTCCAGACAGCAGCACAATGGCTAGAAACAACGCACCGCCCGCACCTTTCAATCCCAACGAAGAGGATTGGGAATCCTATGTAGACCGTTTCCAGATGTACTTGGAAAGCAATGAGATGGAAGGAATCTCAGATCAGCGTAAGAGGGCTGTGTTCTTAACACACTGTGGGCCTACAATCTTCAAGATGGCCAAGGCTCTAGCGAAGCCCCAAGATGTCAAGCAATTGACGTGGCCCGAATTACAGTGAATGCTTAAAGCTCACTACGCTCCGATGGTGTCAAATCTCATAAGGCGACACGAATTCTACCGAAGAGACCAGAGAGAAGGAGAGACCATCGCTGACTTCGTAGCAGCTCTCTGACAAATAGGGGGAGAGTGCGAATTCCTAAACCTAGATGAAGCAATGAGGGACCGAGTGGTGTTGGGTTTAAGAGACTCGACCACACAGAGCAAGTTACTAAACAAACCCAACATAACCGTAGCTGAAGCCATCGTGGAAGCCACAGCCGCTGAAGCCGCGAATAAAATCGGCTGTCAAAATGAAGCAAATGAATGCGAACGGCGACGAAACGAGCCTGGCCAGAGGAAAAAAACAGTCCCCCACCACCACTCACCACGAAGATATGGCGAGATGTCAGAATCAGGCGAAGAAGACAACGAGGTCCACCGCCTATACGCCAACAAGAAAGAGCACGAAAAGAGAAATTGGCGGGAATGCGCTGGCTGTGGAGGAAACCATACTCGAGCCGAATGCAGGTTTCTCGATGCCATTTGCAGAGCTTGCAAGAAACGAGGGCATATCGAGAAAGTCTGCAGGAACAAAAAGAACTACAGCCCAACGAGACGCAGAAACTCCCCTGCACAAGCTGACCCAAAACTAACTGAGAGAAAGTGGCAGCGAAACAAGTGAGCCATTAACCGAGAGAATACACATCAGACTTTCACTATAGGAAGCGCTCAGACGGAAAGCGGGAAGAAAGTTAAAATAATCGTAAAAATTGAAGGAAAGCCCTGCGAAATGGAAGTAGACTCTGGATCCTTCCTCTCGATGGTATCTTGGGACACCATCAAACAACTAGTCCCAGATATCAAACCTAAGGAACTCCAGAGGCAGCGACTAACCCTCAAAGACTACCAAGGAAACCGAATCCCTGTAGTCGGCCTGGGACATTTCCAAGTCGCCTACAAACAGCATGTTGAAGTGCTACCACTGACCATAGTTGACCGAGACCGACCAAGCCTCCTGGGCATCGAATGGTTCATACCATTGGGCATCGGGATGACCGGGATAGACCGAGTGGCCACAACCGACTGGAAAGAAAACCTAATCCAGGAATTCCAGGATGTTTTTGACGGCTCACTTGGCAAGTATCAGGGAAATCCTATTTCTTTTAGTCTAGACCCCCAAGTAACCCCACGGTGACTAAAGGCCAGGTGAGTTCCTTTTGCCCTAAAAGCAAAGATAGAGGAACAGCTAGATAAACTAATAGCCCAAGGGGTGTTAGAACCTGTGGACCATGCCAAGTGGGAAACGCCTATAGTTACACCTATTAAACCTGATGGGTCCATTCGAATCTGTGGTGACTATAAGGCTACCCTGAACCACGCACTGCAACAGAGCGCATACCCGGTGCCAGTAGTGCAGCACTTACTACATTCTCTGGGGAGAGGAAAAGTTTTCGCTAAACTCGATCTAGCGCAAGCTTATCAACAGCTCCCAGTAGACCCCGCAACAGCCGAAGCACAGACCATAGTTGCTCACAAAGGGGCCTTCAAATGTAACAGACTCCAATTTGGAGTGAGTGTAGCCCCAGGCATTTTCCAGAGTCTAATGGAATGCCTCCTAAATGGCATACAAGGAGTCATACCATATTTTGACGATGTCCTAATCTCAGCCAAAGATGAAAATCAACTAAGAAAAAGACTTAAAGAAGTACTAACTAAATTCAGAGAATCTGGCCTCAAAGTAAAAAAAGAAAAGTGCTGGCTAATAAGGAATAGCGTCGAATTCCTGGGCTATTTAATAGACGGAGAAGATATACACCCTACCGACAAAAAAATTAAAGCTATTGCAGACGCACCAGAACCAAGAAACAAAACCGAACTACAAGCATTTTTAGGACTGATAAATTTTTATAATGTATTCCTACCAAATAAGGCTACAATAGCAGAACCATTGCACCGTCTACTGGACAAGAAAGCAATTTGGACTTGGGGTTATAGAGACAAGAAAGCCTTCCAAAAAATAAAAAACTTGCTAACATCGAACACCGTTCTCATTCAATTTAGCAACACACTACCATTGAGGGTGACCTGCGATGCCTCACCATTTGGAGTCGGTGCCATCCTGAGGCACCAACTGCCTGATGGAAGAGAGGCACCCGTCGCATACTATTCAAAGACCCTGTCAAAAACCGAGCGAAATTACAGCCAATTGGTCAGAGAAGCCCTAGCAATTGTCGCTGGAGTGAAATGCTTCCATGAGTACCTATATGGGCGAACTTTTCAAATCATAACAGACCACAAACCGCTACTAGGAATTTTGGCGGGAAACAAGCCCACACCTAATATTCTGTCCCCAAGAATGACAAGATGGTCAGAGTTCCTAGCAGCCTATTCCTATACTCTGACACATCGCCCAGGGAAACAAATTTCCCATGCGGACGCTTTGAGCAGACCACCCTTACCATCAACAAAGGAAGACCCGGCACCAACGATGACAGCATTACAGATAGAGACTTGCCCCGATCTACCCATATCCATGAATGATGTCGCCAGAGCCACTGCAAAAGACCCATTGACTGCCCGCGTTATTAACTGGGTAGGTAGAGGCTGGCCAGAAAAACAAAAAACTAAGAACTTTAAACCCTTCCGGACCAGACAAACTGAACTCTCAATCCAAAAAGGGTGTTTATTGTGGGGTGATCGGGTAATTATTCCTAACAAATTACAACCCAGGGTACTTGGTATGCTTCACGAAGGCCACCCGGGAATAGTTAAAATGAAAAGCCTTGCTAGAAGTTATGTCTGGTGGCCGGGTATTGATAGGGACATAGAATACTGGGTAAACTCGTGCAACAAATGTCAGAGAATCAGACCGTCCCCACCAAAAGCACCCATAAGAGACTGGGAAACCCCAAGAGGCCCCTGGTCATGAATCCACATCGATTTTGCGGGTCCTACCAAAAGACATACGTTTCTGTTGTCGTTGATGGCATAATTTTTACCTCTAGCCAGTTAGAGTATGCATCCACGACAATCAGAAACCGTGATAAAGCAACTCGACAAACTTTTTGCAACCCCTGGCCTACCGGACGTCCTAGTGGCCGATAATGGGCCACAATTAACCAGCCTCCAATTCGAGCAATACCTAGCCTCCCTAGGTATAAGACATGCCCTAACCGCACCGGCCCACCCGGCTGCAAACAGTAGGGCAGAGAGAATGGTCAGGTTTACCAAGGAGGGTTTAGAAAAAATGGACACTGGAGATGTCCAGAATAAAATAAACCGATTGCTCACCCTCCAGCATATAACACCCAGTACCACAACCAACAAAACCCCAGCAGAATTACTGATGGGAAGGAAACTAAGGTCGCATCTAGATAGATTACATCCAAATTTCACACCAGAAAACCCCCCCGACTCCTCTACTCGATTCAGGAACTTTGTAATAGGCGACTTAGTTTATGCTAAAAACTTCACCGGGGACCCATTATGGCTACCCGGACAAATTACACAGATAACAGGCCCCAAATCCTACCGATTAACGGTAGACAATGGCAGGGAATGGAATATAGACCAGCTTCGCTCCCGAAACATAGAAAGAAATACAAACACACAGGCATACATAGAGAAAAACGATGAATTTCAAACCAAGGTGGGGGGAAAATGCGAGAAATCAATAAAGAACCATTTAAATCAAACTCCGAAAATAATAACAAACAAAAAGAGCAAATAAAAGACTCACCGTTTGAAGAAAGTTGCATGAAGAGTCCATCGGAAGGGGCCAGCCAGGCCAGCTCGACCTGCGCGTAGGAAACGGGAGGGAGTGGCAAAACCGCCGGCCTAAGAAACTCAGGCGGCAGTAAAATGGCTGACTCACCCTTCCAGACGGTTCCAGGGAGAAGGATGGAAGACACAGCAGCCCCATCCGAACCGGTCGAAGTCTCCAACGATAATGAACCACGCAAGTCCAGTCGAGTCAGGAGAAACCCCACCTACCTGCGCGACTACGTCACCACGTGGGACTGAACTAAGAGGGGAGGGGTGTTCTGTATAAAAATAGTAGACTCCAAATAACTCATTCTGATTGGTTAATAATAACAAATGGAGATTGGTTCAAATAGAACCAATCCTCAAAGCCGCACAAAGGCAGCAAAATCAAAGGCATGTCATTGGCTACAAGCTGGCAGACAGGAAGGTATAAAAGGACTGTCGCGGCTTGAGCCAATGTTCCGTTTTACTGACTGTTTATTCAAATAAAGACTTTGTTGTTGGAACCTGGTCTACCTCGCGTTTTTCCAGACGGAACATTAACAATTGGTACAGAAGATAATTTATTAGCAGTGATGTCTTCCCCATTTTCCTGCAAGTATGAAAATGAAAGTATTTTTACAGTGTGAGACAAACATTAGATAGATAGATAGATAGATAGATAGATAGATAGATAGATAGGCAGGCAGGCAGATTCCATTGACGGTGTTTCCGTCAATGATGGATCAGAGACTGCGATCGTGTGTGGCTGTGATCCCTGTTTCCATTGTTGGAAGGGTCCCCACAGGACCTGAGTCATCCGACCCACCTTGGAGGGGTGGGAGAAGAAGAGGAGACTGCCAGCTGGGTCAAGGGGAGCCACATCTCCCCTCCCTAGCTAGGTATTACTCCCCTGGAAGACAAAGAGAAATGACAGTCTAAAATGGCTGCCCTGAAGACGGAAAGCTACCGGGACCATAAGCTACCGGGACTTGTGCTGGAGCTGAAATGTTGAGCAATGTGTAACCAGATAAAAGAACTGGAACTTTTTTCTTAACAATCTCGAGAAGTAGAAAGAAATATACTCACATAAGAGTATCACAGTGGCGAACAGAAAATAAGAGGAAAATACAAAGTAAACAAAACTGGAGTATAAAAAGTTACAATGAAATTAGAGACTAAATTCTGATTAATATAAATTGGCATTAATTAGGCATTAGACAAAATTCTGGACTTGCCTCGAATTGGTTATTATTAAGAAAATTAATCATGGAAATTGTTGGAAATGAATGTTTAACATAATTAAAAGAGAAAAGAACTTTGAAAAGTTGGAAAGTGATACAAAGCTCCATATAATTTCCAATGACTTTTTTCCCTACAAAATCCTATGGAAATGTACTGGACTTATAATTGTTATGAAAAAAAAGATAAATGAAATGATAAGAACCCTAGATTTTTTTAAAAAAAGACGGAGAAACTCTACTAAGAGGATATACAAATGCAATTTCCTGGGACTGTTGGGTGTTGATTGTAAAAAAGACAGAAGTATAAAAAAGAGAAACAAAGAGAAAAGGAGACTTTTGGAAAGGATTGCAATAAAAGACTTTGAATATCAATAACTTAACTGATACTGAAAGAAAGAAGGGAATTATTGGAAATACTGGAAAAGAAAAAAAATGGTGATGGCAGAAGAACAAAGAAATTCCAGTGAGGCAGAGTTAAAGGAAGAAGAAAGAGGCCCAGATAGACTTGGAGAACAAGAGACACTGCCAAAGGAAACCAAAGGAATTAAAACTATGACATTGATGAGAGTTAATAAATAAAAAAGAAAACGCTTCCAGGATGAAACAAAAGAAGAAAAAAATATACAAGAAGAAACTTCAAAAAAGAGAACAGGAAAGGGGGGGAGGAGATGGGTGAAATGTTAGAAGAAAAGAAGGAAAATTGGGAAATTTAGAAAAGGGAAAGTTGGCCAAAAATTAAAAGAAATAATAAAGCTGAAAATTTCAGAGATAAGGGTTCTAGATTTTATAGGGGGGATATCACATGGAATATATATTGGTATTTAGTTTAAGACTTGTTGGGAAATACCTTAGAAATATATAATTACACATATATATGAATATGAACTGTATATAAAACGTGTTGTTATGAACCCTTTTCTTTCTTCAAGGGCTAAAATAAGGAAATGGAAATGAATTAAAAAATATGATTATTTATGATTACAAGTAAAGTAAAGATAAAATGGGAGATATTAAGAAATTATTTTAGTGATTTACTGGAGGGGATAAATACAGTTGACTACATATATACAGTTGATTATTTACTGGATATTAGAATTGTACAATCAGAATATTTTATTATGATTAAAGTAGATCCTAAATATAGATGTAGATCCTAATGTAGATCCTAAATATATTGGTTTCATTATATTTTTACTCTTTTTAGATTGTTTATTATATATTGGCTTAGAGAAAATTAAGGACAATAATGATGTTTAATGTAAAATAATGGAAATAATAGGGGATAAAGAATTGAAAACTTATGTATGGAAGAAATGATATTCATATTGAATCAATGAATTGAAATATGAATTGCGAGTCTTTTTAAAGATGAGTGAAATGGATAATAATATGATTAAATATTATATAAGATTAATGGAAATGAAAATATGACTATGTACAAGTGTTATAATCTGGAAACATGTTGCTCACGTGAAAAGATGTATAAAATTTTAAAAATAAAAAAACTTTTTACGAAAAAAAAAAAAAGGAGAAGGCAGGCAGGCAGGAAACCGGATGACAGGGCTATAGCAAAAATTGTTTTTTTTTCCTCTCCCGAGGAATTGTTACTGTCCTTAGTAATTCAAAGGTCATGCACTGAAAGCATTTAGAAGAAAATGGCTACCAATTTGAATGTTAATGTAATTCATATAATAAATTCTCTGGCTTTGTGGGGTTTGACTTTTGATATACATTCTCTCTCTGTATCTAGTTATTTATGTCACTAAAGTATCATCAGTAGTAATTGTTTATAAAATTTACAATTATGTGTTGAGAGAGTATTTTACATACTGATTTTTTAACTCGTGTCTTATTTATTTGTACTTGGTGTCCTATCTACTTATCTCACTAAAATTTAATTTGTAGTGAATGTTTTTAGAACTTATAAATAATTTGCCAAGATAATATTTTTAATATTGGTTATTTATTTTTAATTTATGTCTTATTTATTTATTTTGATGCCTCCTGGCTTCAACCAATTCTAATTTATACTACATGAGTTACAGTAATTCTTTAGCATGGCAATTTTTTTCTCTATCCTCCCCCTTTTCTTGAAAAAAAAGTGTAGTTTTAATGAGCAATGCAGGGCAATCAAATGTATTTTAGTTCATTAGCACTCTAAACATTTAAAACTTACTAAATTTGGTGGGATTTATTTTTCAGTTTTATTTATCACAAAGAGAACTGAACTATGCGCAAGGCATGTGTAAGATTTGTGTGCATGCTTCCTTTTTTGTTTATTAAGATTAATTCCAGTCAAGATATGGCTGCATTAATTAGCTTAACCTAGATTATTAAACTAATGTGGAATTGGAACTAAAAGTAGGAACAGGAGTTGTAGAAATTGGGCTTCATCAAGAGAGAAATACTTTCTTGGCACCATAGGCCAACAAGACAGGACAAATGGGCTAAAGTAAAATCTAACCATCTGGATCGGTATTGCAAATTTTTATTCCCTTTGGAATGTTAAGCATACAACAATCAACATCTGTCCATGGACAAAGACTGCAAAATTTGGTCATTTAGAGGGCAAAAAGCATATGCATAGAAATATATGCTTTAATTCATTGTGAATCTTGGTTTTAAATGACACAAATACTAAACGTTGTTGGAATGAAATCATCACTGTTCATTCAATCAAGAACTATAAACAAATACAATTTAACCTCTTACCTGACAAATGGCAATATTATCAAAATGCATAAAGGGCTATTGTAAAACCACAAATTCACCCAAATATTTTAAGAACCTCTTGATCTGGCTCTGCCAGATTCCATATACTTCTGCATCAATAGATCATTTTTATACTTCAAATATCACCCAGAAGAATTCATTCAGACTTGGCATAGCATGTATTAATGTCATATTTATAAAAGTACAGCTGCCTCAATGAGTTAACTTATTAAAAATATTATGACTTCTAAAATAATTGAACATCTGAGTTATGTTTGAAGTATACACACCCTATCCCATATATATCAATATGCTGAGAGTTTTCACATAAACAGCTATTTAACAAACAAAACAGAATGGGATAAATGTCAATGTGGGTTAAAAGAGAACTTTGATCTTAAGTTTTATGAGCTCATTTGTATTTATACATATTTTTATGGACAAGTTAAAAATGAGATCATTCTTTAAAATAAATATTTTTAAAAAATCATAGTATGAAATACCATTGATGAACTATCTCTTATAATCTTAGCACCTAAATTCTTCACACAACTTCGTAGCTTTCCAAGAAACCCCCTACCTAAGCAATGTAACCTAAACCTATGGCTATTCAGAGACCCCAAATTTTCCTGATGTTTCAGTTCTGGATGCAGTCTTGTCCTCCCAAGAGTTATAATAAAACTTTTGTATCTTTCCAGCAACCTTGCACAGTTTTTATTATTTCAGGGAAGTAATTCATATAGAAGAATAAAATGACAGCATTTCCTAGCTCATTGTTATGCAGCTATTTCCATCCATTTCATTTCTATCTAAAGGAATAATTAATACATTAACACAAAATGCCTAGTACCAAAAGTTTAAAAATGGCAAAGGCTTGTGTTCTGTATAACTTGGAAGGTTGCAAGTAGTCTATTCTGATTGGCCAGGAAGGCCAGTAGTGGATTGGTTCATTAGGAACCAATCCAAGGAGCCGCTCAAAGGCGGCAAAGTTAAAACAATGTCATTGGCTACAAGCCGGCAGGCAAGCCTCTATAAAAAGGGCTGCCGTGGCTGAGCCAATGTTCCGTTGCTGTTGTTGTTAACTAATAAAGAGTTATTTGTTGGAACCCGGTCTACCGCGCTTCTTTTTCGGATGGAACACTGGCAACGATGGGATCATCCTAAAGCGCAGACTGAGCACGCGGCGAGAGAACAACCACACTAGACGAGATGGCTGGTAGTAACGCGCCGCCCACACCCTTCAACTCCAATGAGGAAGATTGGGAGTCTTATATTGATCGCTTCCTGATGTTTCTGGAGAGCAATGAAATGGAAGAAATTTCAGATCAGCGAAAAAGGGCTGTTTTCCTAACACATTGTGGGCCAGCCGTGTTCAAAATGGCAAACGCATTGGCGAAGCCCAGAGATGTGAAACAGATGAACTGTTCTGAGATTAACCGAATGCTAAAGGCTCACTACGCACCGGTTGTCTCAAATCTCATCAAGAGACATGAGTTCTATAAAAGAGACCAGAGGGAAGACGAGACCATTGCTGATTTTGTGGCAGCTCTCCACCATCTGGGAGGAGCCTGCGAATTCCAGAATATGGATGAGGCCATGTGAGATCGTGTCGTGTTAGGTCTAAAGGACTCTACTCTACGAAGTAAACTCTTAAACAGACCTAACATAACTGTGGCAGAAGCGATCGCGGAAGGCACCGCTGCAGAAGCCGCAAAGAAATCAGCAGCCGCAATGAAGCTGATGAATGCCAATACTGACACGACAACCTTACCAAGAGGGAAGAAGCAAGCTGCCACAACCACACATCACGAATACCTAGACGAGTCATCAGACACGGAAGAAGATGATGATGAGGTCCATCGCCTGTATGTAACCAAAAAAGGCACGAAAGGAGAAGTAATTGGTGGGAATGCGCTGGCTGCAGAGGAAACCACCCCCGAGCCAAGTGCAGGTTCCTTGATGCCATCTATCGGGCTTGCAAGAAGAGGGGACACATCGAAAGAGTCTGCCGAAATCATAAGAACAGCAGTCCTAGCAGACACGGTAATTCCCCACCAAGAACTTTACCAAGGCAAGCTGACAGAAAATGGGAGCGCAGCAAAGGAACCAGCAACCGAGAAAAAACTCATCAGACCGTCAAAATTGGAAGTGCACAGACGGAAAGAGGGAGAAAAGTCAAAATTGTAGTGACCATTGAAGGAAGCCCTTGTGAAATGGAGGTCGACTCAGGATCTTTCCTATCAATGGTGTCTTGGAACACAATCAGGCAGTTGGTTCCAAACATAAGACAAAAAGAACTCAAGAAACAAAAATTAATTCTCAAAGGCTACCAGGGAAATAGGATTCCGGTGGTAGATCTGGGGCACTTCAAAATCACTTACAAGCAAGACACCCAAGTCCTGCCGCTGACTATAGTCGACCAAGACTGTCCCAGCCTCCTGGGCATCGAATGGTTCGCACCATTGGGCATCGGGATGACCGGAGTAAGCTGAATAGCCGCAAGCAATTGGGAAGAGAACCTGCTACACGAATTCCAGGATGTCTTCGACAGCACTCTAGGCAGGTACCAGGGTGCCCCAATTTCCTTTAGCTTAGATCCCCAGATAGCACCAAGAAGGTTAAAAGCCAGACGAGTCCCCTTTGCATTAAAGCCCAAAATAGATGAGCAATTAAACAAATTGATTGCACAAGGGGTTATAGAACCAATTGGCCATGCTAGGTGGGAGACACCAATAGTAACATCTGTAAAACCTGATGGGTCTGTGCACATCTGCGGAGACTACAAGGCTACCCTGAACCATGCGCTGCAGCAAAGCACATACCTGGTACCCAGTCGTGCAGCACTTACTGCACTCACTTGGGGGAGGAAAATTTTTTGCGAAACTCGATTTGGCTCAGACATATCAGCAGCTTCCAGTAGACCCAATAACGGCCGAAGCACAAACAATAGTAACTCATAGAGGGGCATTCAAATGTAACAGACTTCAATTCGGAGTGAGCGTTGCCCCAGGTGTCTTCCAAAGCCTCATTAAACGGAATAAAAGGGGTTGTTCCATACTTTGATGATGTCCTAATTTCAGTGAAAAACACGACCCAACTAGAAGCAAGACTAAGAGAAGTGCTAACCAAATTTAGAGAATCCGGCCAAAAAGTAAAAAAGGAAAAATGTTGCCTGGCTACCGATTGTGTCGAATTTTTAGGGTATTTAACTGACAAACTATTTACCCAACAGACAAAAAAGTCAAAGCAATTAAAGACGCACCCAGGCTGTCAGCCTTCAAGATCTTCTACTATCGCTTTGCATCTTTCGGCTGTCATAAGAAATTCTTTTGTAATTGTTTCATGTTTAATAATTGTCTTTATATTTTCTCCTCTCTCTCTTCTAGGACTGATGGTTTTCCTTTTTCTAGGAGGGCCGAATGTCAGCCTTCAAGATCTTCTACTATCGCTTTGCATCTTTCGGCTGTCATAAGAAATGGGGAGAAGGGGAGGTAGGGATAAGTCTGGGAAGTGAGCTGGAGGTGCTGCATTCTTCTGTTGTGTAAATGGGGGGGAGGAGCATACAATAGAGTAAGGTTTCTATTTCTCGCTTAGCTTTCTTTTCTCTGCACAACTGCAACCCATTATCAAAGTATGCCAAGGTCAACGGACAGAGGCCTCATCATCACCTGAAGATGCCCACATGATCATATTCACAACCTCTAATTGGAAGTTTCATCTGAACTATTGGGGGTGTGAACATTTCCATCACTTTGTATATGTGAATTGTGCGCCTAATTTCTCAGATTCAGAATTCTTTGGTTGCTACCACTTCACTTCCAGTAAAAGATATCTTTTCTCTAATTTAAAGAGTCTAAGTATTTCTTTCTTGGATTTTGAATGGAGCTCCGCCGGACTTACAGGCATTCTTGGGTCTGATCAATTTTTATAACGTATTCCTCCCCCACAAAGCAATGATAGCAGAACCATTGCACCGTTTGCTGGATAAAAAAACTGTCTGGACTTGGGATCATAAAGAACAAAAAGCATTCCAAAGCATAAAAGACTTGTTAACCTCAGACACTGTTCTTATTTAGTAATAAACTTCCCTTGACAGTCACCTGTGATGCCTCACCTTTCGGAGTCGGTGCCATCCTAAGCCACCAATTACCTGACAGGAGACGCCCGTCACCTTTTACTCAAAAATGCTCTCCAAAGCGGAACGCAACTATAGCCAGCCGGACAGAGAGGCCCTGGCAATTGTTGCCAGAATTATACGTTTTCATGAATACCTCTATGGGAGGACATTTTCCATTGTGACTGACCATAAACCATTGCTGGGGATTTTGGCTGGGAACAAACCCACACCGAACATTCTATCCCCATGGATGACTAGGTGGTCAGAATTCCTGGCCGCCTATTCATATACCTTGCTGCACTGACCCGGGAAACAAATTACCCATGCAGACGCTTTAAGCCGAGCACCTTTACCAACAATAGAGGACGACCCAGCTCCAACCACTGCCGCCCTACAAGTAGAGACCTGCCCTGAACTTCCACTGTCTGCCAATGACGTCGCCAGAGCCATGGCGAAAGGCCCATTGTCTGCTGCATTTTGACTTGGATAGGTAAAGGCTGGCCAGAAAGCCAAAAGACTGAAGGTTTTAAACCTTTTCTGACAAGACAGACTGAACTGTCAATTCAAAAGGGGTGTTTATTGTGGGGAGATTGGGTGGTAATTCCATCCAAACTGCAAGAAGAAGTGTTGGGCATGCTACATGAGGGCCATCCAGGCATAGTAAAAATGAAAAGCCTGACCAGGAGCTATGTCTGGTGGCCTGGTTTAGAGAAGGATATTGAACGCTGGGTTGCAACATGCTACAAGTGTCAGAGAGCTAGACCCACACCACCGCAAGCGCCCATACGGGACTGGGAGACCCCACGAGGCCCTTGGTCTCGAATCCATATTGATTTTGCAGGACCAACCAGGGCAATATATCCTTAATAGTCGTAGATGCATGTTCAAATTGGTTAGAGGTTATAGTAATGTCTTTCACAACAACTGACGCTGTTATAAAACAGCTTAACAAATTGTTTGCAACTCATGGTTTACCTGATGTATTGGTATCCGACAATGGGCCACAACTAATGACTATACAATTCGAACAGTATTTAGCATCTTTAGGTATACGCCATGCACTAACCGTGCCAGCCCACCTGGTGGCAAATGGTAGGGTCGAATGAATGGTCAGATTTACAAAAGAAGGCCTAGAAAAAATGGACCATGGGGATGTCCAAGACAAGCTGAACCGCTTACTTACACTACAACACATCATTCCCAGTAGTACAACGAACAAGAGCCCGGCAGAACTATTAATGGGGAGAAAACTCAGATCCCATTTAGATAGATTACACCCAAATTACACTTGTGAGAAACCCCCTGACTCATCCAGCCGATACCGCACTTTTGAAATCGGTGACCTAGTCTATGAAAAGAATTTTACCGGGGACCCCCTTTGGCTTCCAGCCACAATCACACAAATAACAGGCTCCTGGTCCTATCGACTAACCATGGATGATGGAAGAGAGTGGAAGCGGCACATAGACCAGCTTCATTCCTGAAACATCGAGCGCAAAACAACCGTGCAACCTCAAATAATAAAAATTGATGAAAACAAAACCAAGGAGGTGGGGAAACACAAACAAATAAAAAAGGATATGAAAATGAACCTTTAAAAGTAAATCCAGAACATCTAACCAACAAAAAAGAGCACTTACGGTTAGATGAAACCATCGGAAGTAGTCCAAGCGAAAGGGAAGTCATCCTGGAAGGGGCCAGCCAGGCCAGCTCAACCGGCCCGGTTGAACCAGGAGGGAGCGGCAAAACCACCGGCCTGAGCAACTCAAGCAGTAGCAGCAATGCTGACTCACCCTTCCAGGCGGTTCCATGGAGACGAGCTGGAGAGACAGCGATCCCAACCGAACCGCTTGGGGAGAAGTCCTTGGGGAGAATGAGCCGTGCAGGTCAATTAGGACCAGAAGAAGCCCCACCTACCTGCGCGACTACGTCACTCATGTAGGACTGAACTAAAGGGGAGGGGTATTCTGTATAACTTGGAAGGTTCCAAGTAGTCTATTCTGATTGGCCAGGAAGGCCAGTAGTGGATTGGTTCATTAGGAACCAATCCAAGGAGCCGCTCAAAGGTGGCAAAGTTAAAACAATGTCATTGGCTACAAGCCGCCAGGCAAGCCTCTATAAAAAGGGCTGCCGCGGCTGAGCCAATGTTCCGTTACTGTTGTTGTTAACTAATAAAGAGTCATTTGTTGGAACCCGGTCTACTGCGCTTCTTTTCCGGACGGAACAGCTAAAATACTGGGAACTTAATATTTTGCTACATTGTGCAGATGGTGTCCTCAGTTCAATAAGATGGCCATCACTGTGTTACTGTTTAGAAGAGGTGTGGAGACTTGGCTCTTTACCCAGGCCTTTAGTGAGGGAGAGTGAATCCCCTCACTTAATTTGATCTGGTCTATCATGCTTGCCATCTTTTATCATTTATCTTTTATTTATGTTATTGTCAGTTTTATTGTTTGTTATGAGATACTTAGAGAAATTGGACAACACATTAATTTATTAAAATAAATTTTTATAATAAATTAATTATATTAATAATTAATAATAAATTAATTTATTATTGTGATTTGTTCAACAGTCAGATATTTAGATTGGATTTGGCATTTTTATGCACTTATTGAGTCCTTTCCTGGGATAGGCAAACACTGTTTATTGATGTTAAAGGTATCATCACAAAGTGTGAGCTATTCCAAGTAAAGTTGCTTTTTTCCAATTGATTGATGATGATTTTGTCAATGCTGATGGTGTTCAAGTGGTGTTCCAGTTGTTTTGGCATTGCACCCAAGGCATCTATGACTAATGTAACTATCTTTACTTTCTTTGCCAGTCATTCTATTTCCATTTGCAGATTTTTTTGTATTTTGTTATCTTCTCCAGATCTTTCTCTCCTATTTGCTGCCTCCAAATATTGTCATATCCCACTATCCAGACATTTTTGTCTTTTTTATCTATAGTTGTAGTCTCATTTTTTTTGTGGCAGATGCTTGTCTGTTTGAATAATAATAATAATAATAATAATAATAATAATAATAATAATAATAA
>BLBF01000010.1:48903754-48914996 GCA_015471245.1 Laticauda colubrina | reverse complement strand
TAATAATAATAATAATAATAATAATAATAATAATAATAATAATAATACACAAAAATGACCGTGTACACAGAAAACGAGATAACTATGCTGGATTTTGTATCAGAAATCATTAGTCGAGCACTTCCCAAGAGTTTAGGAAAGCGTGATGTATCGGCAGATTAGGTGAGCAGATCCTAGTAAGGTGGCCTTCTGCAGCTGACCAATGGTTATTTTGTCAGCGCCAATTGTTTTTAAGTGCTTGCCTAGGTCTTTAGTACCACTGGAACCACCTGCACTAGTTTATGCCAGAATCTTTGCAGTTCGATTTTCAAGTCCTGATATCTGGTGACTTTTTCAAGTTGTTTCTCATCGATTCTACTGTCAGCAGGTATGGCAATGTCGACGATCCACACTTTTTTCTTCTCCACAATTGTGATATCTGGGGTATTGTGTTCCAAAACTTTGTCAGTCTATATTCAGAAGTCCCACAGTAGTTTTGCATGCTCATTTTTGACCACTTTTTCAGGCTTATGATCCCACCAATTCTTTGCTACAGGCAATTATTATTATTATTATTTGTAATATTTGTAATATACTAGTGTAGTATATGTGGGGATCTGAGTAGCATGGCCTTTTGGAATTGACAAATGGAAATTTTATTAATGTGCAATCCATTTTTTTGATGTAGCATCCAGCATACTGATAACCACTGGGAGCATCATAAACAGTTTATGACATAATCTTTCAACTTCAGTTTTCAGATCTTGATACTTTATGAATTTCTCCAATTCTTTACCTGCTATCTACTGTTCCTTGGTATTGTCATATCAAACATCTGCATTTTCTTTCTTTTTAATCACTGCTATATCTGATGTATCAAGACTTTATCAGTCTATATTTAGAAGTCGTTCAATATATTAATCTCTAATGGGAGATTATGCTCCCATCATGAGCCACAGTGGCACAGTGGTTAGAGTGCAGTATTACAGGCTACTTCTGCTGACTGCCAGTTGTCTGCAATTGGACAGTTCAAATCTCACCAGGCTCAAGGTTGACTCAGCCTTCCATCCTACCGAGGTCAGTAAAATGAGGACCTAGATTGTTGGGGGCAATATGCTGACTCTTAAACTGCTTAGACAGAGCTGTAAAACACTGTGAAGTGGTATATAAGTCTAAATGCTATTGCTAATATTGGTACATGATTATTTTTTCATATATTACAGTGAATCATAATTGTGTTATTATTTATATTTAAATTGTACAATCTTCTTTCCCAAGCTGAAAATGTAATATGTATATTGTCAGTACTGGACTATGTTCTGTTCGGAAATAAGTTGTGCAAGACCAGGTTCCAACAACAACTTTTATTTCAACAAGTAATGCAATGGTAACGGAACAACAGCCCAAGCCATGGCAGCCCTTCTTATAGCGGCTTGCTCCCGGCTTATGGCCAATGACAGTAATTTGAGTGTTCCCACCATCAGGCGGGCCACTCGGATTGGTTCCCTAAATAGCCAATCCAAGAACGGCCTTCTCAGCCAATCAGATTAAGGCCCTTAGAGCCTACCAAGTTCCATACACAACACCCATCCCCCCTTGGTTTCGTCCAATGTGCGTCACATAGTCAAGCAGGTAGGTGGGGCTTTTTTGAGTCCTGGTTGACCTGCGCATCTCAGTCTTGGCGTGGTCTTTGAGTGATTCAGATTGGATCGCTTTCTCTCTGTGCCTTCTCCATGGAACCTCCTGGAAGGGTGAGTCAGCCTTGCCGCTCCCGCCTGAGTTTCTCAGGCCGGTTGAGATGGCTCCGCCGCTCCCTCCTGGTTCGTCCGGGTTGGTCGAGCTGGCCTGGCTGTCTCCTTCCAGGAAGGCCTTGCTTCGTTCTCCTGCTCCCGGACTTCTCTTTTGGGGTTCATCTAATCGTGAGTGCTCTTTTTGATTTGTTTATTGTCGTGTTATGGGAGGTTCGTCTCTCCCTTTTTTATTATTTTGTATTCCCCGCCCCCTCGGCTGTTTTTGGTTCGTTTATTATTTTTGGTGCTGGTGTGTTGTTGTGTTCTAGGGTGCGAGAATGAAGCTGGTCAATGTGCCGCTTCCATTCTCTCACATCATCTAATACTAGTTGGTAAGACCAGGGGCCTATGATTTGGATGATTGTGGCTGGGAGCCATAATGGGTCCCCGGTAAGGTTTTTTGCATAAACCAGGTCACCTATCTCGAATGCACGGTATTTGCTGGAGGAGTCAGGGGGATTATCCCAGGTATAAATGGGGTGCAGTCTGTCAAGGTAGGATCACAATTTCCTACCCATTAAGAATTCTGCTGGGCTCTTGTTGGTTGTGCTGCTAGGGGTAATATGTTGCATGGTTAGTAATCAGTTTAGCTTTTCTTGCACATCCCCCTTGCCCATTCTTTCTAGGCCCTCCTTAGTATATTGAACCATGTGTCCAACCCTGCCATTTGCAGCCGGATGAGCCGGCGCTCTCAAGGCGTGTTGGATGCCCTGTGCAGCTAAATACTGCAACTGAGGCCCATTGTCCGATACCAATACATCAGGCAGTCCATGCGTGGTGAAAAGTTTGTCTAACTGCTTCATTACTGCCTCGGTGGACATGGAAGCCATACGTATGACTTCTAACCAGTTCGAATAGGCGTCCACGACTATCAAAAAGGTGTTGCCTTTTGTTGGCCCAGCAAAGTCAATATGCAGTTTCGACCATGGGCCCCGGGGAGTTTCCCATTTTCTGACTGGTGCCTGTGGGGGGGTAGGCCTCGATTTTTGGCAGTCATGGCATGTATCCACCCAACGTTCAATGTCTTTGTCCAGCCCTGGCCACCAGACGTAATTCCTGGCCAGGGCTTTCATCTTAATTATGCCCGGGTGCCCTTGATGCAACATGCACAAAACATTTTCCTGTAGTTTTTTTGGGATTACCACCCTGTCACCCCACAAAATACAGCCTTTCTCGAGAGACAGTTCAGTCTGTCAGGTGTGAAATGGCTTAAAAGTCTCAGTTTTGTTTTCGTCCAGCCAGCCCTTACCTACCCAATGCAGAATGCGAGCTCTCAGCGGGTCTTTCGTAGTGGCTTTAGCAATGTCTGCTGCGGTTAGTGGCAGATTCAGCCAGGCCTCAAGTTGGAGATTGGAGATGGTGGGAGCTGGGTCTTTTTCTGTGATGGGTAGCGGGGAATGGCTCAAAGTGTCTACATGGGTGATGGTCTTCCCTGGGCGGTGGATCAACGTGTAGGTGTAGGCAGTGAGAAATTCCGACCACCTCATCATTCTAGGTGACAGAATGTTCGGGATCGGTTTGTTTCCTGCTAGAATTCCTAACAGAGGTTTGTGATCAGTGATGATCGAAAAAGTTCTGCCATAAAGGTACTCATGGAATCTTTTGAATCCGGCTATGATTGCGAGGGCTTCTCGGTTGAGTTGGCTGTAATTCCACTCTTATTTGGAAAGCGTTTTTGAATAGAAGGCGACCGGTGCCTCCCTGCCATCTGGTAGCTTGTGGCTCAGGATGGCACTGATTCCAAAAGGTGATGCATCACAGGTGACCGTCAAAGGCAAGGTATTGCTGTACTAGATCAAAATGGTGTTAGACTTTAATAGATCTTTGATACTTTGAAATGCTGCTTGTTCCCGTTGGCCCCATTTCCAGATAGTTTTTTTGTCTAACAACCGATGTAACTGTTCTGCTACGGTTGTTTTTTGGGGCAGGAACTCATTGTAGAAATTTATGAGACCTAGGAAGGCTTGAAGGTCAGATTTGTTCCTAGGTCTAGGTGCGTCTTTGATTGCCTTTATCTTTTTTTTGGTGGGGTGTATCCCTTGTTCATCTATGAGGTTGGTGGCTAAGTTACATTTTTCTCGCTTTACTTTAAGGCCTGCGTCTCTGAATCTTCTTAAGAGTTCTTTTAATCTACTCTCTAGTTGGTTAGCGTTTTTAGCTGACACTAGAACGTCATCAAAATAAGGTACGTCTCCCTTGATTCGATTTAGAAGGCACTCCATGAGGCTTTGGAAAACGCCTGGGGCAATGCTAATGCCAAACTGAAGTCGGTTGCACTTGAACGCCCCTCTGTGTGTCACTATAGTCTGTGCCTCTGCGGTTGTGGGGTCAACGGGTAGGTGTTGGTACGCTTGTGTAAGATCAAGCTTCGCAAAAAATTTTCCTTCCCCCGAGGGAGTGCAATAAATGTTGCACTACTGGCACTGGGTATGCGCTTTGTTGGAGCGCATGATTTAGGGTTGCCTTATATTCTCCACAGATGCGCATTGACCCATCTGGTTTGACAGGGGTCACGATGGGTGTTTCCCACCTGGCATGGTCAATTGGCTCTAACAAACCTTGTGCTATTAGTTTGTTTAGCTGTTCATCAATTTTTGGTTTTAAGGCAAAAGGGACGTGTCTGGCTGTGAGCCAGATGGGGGCTATTTTCGGATCTAGGCTAAACAAAATTGAGGTCCCTTTGTACTTGCCTAGGGTCCCATTGAATACATCCCAGAACTCTTGTAACAGGCTCTCTTCCCAGTTGGCCGCAATGATGCTGTTGATCCTGGTCATCCAGATTCCCAGGGATGCGAACCACTCAATTCCTAGCAGGCTAGGGTGATCACGGTCGATGATGGTCAGAGGCAAATTTTCGGCATGATTTTTAAATTCGATGAGGAAATGTCCAAGGCCCACTACTGGGATTTGATTTCCCTGGTAGTCCTTTAAGATCAGTTTTTGTTTTTCTAGTTCTTTTTGTTTGATGTTCGGTATCAGACATCGGATGGTGTTCCAAGATACCATGGATAAAAAGGATCCAGAGTCGACTTCCATCTCACAGGGCTTCCCTTTGATGTTCACCTCTATCTGGATCTTTTTCATGTTTGTTGTCCTGGCATTTCTGATTGTTACCATCTGGTGCGTTTCCTCTCTGTCGCTCATTCTTTTACTTCTACTATCTGAGTTCCATCTGCTTCCGGCTTGTTTTTCTTCATGTCTGGGGGTGGTGGTGCTGCCGCATCTTTTAGGACTATAGGTCTTTTTGTTTCGGCAGACCCTTTCGATGTGCCCCCCATTTGTTACAAGCTCTGTAGATTGTGTCTAGGAACCTGCATTCAGATCACGGGTGTTTGCCTCTGCATCCAGCATATTTGACTTCCTGCCTGCTTCTTCTTTTTTCCCCCCATTTCTTGTCTGATTGAATTCTATGGACATCTTCATTGTCATCATCAGTGTCGCTCGGAAAGTTGAGATCTTCATAGTGGGCAATCGCTGTGGGCTGTTTCTTGCTTCCCTCGGCCTTCTTCTCTCTGGTTTGATTTGGTGGATCTGGAATTGAATTCACTTGGCGCATAGTGGCTGCGGATTTCTTTGCTGCCTTGTCAGCAGTGGCTTCTGCGATGGCCTCAGCCACAGTGATGTTTGGTCTATTTAGCAGCTTACTCTGAAGTGTAGCGTCCTTCAACCCAAGGACCATGCAGTCCTCATGGCCTCGTCCATGTTCTGGAACTCGCAGGCTCCTCCGATGTGTCTCAGGGCTGCTACAAAATCTCCGATGGCCTCATCTTCTTTTTGGTCTCTTTTGTAGAACTCGTGCCTTTTTATCAAGCTGGAGACCACAGGTGCGTAATGTGCTCAGAGCATTCTGTTCAGCTTGGGCCAAGTCATCTGTTTAATGTCTCTTGGTTTGGCCAGCGCCTTTGCCATTTTAAAAATGGCTGGTCTGCAGTGTGTAAGGAAGACAGCCCTCTTCCTTTGGTCAGATATCTCCTGCAGTTTGTTGCTTTCTAAAAACATTACAAAGTGATCGATATATGACTCTCAATCCTCCTCATTAGGGTTGAATGGTGGGGACGGCACATTGTTACCGGCCATCTCTTTTGCTCGGTTCTGATTGCTGCATGCTTTGGTCTCGCTCTTCTACGATGATCCCACCTTCGTCACCAGTGTTCCATTTGGAAATAAGTTGCATGAGACCGGGTTCCAACAACAACTCTTTTATTTCAACAAGTAATGCAATGGTAACGGAACAACAGCCCAAGTCGCGGCAGCCCTTCTTATAGCAGCTTGCTCACGGCTTGTGGCCAATGACAGTACTTTAAGTGTTCCGGCCATCAGGTTGGCCACTCAGATTGGTTCCCTAAATAGCCAATCCGAGAACAGCCTTCTCGGCCAATCAGATTAAGGCACTTGGAGCCTACCAAGTTCCATCCACAACAGACTACTGTGACTTTAACTGTGACTAAAACAGGCCAGTCGTAAAATGAGGTTTATCTGCAGTGGGAACCTCATTTCTCAGGTCCCAAGAACCTAGATCTTGTGGATTCAACAGTACATATCAAGGAAAAAAATATATATATGATGAAGTAGTTTAGAGAAATAAAACAAAGAGAATCAGTGATCAAATTCAGAGGCAATTAGGAAGAATTTTGCTTGAGAATGTAGAGTTCTAACAGATGAAGAGAGAGTGCCCACACTACAAGGGAACAGACAGAAAAAAATTAGCTTGTAAGATATCAGAATAGCTGATCTGTGTGTGATCTCTGTGAGGGCCTACTGCTAAAACAACAACATTTCAAGCTTAAAATATTCACTAAGTGCTATTTTTCTATATTAAGTGTCAAGAAAGGCTTAACTGTACCAAGAGCTTTGAGCAAGAAAAATTTACCTGAAATTAAATAATCAAAAAAAGATGGGTAAGTGGTGATTTTAGGAAGTAAATAGTGATTGAAAAAAGAAGAGTGAACAGCAGGTCTCTACGTGAAGTAAATTAATTCATGCTGGAGTTTTATACTCCTGGAGAAATTAAATTAGCTACTTCTTAATCAGCAGCACTGCTCCAGGTCCGTCAGTTCTTTGGCTTTGATGACTCCATTCTTATTTAAAACTTTTTTTTAATGTAAAAGTTCCACAATTATTTTTTAATGCTATTTAAATCATGACATTCTTTGATTTTTCAACATTCTGAGACTCCACGTGGGATATTTTCTTAAATGTTTCTATTTTTTTTCTTTCAGCCATTTTCTGTATTTTAGATCTATGTATTTCTTCTAAATGAAATAAGAGCCAAGCCAACAAAAATCCATGAGCCATGCTGCCAAATCTTAATATTTAGATTTGTAACAGTTTCAGGGGTGTCCTGATGTACACATAAAAAGATGGAACTTCAGTCATATGGCTCTGATCAGCATCTTGACCTTTTCTCCCTCCCATTCTAGAGACATTTCTCAACAATTTATTTTGTCAATATTTTAGGATGTATAATAAGATTTGAGTGTGATTAAATATATATAATAAAATATAAGTTAATTATATACCTTAGTCAGGACTAAAAACACATTTTAAAACAGGACTTTTATTGGGTTTATAAAACATTTTAGACAGATAGCTTGCAGAGTTGACGTGGTTCAGAGGGCACATTTGTATGAGAAACACTTTATGTAAATACTAAGCCACCTTTGGTGATTTTTTTTGGTGTGTGAAATAAGACAGCAACTTTCTCTGTAATCAAATTGGAATATAGAAAATGTATTATTCTGATGAGGGTTTTTTAGATGAGTTACTTGGGCTGGAATGAAGACTTGCAGTAAAAAGACTTGGAAACTGGAGAAGAAGTTAATTCTTGACTTTAGAGTTAATTAAATCAAAACCTTGTATTATCCAAAAGTAATGTTGTATATTTCTGGAACAGAGGTGGCAAAGAGTAATTCCAATTGGAATCAACATGCCCACAAATACCACTCTTGATACTTGTTGCCACATTTGGCTTCTACAAAGTATGTTTAAATTAACAGTAATTTAATTATGCTGACATGGTGCAAAGTAAAATGCCAGCCCTTAGCAATATGAAATTTCTTCTATGACTATTAAGCTCAGGGTCATTAAAAAAAATAATGTATGGCTACAGCCCAATGTTTTCTTTGTAATTTTTTTGTCTGAAGAAATATTATCTACCCATTGCATATTGCTAGATTCCTGAATTTGGGGCATAGATCAAGTAGGCACAATCTGCATTAATGTGTGCAGGCTAATGTAAAATGTGTATAAACATCTATAAACAATTATCCCAGTTGATTTACGTCTCACAGACAGTAAATTATGACTAACCCTTTCTCATGAAAATCTCATAATAGGGTAATGAGGAAATGGGAAAAAATAACCTCTTACTGCAAAGAGTGAAAGTAATGTTAGGGTTTGCTTCTGCCATTAATCCTTTCATACAGATGCCTGCAAAAAAAAAAAAGAGTGCCTGGATCAAGGAATAGCTAAATTGTCCTTGAGCAAGGCTAAGTCTATGCATTAATTTAACTTAATTAAAATTTAAGTTTCATTGGCAATGGTTTCCACCTCCAGCCTTCTCGCATTCATTGGCACATCAGACAAAAAACAGTTGAAAAGAAAGTCCAGGGTTAATTTCCTGCTGAGATTCAAGGAATAACCAATAATCTTATGGGTGATAGAGATTACAAAGCAAAATCCAAAATTCAATAATAAATATGGTATAACTATTGCATTTATATTGCTGTTCCAGATCAATTGATAATTTGAAAAATCCCAGTTACTATTAGCAGCCTGGAATTTAACCATGATAGGCAATTCAGAAGAATCTCCAAACTGATGAAGTCAATATACTGAATTTCCCAAGGAATATTGAAATTAATGATGAGTTTCTTATTTTCCACAAGTGACATCAATTTTTATTGTTTTAATCAGCATTATGATACACTGGTACTAAGACCTGTACGATGGTGGGATAAAAAAAAAAAGATGGAGCTACAAAAGTCCATGGTACAATAATGCCATTTCATTCTGTGGTCTCAATTCATTCAGCATTATTGTTCCTCATCTAACTAATTGACCAGATTTATGGCTACATTGCCAAAAGTGAAAAATATTATTACAAGCTATGTGGAGCCTTGGGGATAAATCATAATCTTTTGGAAACATTGCTAGTCTTGGGACCCAGAAAGCCAAAACAAAGACAAAAATGAGCATGCAGAATTTCAGTCTGGGGTTATATAATATAATAAATTTTCTATCAATAAACCCAGCTACACTTAGCTAACTTTCTAAAATTACTACATCTTTAGATACTATTTATATTCCTTAAAATCTGCTAATAAAAAGGCAAATCTACTGAAATGTTAACATTATATTTGTGAATCCACATGTCATTAAATAACATGAAATATGTTCCCTGAAAAGTATCTGGGGATTTGAGTTATTGGGTTTAATGAATCAAGAAACAATCTGTATTACTATTTTTCCAGATGATCATTTATATTTTTGTTGTTCTGATATGCACTCAGATATAGGAAGTGCTTGGTCAAGAACAGTTGCATGTCATAATAATTACTTGCCTAGGAGGCAAAAGGAAGCACCAGATGGGGGAAAACTGACATGATTAATTCCACTAATATTGTTCCATAATTCACACATATTGCAAAAGCATAGGATATCTCCTTAGGAATATTTTTATTCATTTTATTCATTAAATGGGCTAATTAACTTGCATAGCAATAACTAATGATTATTTTTCAAGCCGTTTCAGGGTGACCATTATGTTTATAAATCTTTTTGATCAATTCACCCACTATCTCATGTCATTCTCTTCTTATAGATTCCATTTCACATCTAACATAGAATGGTGATAGAAACATGCTGTTTCTTATCTTTTTTTGTTTGTTTGTTTTTGTTTCCTATTCTAGGTTTCTTCTCTTAGTATGTTTATTGATCCTTCAGCATAAAATTGGACTTTGGAACCTCTTGATGACAGGAGAACACAAACCTGATGGCCTTTATTGAATAATCTAATTTCTGCTTTTCCATAAATTTGGTATAAATTGACAGAGAGTTATTGACAAGTATACAACATATGACTAAACATTTTTTTAGCATTATGGATCTTTATAAGTGTTTGTAGTTTTCAAGTATGATCGATGGCTTTACTGCTCATATTTATGATGCCATAATGTATTCAGATCAAATTGATTTCTACACTTTGCAATATTCATATTTTTATCAGTAGTATTTGCTTTGTAGACTAACATAGTTTGACTTACTGACCTCAGTTCTTAGCTTAGCTGCTTTATCCTGTAAGAGCAATGTCTGGGGAGCAGGATTACAACTTCCTTTTCTTCCATCTGGAATTAATATATTTGAAGCAAATAAACTAGGCATAGAATATGATAGTCCAGGCAAACAAGTTGAACATATTGTTATTTTGGTCACTGATATTTTATAAAGCTGTCCTTCTTGAATAAACTGTAGCCCAGGAATATTGCAATCTTATTATTTATATCTGAGTCTTTAGACCCTGTTTTTTCTAGCAGTAGCAATAGGAATAGCACTTAGACTTATATACTGCTTTAGAGTGCTCTACAGCCCTCTCTAAGCAGTTTACAAAGACAGCATATTGCCCCCAACAATTTGGGTTCTCATTTTACCCACCTTGGAAGAATGGAAGGCTGAGTCAACCTTGAGCCTGGTGAGATTTGAACTGCCAAATTCCAGACAGCTGGCAATCAGCAGAAGTAGCCTGCAGTACTGCACTCTAACCACTACAACACCGTGGATTTCTATACATCAGGGTAATTCCTTACAATAGTGTCATCTTTGAAATGAATATCTGATAACAATGAAATTTGCATGAAGTTTTCAAGTATGTGTCATGCTGGCATAACCATTCTTTGCCGTTTTAGTATTGGCAAGGATGTTCCATTACCTCTGCAGAAAGAGCTGCTACCTTTGGCTCCACCTGTAGTACTTAGGGCAGGTTTCAGGAGAAAGGAATGGATATTTTTTACTACCTTTGCTGAATGAGAAGACAGATCCTTTTGGCCATCCTTCAACTATTTCACAGACATAGACAGAATTTCCTAGAAACAGCTTGCTTTCTGGACAGCTGTTAAAAACATTAATAAAAATTGTACATTTAAGAATGGGTTCCTTCCAAAGATGCTTTTTCAAGAGGAAATTGGACATTCTTGTTTTTCTTTGAAGAGGCTTTGCTTCTCACCCAAGAAGCTTCTTCAGAGATGAAGAAGCTTCTTGGATGAGAAGTGACACATCTTCAAAGGTAAAAACAGAAAGTCCAGTTGCCTCTTGAAAAAATACCTTTGGGACAACCATGAGCTGGATGACTGAGAATCTTCGTGGACAATGGGTTTCTTCCTTCTTTCCTTCCTTCCTTCCTTCTTTCTTTCTTTCTTTCCTTCCTTCCTTCCTTCCTTCCTTCCTTCCTTCCTTCCTTCCTTCCTTCCTTCCTTCCT
>BLBF01000010.1:48893632-48903744 GCA_015471245.1 Laticauda colubrina | reverse complement strand
CCTTCCTTCCTTCCTTCCTTCCTTCCTTCCTTCCTTCCTTCCTTCCTCCTACCCAGGGGAGTAGAATGGTTTCACTACTGATTTTGTTAATTTCTTTGGTTAAACAATCAATAGGATAAGAAAATTTGCCATCCTTTCAATAATTGAATTACAGCTCCCATTAATGCTAGCCAGCATGACCAGCGATGAAGTCTTTTGTGAAGTATGGTTCAGAAGTATCTGGAGATATTGCCTTCTGTTAGAATATCTGGAAAACCCACTTCTTCATCTTTGGATGAAAAAAGATAGCAAAGTATCTAAATGCCCAAGAAGCCTATTTTTTCTGTAGCTTTATTACCATTTTTGGGCAGTATTATTGAAATGAAAGAAAATGTTTGTCACTAGAACAAAAGCACTTTGCCTTTCCTACAAATTTCTCCCTCCCATGTCTTAGCTAAAATTCCTCCCAACACAGTCAACTGATATAGGTAGCTCTTGATAAAAACTGACAAAAGTGTTGTGCAGCAGTTTTTTTCTAAAAAGCCATTTAACTTCCACCTTTAGCTCGTAAGGAGTATGTTCTCTTTTTGTCAGGAAAAATCAATGGAAATACCTTCCATACCATCTCTGGCAATGCAGAAGCAGAACAATGGAAGCAGTTTTACATTCTAGATATTTCATTTCTTTTAGCTTTCTTCTTCATTTATTTTTGAGCAGCTAACATGTGGTCCCAAATGTGATTCTTTATATACTGGGAATTGTTTCAGTACAGGCAGTTCACAATTTACAACATTTCATTCAGTGGCCACTCAAAGGTACAATGGCATGGAAAAAAGTAACTCATAACCTGTCCTCATACTTATGACCATCCCCTTAGTCAAGTGAACAAAATTCAGTTGCTTGGCAACTGGCATGTTTTTAAGATCATGTATTTATGTAAATATGCAGTTATGGGTCATATGATTGCCATATGTGACTTTCCTAGGTGGCATCCAACCAGCAAAATCAAAGTCAAAATCACATTCATTTAATAACTGTATGATTCACTTAACAATTGCAGTGATTTGCTTAACAACCATGGCAGAAAAGGTCATATATTGGGCACGACCCACTTAAAACTGCCTTCTTAGCAACAAAAATTGTAGTCCTCATTGTGATCAAAAATCAAGGACTGCCTGCATTGTTCTTTTTCATTCTAAAAATTAAGAGAACTTTTTAAAGGTATGAATGATAAATGAATGTATTTTGCATAGTCAAAAAGACTTACCAATTATTATAGAAGCCTTTGGCTGAAAATCTCACTTCTAGAGCCATTAGTAGGTATATTTCTTTTCTGTGAATGCTGTATTATGAGTTCAAGATTTATTTACTTTATATTTCCTTGGAGTTATAAAAAATAGTTAAAATATGTGGCAGTGAAAATCAGATTATCAGTTCTTTTTGGACCAGGCAAAGAAAGTTAAGTTATCATCTCCCATATCTTTATTTTTAAAATCTAATAGCTTCCAACAGTTGTAATAAATTAGCATCATTTTCACCCATTATCTTACTATACTGTCTTATTTTCAGATGCGATCCACTATCAAACTTTTGCAAGTTTTTCAGGAATACTCATTTTACTATGTACTACATATTTAGTGTCTCCAACTTTATTAGTATTTATTTGGGAAATAGGATTTTTTAAAACGTTCTAAGAATTTTACAATCATAAATCTTTAGAAGTCATCTACTAGTACATTTTCTGACAAATCTTATTAAAAGATTTTGTGTTCTAGAGTTCATATTATCAGATGCACAGTTTAGAACAACTGGATTTAAATAGGGGTGATAGAGGAGTAGGTTGGGGAAGACAGGTTGGTTATGCAGATACAGGTGACAGGTGAGACAGATCATAAATAATTGTTACTTGTAATTATTGACTGACAGTTTCAGTCAATTGCTGCTCGTAGGATTTTCAGATTATAGAAACTACAAAACTGACAGCAGAAAAAGACCTAATGGTCCATCAAGTATGCCCTTTGATGTTTTTTTTTAAATTTTTTTTTTATTTTTTCTGGATGATAGATATGTGTTTATCCCAAGCATATTTAGCTTCAGGATGATTGACCCACTACTTCTGCTGGAAGCTGGTCCCAAGCTTCTACTACTCCTTCTGTGAAATTTCTATGATTATCTTTTTATCAAATTTGAACTGAACAGTGTTCCAAATAAAGAAGACTTCAAAGTGAAGATTCTCTTCTCTAAATGTAGGATACATAGTTGTTCTAATAGCTTGGTCGCAGGAGTGGGATTCTACCTGGTTGGACTAGTTCTATAGAACCAGTTGTTACGATTCTGCACAGTTTGGAGAACTGGCAAATCATGCCACTGGCTGGCTCCTCTCCTCCCCGCCCACTCATTCCTTTCTTGGCATGCGTACCATCCAACTTGCCTGCCTTGTGCCTTCACCTAATTTTTATAAGTTGCTATTTTTCCTCCCCCACCCCCAACCACCAGCTGTTCCGACTATCAGCAGTGCTGGGAGATTCAGATTGGCTAGAAAGCAAGAAAGCACCAATCACACATCGTCATAAACCACATAGCCAATTCATAGTGCTCTTCTGGGGATTTGCTACGCTGAATTTTCTTTGGCAACACTGATGGTGGGAATATTTTAGATTCTAGCCAATCTAAAAGCAGAGCTGAACCTTTCTTAGGATTGAAACTTCTATTTTTCAGTGCAGACTCAGGTAGCAGATTGCAGAAAGATAGATCTCTGAGTGAAGTTACTGATGATTACCACTACTTCTGCTGGAAGTTGGTCCCAGGCTTCTACAACTCTTTCTGTGAAATTACAATGATTCTATAATTCTGTGAGCAACTCAATCTGCCTGCCTGCTTTGCCTGATTTTGGGTAAAAGTTGCTCTTTTTTAAATAAAAAAATCAATATTTACATAAATATTTACAATATTTACATACACGCCATGCCCAGCCAATCACCTGATTCCCAAGCCATGTGTAGTCAGCAAGCCATGCCCACCCAATCACATGACCACCAAGCCACATCGACAAATTAGGCCATGCCCACAGAACCAGTTATTAAGAAATTTGAATCCCACCCCGGCTTGGTCGGTGGACAAAGGAGAAATAGATATAGTGAAATATTTTTTCTTAATAGAGAAAAAATTCTAGCAACTGAATCCACAAAATCATATCATCACTAATTTCTTCAATAGCAGAGTGCTGGCCTTTTAAGTCCACATCCATAGAGAACATTCTGTTCTAATGCGATCTTATTTGCAGAGCAAGCACTTAAATTAATATGCCCAAATATAAAAGAAATCCCAGCGTCCACATTCAAACCAGCTCTCAGACACTCAGGCAGCTCCAATGTTGAGCAATAAAGTAAAATCACAGAACACAAAATTATATAGGCAGCGCACAGCAGAATCTGTTGATACTGTTTGAAGAGCAATTACTGACATACTTATTTCATCATTTGGCTTATATCCATTACTACTAATTCCCAAGACTGCAAGTAAGCAGAGAAGTATATTTGAGGAAACAGATGAGGCAGAGATACATAAAAATTGCATGGAGAGATTGAAAGCACACTCACAAATCCTGTGAGTTTATAGCTTGTTAAAGAACCATCTGAGAAATTATTATGCATCGTCGTGCTTTAGAACATAGATTAACGTGCACATTCCGAAAAGATTAGCAAAGTGCATTTAACCTACCTCCTATAAATGTATCAATTTAATTTCACATTGACATAATATGTAACTCACCATCATCCTTAGCAAGCAAATGGACTCATGATCAAACCATGATTTAAAATACCATCTTTTAATGTGTTTTTCCTCATTATCTTTTGATAATTGGCTGCTTCATCTCTGTAAGATAGATTTTTTCTCTTTAAATCTAGAGAAACTAAAGTAAATGTGTATACTATGCAAATGCTCACTCTTAGAAGAAATTATTGAACTATCTATTCTTTTTTAAAAAATAGCTTGCATGTAGATATGGTTAATGTTCCACCAGTATATAATTTTAATATAAAAAAGCTATCTTTGTGAAGAATCCAGCCTGCCACTGGATGTTTAAATTTTCAGTGTCTGTTGCTATGGCAACCAGAACAGAATCTGGTACCCACTGCGTTAAACATAAATTAATTTAAAGACATAGCATCTGAAAGATTTTATTTATTCTTTTTCAAAACTCTAATATTGTATAATTCATGCACAGTTCAAATAGTTTTACTTGATTTCTCATTAAAAACCATTTATCCCAGGATAATTATTATTTTTACTAGCAGAATTCCATATTTTGAAGTTAGTGAATAATATAAGGACTGATAGTGCTCTTAGGTTTCTCATGAATTAAAGCAGAAAATTATGCAAGCAGACTAGCTAAATGAATTTTCAGTTCAGAACATATTCTTGCACAATTGAGGATACTCACATTAAGGTTCCAACTACTAAGTGACATTTACCACACGAACTGTTAGTTTATATCTTACTCTTTCAGTATTATCATGATTTTATTAAAAAGCAGAAGATTGATTTCATTTACTCTTTAAATGCTATGTTTATTCCATAAGGCATTATGAAAAGGAGAGACAAATTAATTTTAAATTTAACAATTTAATTCAAAGGTACTGAACTTTTTTATAGGTCCAACTTTATTAGTTTCCATACTTGTACAGAGAATTTAAACTACAGATAAATACATGTAAGAACTGTAGGTGACATGGAAAAAGGCATAACTTTGAATCTTGAACAATAGTCATAAATGACATGTATAGTTAATTTCCTAAAATAATCGTTTTGCATATAGATTACACCAATCTGCACTTAAAACAACCAAAGCTTACAAGAGACCATTAGCCTCTGAATGGATTGATACTAGAAAGAGGTTAATGATGCCACTGTTTTGCACAATACCACACATCTTTTAAATGTTGCTATTTAGCCACTCCAGCTGTTGCAAAATCTGACACTTAAAAAAAAAAACACTTTTATTGCCATACTGCAGATGACTGTAAAAGTCTGCTTTGGTTATATCCTTTAAAAAATTGTATCTGTTTCTTTCTAAAAGCCCTAGAAATTATGGAAAAGGAATTTTCAGGATTTGATCAAAGCATGCAAAATGGGATTTCTTTCCTTGAATTCCATTTCTTTAGGAACTGCCCTGTTGTGTCCAGGGGAGTGGATCTCCAAATAGAGTGCTTCCTTAAAATGGGAAGAACCACTATGTTGAGGTGAATTCAACAAAATTCCTTGTTCAGTCATCGCAAAGGAGAGTGTTGAAGAATGTTTCATACAAAGGGTTAATAAAGCAATGGTCATATTAAATATTTAGACTGCTTGCACACTGCTGTTGTTATCACGGTTTCTGTCAGTGTCATTGTCTCTGTGTGCCTGGTGGTTATAACCTTGCCATATTGACACATGCTGTAATGAGACATCTAAGAATACGGGAACGTGCTGCAGCTCAGCATGTCCCATTTGCACCAATCACATATCCTTATAAACCACACAGCCAATTCATAGTGTTCCTTTGGGGATTTGCTAGGCTGAATTTTCTTTGGCAACACTGAATGGTGGGAATATTTTTTCTCCTTTCCCATAAATACCTGTGATCATTCTTTCCCCTTTTTCCTATTTTAATGGGGACATGGCCATATCCCATTATGTTAAGTCTCATTTAATGGGCTTCAGAAATAAGAAGCTCTTTGCCAACACAGATGAAACAGCTGAGGAAGTCTGTCTTCTTTGACGATCTGCTGAGATGAATCAAAAAGGAAACAGTTTTCTAAGTAACTGCTGACAATGGTGGTGGTCGTGGTGTGGGGATAGTGAGAACATATTTTCCCCATACTTCATTCAAAATTTACTAGAATTCAGTCGCATTGTAAAGAAGTGAATGTTGATGTAAGTACATTGGAAAGGATTCACCTCAATTCACATAGCCATGCTTGGGTTAACTGCATCAATAATCCATTTTATTTGTTTTAAAGCTCTTTTCAGATGGCAGGTAGTTGATGGAAATAAATGAATTGATTGAAGTCTCCCTATCCATTATTAAGTCTCAATGGGCAGAAAACCATGTTCTAATTTATCAGCTATTCCAAAGATGAATTTTACTAGGATTCTGTTCAAGAATCAGAAGAATACAACCCATGTTAGATAGACTTCAGATAGATTATGAAAGGTTTCAACTTTAATTGACTCCGTACCTTGGTCATCACATGAAGTCTCAGCTGAATGCCATAATTTGATTAAAATCTTCAAGTGACCTTTTGCCCTGCCATGTCTGGGATTCTTTAACTGAAAAAAGGCATTATGCACATTTTCCTAGTCATTGCACTAACCTTTTCAAATTCTCCCCTAAATGAAAATCAAGTTTGCTAAGCAAATATTTGATATATTTAGGAAACTGGTGAAATTATTTCCTTTTTAAATTATATTTGGGTCTTCTGCCATTTCTGTTACATCAAATGTTATGATGTTATTATAGTGCTTTTATTGGATTCTATTTTATTTATATTGATATGTCTTGGGCAATATCATCAGGAAGGCACAAGATAAATTCCAAAATTATATTGTGTATTGATAAATATATACAGTATATTAACAACATATGTGAGATCTAACAAATCACAGTGTTTTCAGGGAAAGAGGTTTTCAGCTGATTAGGAACATATTTTCAATTAACAATTTATTTTCGCCATCTATATTACTTCTTTCACATTACAGACCAAAGTGGATAAGGGAAATGAGAAAAAAAACAAAACAAAACAAAAAAGTATTCACAGGGTCCCCACCCCTTTTAGGACAAGAGTGACATTCTCTTTTTTAAACATTCTTACCCAAGCATTCCTTCTGTAAACTGAGAAAATGTCTCTAAAATTACCAGGCATTGCTGATTCATTCCCTACCACATATAAAATTCCTTGTGTTTCATCACTGACAATTTTATCCTTTCACTGCTTGAAGATGAACATTGCTTCATTAATGACTTTCCAATCTATTCCTAAAATGTTTTTGCTTATAATACACAATAACATTTACTACCTTACTGTGATCACTTGGGTAGTATTGAAAAGATTTATAAGATACAGAGGATAATTCCAAATAGCAAATCTTATTATCATATATTGCACCTAGAAATAGCTAAGAGCAATATTAATTAAATTCTGTTGGGAAAATATTGTTGGGCTACATGAATGTTTAATCTATTATGGTGTTTTTAACCTCAGGAACTCAGGACTTCAAATCCCAGAATTCTCCAGCCAGCATGCTGATTGGGGGATTCAGGGAATTGAAGTCCACGCATCTTAAAGTCTTAAACTTGAGAAACATTGATCTATTGTGAGTTCTAATGTTTAAGATACAATATTTATTATGTCTAATCAGTTTATCCAATTATAGAGAACTTCTATAACTGCAACACTTCACAATTTTTGCTGCTTGAAATTTTGTGTTCATATCCTTTGAAAGTCAGGGTTGATAAAGAAATTAATTTGCAGTTGGATGGAAGGCAAGAAGGTATCAAAATTAACATTATATTTCTGAAGTGCCCACCCTTGCAGGATTCTTTTTTCACTTCCCTAAACCTGATGCTCCTGCTATTCTTTCATAGAATACTGATTTACTAAAAGTGAGCAATTATTGAAGGATATCTTGCTGACATGCTCACAAATTCTAGAACCAAGTCAAGTAAGATGTCTAATATTTTGTTTCAAACAGTGGGTGTGCACCTGTATTTGCTAGCAATTATGTATTCAAATAAGCATCCTAGACTGGAATCCTACAAGCATTTCCTCTGTTCGTCTTCACATATGTAGATTGCAAAGGCACAAGAACAATCCAGAAATATAAAGAAGCAAGGAAGGGCTAGCATAAATGTAAAGTGACAAACACTGTCAGCATAGGCATTGTCTAAATTAACAATCAATTTTAAACTCCAGGAGATTAGTTCTAGCAGCATGAATTACTTTACATGTCTCCTTGCATAATCATGAAATCTCCTACTTGTTATCAGGCAATAGATCTTTTAGCAATGAATTAGAGGGGGAAAAATTATATAAACTAAGTGGGAAATTGGTTGTGTTTATAATGGAAAGCCACATCCTTCTGAAGAAACAGATCCCCACTGGATTATTCTTTCTCAAAGGTAAAAAGACAGCTTGCTAGTCATGTCCAAATTGAACAGCTTGCCTTGGTATATACAGTAATTCCCTTATCTGGAACGACTAATGATTCCCACTGAACAAATTAGTCTCAATAATTTCCTTGTGTTATTATGAGCAAAGCATCTTTGTGTCTGGTAATGCTACCTTTGGAGCATGGGAGAACTAAACACGTTGTTCTTGTGTGTGGTCTTTTTTTTTTAAGGCAAATTTTCCTCTGTTATAAGAATGTGGTAAATAATGTTAGCACCACTTGGATTATATGTCCATCTATCTCAGGGTAACAGAATGACAGAATAACTCAATAACAGAATAATAGAACAGAATAACAGAAAGACAGAATAACAGAACAATAAAATAACAGGATAACAGAGTAAGTTTATCTCTTCTGATTGATAGTAACTCTCCAGGGACCCCATTGTCTCTAGTGGTGTGTGTCTGGCAGCAGACCAAATACTGATGGCTTGCTTCTTCCATTCCCCACATACAGTGAACCAAGTTTTATTTTGTCAAGCCATATTGCCCTGATTATACTTTTGGTCTGGTTACATTTTCATTGTATGCAGTCAGTGCCCAGATCTTAAATACTGCAACACTTTTGCTCACCACTGAATGGAGTGGCAAGAAAGGAAAATACATTTGGGGAAGCATGCCTAATTTGCTTTCGAAAATAGGGGGCTCCATGGAACAGGCATGGGTTGTGTGTAGGGGAGGAAAAGAGGGGGAAGAACTTCTGTTGTGAGAGTGGAATCTTTTTGCACAATCCTGGATGTAGAAAAATCCACAGTCAATTCCAATTCACTGGCTTTTTCAGGTTAGTTCAGCTAGAAAAGCTGACACTGAACTTGCCCATGTATCATACCATATATGCTCCTTCTTTAAGCTCTTGCTTCTCCTAAGGAGACCTCCCCCAATTCTGAGAACACTGTAAAAAAAAATCAATCATCATAAAACTGAGGTTTTACCGAATGGTTAATTTGTAAGCCTTTGTGCAAGGCTATGCACATAATGCAGTCTCCACTGAGAGTTTTGCATCCCATTTTCCTGCCCCTGTAAGAGAAAAAAAAAATCAAGCACTTTCCCCCATCTCTATTAAATCTTGACATTATAGCTGTAGGTTACTCTTTTCAAAAATTCTTCATTGCCTTTGCAATCAATGAGAATGTTTTACACTTAATTGCTATTTAATACATACCACTTGCTGCTGCCATTTGAAAGATGATGTTTTCAGTGAGCCAAACAGTACAAAGCTGGAAGAGAGTCAGCCATTTATTTCCAGAGAAGTGTAGCTACACATCAGCTAACATCTCAAATCTTATTGCTTCTGAAAATATTAAAATTGTGTCAAGATCTATGTTGCTCTAGCATTTGGCATCTGGCATGTGTCATATTTTGTCAAATGGTTTCTTCCTATTTTAAATAGACTGTGCTGAATAGTAATGGTTTATGTAGTCTATCTTGAAGTACACACAAGAAAGAAGAACCTCTTTCATATTGGAATTCATGTTTCTTGTGCAAAATTTATTGTTTCCAACATTGGGGAAAAAGAGGCCTGACAAACAGTAACCACTTCAAATCAACACACATGGTCCATAGTTGCTTGGACATGATCTACACACATTTCTGCACAATTTGCAGCTCATATTTTGTGTTCCTGTTCTTTTCTTTGTAGCTACTGCTGATTTGGGCTAAGTTAATCCTAAACTTAACTGAAGTTAAAAGAAGATGGATGGGTTGTTTACATCAGACACACACACTTTGCCATGCCCTCATGTAGCTCTGGACACACTGATTAAGGACCACCTTCAGAAGGGGCCAAAAATCAAGATGGTGACCACGCAATCAAATTCCTCTCCTCATTGGATAAGATCCACATGTTCACATTATCTGTATCCAAAAAGGCTAAGTGCCTTTCCTTTCCTTTCCTTTCCTTTCCTTTCCTTTCCTTTCCTTTCC
>BLBF01000010.1:48874328-48893622 GCA_015471245.1 Laticauda colubrina | reverse complement strand
CCTTTCCTTTCCTTTCCTTTCCTTTCCTTTCCTTTCCTTTCCTTTCCTTTCCTTTCCTTTCCTTTCCTTTCCTTTCCTTTCCTTTCCTTTCCTTTTCTCCTTTCCTTCCCTTTTCCTTTTTTACCTTTCTTCCTTTCCCTTTTTATTCAGTTTGTATAGATCCTCTCTTTACTTCCATTCAGAAAAGGCAAATAGAGCCAGACCAACCTAGGGAAAGTTTGTAAAAACTGGAAACCAGTTGTAAAGATTCTCCTCATCTCAGAGTTATCTACACCGCAAGGGTGGGATAGCTGTTGCTGAGGACCATACTTTTTTTTTTTTGGGGGGGGGGGTAGGGGGAAATGTTACAATGGGCAGGGTGATGACTAAAACATGTGAAGTAATAAGGCAGAATGGATAGGATCACATAACACTTGAAGGGTGACCTGGGATCTTCCATTCTCTTTCTAGGTTTGAGGAGTATTAGATATTTTTATTTTGTTTTAAAAACTTTGTTAACCAGTTTAAATCTGTATTTTCCAGTTTGAAGGAATGGGAAACTATACCAGATTTATTGGCACATTCAGAGGATGATCTGTGGGCTACTATTGTGGTTTGAGCATGCAAATGATCCAGGGACCATGAGTTGTCTACTTTGCTTCCAATGTATAAAAAGGACCAGAGCAGTCTTACTTTAGTTTATCATCTAAAGCAAGGGACCATTAGCCCAAAGAAACCTTCCTTTATGCCCATCAAACTCTCCAAATATTTTAAATAAACAATTAGAGAGCTGGCATGATGCAAAGCAAGGCACCAGCCGGTATCATGATTTCCAAGTCTGCCCCTGAGACAGATATATGTTTAATTGAATTTTGAGGGGAAAAATGGTGGTGGATGCTGTTTGGTCTTTTGTTAGAGAGTCTACTCCTAGAAACAAACCAATGGAAAGAACTGGGGGTAACCTTGCATAAGGCTACCATACCAGGTCTGCAGCACAATGAATGACCATTAGATGGTAGTAACAAATTATGATTATTTGTATCTTTTTACTGTTACCTAGTGGTCATCTGGATTATATTTGAAGTCTCTATGTGGTACCCCTTGCTTTGCTCATGAATTGTACCATAGTCATTTGAGCATGCTTGTTATGAATTCTGGAAGTTTGATATTTGAAAGTGCCAATCTGAGGAAAGTTAATCTAGCTGTAAGGAAACGCCTAACAAATTACTATAAATACAAATAACTAAAATGCACTGTGATCAAACATTTTGACAACTGTAAATCTTTAATTAGTAATGTTTGAATTCCAGGATTATTCATTCACATCTGTTACTTTGATCTATGAAGTATGTATAGTATTGTATATAAACTTAAGCATTTTCCTCCCAAATAACATTTCATAGTACTTGTTTTTTGTTAATTATCAATAATTATTTCACAGAATGAAATAGTGCAATCCATTTATGGTGGAAATTGATATGAGGTTACAGAAACTTGGCCAATTGTAAAAGCTTACAAAAATAAATGTTTGGATTTGGCCTGCCAATTCAAATTTGAAGATTTTTATTGTAGAAACCTGATTAAATTTAAATCACCAGAGTCACTGTAAACATCATTTGTCCTGTGAGATTATTCTACCTCATAGATCTTTTTGAAGGCATTTTTTAAATAAACCAGACTACGTTTGGCCTTTTCTGATCACTTAGTTTTATGTTCTGTCTCATAAGCTTTTCATCCTATTCAGCTGTGTTCTTTTAAATTTCTTTAAAGGAATGATGAAAATGAAAATAAATGTTCACTGGTTTTGAATACCATCAATAATAAAGATAAATGGTAGTAATATTTGTTTTCAGCTAAGATTGCTTGCCTCGACTTTTTAATTTTTTGGTACATACTTGACATTTTTCTATAATTATAAAATGGAAAATAAGTCCTAGTTCCCTTGATGCATTATTTTATGTGAAAGGAAAATACACATAGGAACAGGCAGAAAAAATACAGAAAAGCTATTGTACGATATCTATAACATTTATGTGTAGTATTTAATATTTTAAATGCATTAATTATATTGTATTTATCTTTTATTAATGTATTTGATTATTAATTAATTATTAATGGTTATTGTCTGTTTTTAGCTTACTATTTTTGTTAGGATCAGTGTAACAGTTTAAAGAGCTTTATTCCTGTCTATTCTTCCCACTGAAATATTATTGCTGATAGGAATTACATCCTTTTATCTCCCTTAGAGCTATTTGTCCTTCCACCCACCTCTCGGTGCATGACATTTGAACTTCTTCTGTTAATAGCCTACTTTGCAAAGCTGCCAATGGATTGGAGGAGCAAAGATGGTTTGTTGAGCTTTATTTTAATCGTCAAGTGCTATATGGAAGCTGCTGCATCCATTTATGGATGAATGGTATCTATAAAAATTGCTTTCTGGGTTTGTATTTTTTAGGATCAGACTCAAAAAAACCACTGTTGATAATTCCATCCACATCAAATTAACAATGGATAGGTTTATACATGGAACCCTTTATATGTCATACAGTGAAAGAAGAAAATTGAAATCCACAAAAATGTCTGCCAAGACAGATGCCATAAGATATCAAGAAATTTCTTTCAAACTGATATGGAAGATATTTCATGACATAGTTGTCATTCACTAAGCACATGTATTTATGATCCCTTAGTGTCTCATGATAATTATATATATTTAATTTATTATGACAGTGGCATGACAAATATTCTGGTCTTCTTGGTGAGACAATCACAGTATGCCCAAGTAACAACTTTGTTTTTTTAAGCTGTACTAGTTGCCAGTTTTCATCTGAGTACAATTTTAGGTGTTGATAAAGTCCAAAAATGCCACAGTGCCTGATTACTTAAGGATTGCCTGTTTTCCCTGGTATCTGCTAACTTGTTCAGCTTGGCAGGTTTGACCATGTTTTGCATTCTTTCTATCAAGCAATACATCTATGGGAATCCTGGAAGCTCATCTTCTCTGTAGCAGCATCTGGAATGAGGTTGCTCTTGAAATTTGAATAGTTCCCACTTTGCTCGTGTTTAGAGGGGCCTTCAAGCCCTGGCTCTTTGCCCAGGCCTTGGTTTAAAATTGACTGAACCTCCTTCGAACCTGGAATGTTTTCCTTTGCTGCCATCTTATTTTGTCATCCTTCCATCTTTATTCTTTTGTTTCTTATTGGTTTTTTAAAACAATTTAAACAATTTGTAAACTACCCAGAGGTACTGGGAGTCAGGCTGGAGATGATTGATGATAATGATGATGATGATGACCTTAACTACATTAACCCAAAGATTATAAACTGCTAATTGGAGAACTGGAGAACAGGATGCTCTGAGTCAAACTTGTCAGATCAAAGAGTTCCGAACCAGAAATCAGTTAATTAAGTGTTTTGCAGTATAATGTAAGAATCATAAATGCTCTTGTCCTCTATTATCACAAGCCAATATTATCACATCTATGAAAGGTGACAAATATTCTGAAGGGGCATTTATATGATGAGTACGATAGTTCACTGTAACCCCTTTAGTAAATAACTATTTATATCCCATGACAATGCATTTTCATCAAATTATGATCACAGCATTTGGATATGAATATCCCATGTGAAAATGACTGCAGATGTTATTCTGGGCACTTTATTATAAATAATATTATTTAGAGATGGGAAGACAACAGTTGCTATGATACACTCATGCCCACCAATCCATTCACTGAGCACTTGCTTTCTGAGCTTTCTGACAGCTTCATCTGTCAAACAAGCCAACTGATAATAATTTTAAAAAATCATCCTAATGCAAAATATAAAAGAAATAGGAGTACACTTTATTTAAACACACAAGTACAAGGAAGCAGTGAATACAAGTGTTGTTACAGATAATTCTCAGCTTATGACAACAATTAAGCCCAAAATTTATGTTGCTCAGTGAAACATTTGCTGAGTTTTGCCCCGTTGTTTGACTTTTCTTCCTACTGTTTTTTTTTTAATCTTCAGTTGTTATTAGTTTATAATATGACATACAAAGAGAATTCAAAAGTAAATATTAGAGAAATTAGGGAGGGGAAAAGGGAAGTGGGTAGTGGGGCAAAACCAGGAGAAAAGAAAAAAAAGGCATTGACTTCCAACTCTTTTGGTGTAGTAAAATAAGACATTAACATCTGTCAACTTTTTACTTTTACATAATAATAAACTAGCCATTTCTATATAACAACAAATCTATTCAAACAGTAAAACTCAAAATCAAAGTTCCATTTCTTTCCACCTCAAGCACAAAGTCCAGAAACAATTTCCAAGTAGAAATGAAATTATTTGTGTGTTTTCAAAACAGTTAATTTAGCCATTTCTGCTAACTCCATCATTTTTGCAGCTACTGTTGTTAAGTGAATCATTGCAGTTGTTAAATTAGTGACACGGTTGTTGACTGAATCTCCATTGACTTCGCTTGTGAGAAGGTTGCAAAAATGTTTACATGACCCCAGGACACTACAACCACCATAAATATGAATCAGTTGCCAAGCATCTGAATTTTTTTTTTTTTGAAAAGAGTTTTATTAATTTTCTACAAACATGCAACATACAAAACATTAAAAACATCTGCTCTCATATATACTTCCGGTGTGTCGGTTGGTTCATCAGTTTTGTGCATTCATTTTATAGTCAATTACAATTATATTGCATAACAATTCATATTGTCAATCCATATCCTACTATTACTAAAAACAAAGAAAAAAAAAAGAAAACAAATTTTGACTATACTTTTAATCATTCATGCTTTGTGAGATAACAATACTTTAAACAGTTTATTCTATAACAAATCATATAATCATAACAAATCAATCCTAAAAATCCTTTATAGATGTAATATTAATGTTCTATTATCGTATTTTATCATCTAGCCATTGATAAAAAAGATCCCAAATTTCATAAAATTGTTTATCTTCTTGCTCTCTAATTTCAAATGTCAATCTACTCATCTCAGCACACTCCAATATTTTCTTAATAATTTCTTCCTGTAATGGTATTTCCTCATTCTTCCAATTTTTAGCAAATACAATCCTAGCCGCTGTTAATACATTTACAATCAAATATTTCAAGTCTTTATTATATATATCAGGTAAAATTCCCAATAAAAAAATCTCTGGTTTCAAATCTATGTGTTTCTTTGTCATTTTTTCCAACCACATTTTAGTCCAATATTTTCTGGCATCCTCACAAGTCCACCACATATGATAGTATGAGCCAGGTATCTGATGACATTTCCAACATTTTTCAGATTTGTTCTTGAACATTCTTGCTATTCTTGTCGGGGGGAAGTGCCACCTGTGAAACATCTTATACAAGTTTTCTTTATATGCTGTTGACATTGTCATTTTATAATTTTGAGACCACAATTTTTGCCATTCCTCTAAATCAATCCCATATCCAAAATTCTTCCCCCAAGCAATCATAGTTTCTTTAACTTGTTCTTCCTCTAGCTTAATTCCCAATAAATAACCATATAATTTTTTAATCACTTTCTCATCAGTACCCATCAATATCTTATCTAAATCAGTCTGTTTATCATAGAATCCTTCCATTTTAAAATCTTCATCATATCTTGAGTGTATTTGCGCATATGAAAACCAATTCATCCTTATACCTTGTTTCTCTAAATTTTGAATCGATTTAAGTCCACCCTTTTCATCCAACAATTCCCCATATCTAACTGTTTGTTCCTTTTTATAGATCATAGGATAAGAAAATGCTTCAATAGTCGATAACCAAACTGGAATTTTCAAATAACATTGTTTTTTTATCTTCTCCCAATTTAACCACAAAGACTCCCGTATATAATGTCTTCTAAAATACCCCTGTGTTTTAGTTCCCTTGTACCATAAAAAAGCATGCCAGCCCAACAGTAAATCATGTCCTTCTCATGTCAACAATCTATGTTTTCTTAATGTTATCCATTCTTTGACCCACATCAAACTTGCAGCTTGATAATACAGTTCCCAATTAGGCAGGCCAAAACCTCCTCTAATTCTAGCATCTTGCAAAAGCTTTAACTTTATTCTCGCTTTTTTACCTTGCCATATAAACTTCAACATGATTTTATTTAAGTCTTCAAAATAGCCTTTTCCAAGTCTAATTGGTATTGTTTGAAAGAGAAATAAAATTCTGGGTAAAATATTCATCTTAATTGTTGAAATTCTCCCTATTAATGACAATTGCAAGCTTTCCCATTTCTTCAAGTCTGTAATTATCTGTTGTTTGAGTTTAATATAATTATTCTCTTTTAATGTGCTACATCTTGCTGTCAAATATATCCCAAGATACTTAACCTTATTTATAACTTGGATTTTCAAAAGATCTGTCAGTTCTTCTCTTTGTCTCAGTAACATGTTTTTTGTCAAGATCTTTGTTTTATCTTTATTTATTTTCAAGCCAGCCATCTCACCATATGTCTCTATCTTTTCCAATAATTTTGGAGCGGTTTCTAATGGATCTTCCAGAATAAAAGCTAAGTTGTCAGCAAAAGCTTGTAATTTGAATTCTTCCTTTTTAATTTTCATTCCTTTTATACTTTTGTCATCCCTAATATTTCTATTCAACACTTCCAGAGTCAATACGAATAACAAAGGAGATAGGGGACACCCTTGTCTTGTGCCTTTTCTTATATTAATAAGATCTGTAAATTCTCCCTCCAACATTACTTTTGCTGTCTGTTTATTATATATGGCTTCTATTGCTTGAATAAATTTTCTGGCAAAACCCATCTGTTCCAATAGTAATAACATAAATCTCCAGTTCACGTTGTCAAATGCCTTTTGAGCATCTAGGAATATCAAAGCCATTTGCTTCTCAGGATGAGCCTCATAATATTCCAAAGTATCCAAGATTACTCTCATATTGTCTCTAATTTGTCTCTTTGGCAGAAATCCATTTTGATCTGGGTGAATAAAATTATTTAAATATTTTTTCAGTCTTTCTGCTAAAATTGAAGCAAAGATTTTATAATCTGCATTCAATAAGGAAATAGGTCTATAATTCTTAATTTGCAACGGGTCAGCCTCTTCTTTTAGGATAAGTGTAATATAAGCCTCTGACCATGTTTTGGGTGTCATCTTCTTTAACATAACTTCATTCATAACTTCTAACAATGGGATGTTCAATGATTCTTGAAATTTTTTGTAAAATTCTGCCGGAAGCCCATCTGGACCTGGTGCTTTCCCATTGTTTTGTCTCTTAAATGCTTCATTTAATTCCATCATTGTTATATTACTTTCTAACATTTCTTCAGTCTCTTTAGATATCTTCGGTAAGTTAATATTCTGTAAATACTGTTTAATTTTTTCCTCATCAATATTCTCTTGTTTATATAGTTGCCCATAGAAATCTCGAATAATTTCCTTTTTTTCCTTATTACCACAACAAACTTGGCCTTGATCATCTATTAGTTTCAATATTTTTCTTGATTCCTTCTCCTTTCTCAGTTTATATGCTAGCCATCTACCTGGTTTATTTTCATCTTCAAAATAATTCTGTTTAGAATTTCTAATTTTCTGTGCCAGTTCTTCTTTCTCTATTAATTCCATTTTATGCTTAATTACATCCAGTTTCAATTTAATACCTTTTTTCTGTGGCATTTTCTGTAGTTCTTTTTCAAATCTTTTATATTCATCTTCCAAGGTCTTGGAGGCTTGTCTTTTCCTAATATTCTTTTTTCTTGTGTAATCTATTATCAAACCTCTAGCATATGCCTTCATTGTATCCCAAACATTCTGTATTGAAGTATCTTCTTTTTTGTTTTCTTTAAAGAAAAAAACCAATTCCTTCTCCATCCATTGTATAAAGTCTTTCTCTTTTAAAATAGTGTTGTTTAATGTCCATCTCGATCTTTTTTTTTTTTTGTCCCTTCCATTTAATTATCATTGGACTATGGTCTGCCCAAGTACTTATTTCAATACTTGTTTCTTGAATAGTGGATATTAATTCTGTTGAGATCCAAATCATATCTAATCTGGACCATGATAAATGTCTATCAGAGTAAAAAGTATATTGTTTAGCTTTAACGTTTCTTTCTCTCCAAATATCTTTTAAGGTTAATTCATCTGTCATTTTAAAAAAAGATTTAGGGAGAGCCTTTCTATTTTGTTTTGTTGTTGTTGTTATATAGTCCAGTTTATTGTCCACAATTCCATTAAAGTCTCCCATCATAATTATGTTAACATAGTCCAGTCTAATTATTTCCATATGTAGTTTTTTATAAAATTCTTCTTGTTTATCATTCGGAGCATAAATTGCAATCAGGAGTATTTTTCTATTATTGTCCATTATTTCCACCATTAATACTCTTCCGTCTTCATCCGTGTAGATCAGTTTTGCTGGGATATCCTCTTTAATGTAGAGAACCACTCCTCTTTTCTTACATTGAATCAAAGAAGTAAATATTTTCCCTAATTTTGGCTGTACTAACAATTGCTCATGTTGTTTTTTAATATGAACTTCTTGTAAACAAATTATGTCAAATTTTAATTTCTCTAATTTATGAAAATTTTTCCTTCTTTTAACAGCTGAATTAAGTCCATTTATATTCATTGTAATCAGTTTTTTTTCTTCCATAATTATGCTTTATATTTAGTTCTAACAACTCTCGTAGCTCTCACTTCACGTTGTTCTTTACTGTCTACCTGTCCACCTACAACTCCTTTCTCTTTTTCAATCTCCAGTTGTTCCTGCTGGAACTCAATTAATGAGACCTCTTTCTCTGCCTCCTCTCTTCTTCTTCCAAAAAATTCTGCGTAGAAAAGTTCTGCTTTCTCAATCGAGTCAATTCTATGTCTCTGCTCTTGCCACGTAAAGATTAGTCCTTCTGGTATCAGCCATCTATAGTTCACTTCATTTTCCAGTAGCATTTTAGTCAGAAATCGGTATTCTCTTCTCATCTCTCTCACTCTTCTAGGTATTTGTTTTAAAACCACAATCTCTTTGCCTTTATATTTCAATGTTTTCTCTCTTACCACTTGTAATATTTGCATTTTAATAGATTTTTTGGTAAATCTAATATGGACTTCCTTTGGTAGTTTATTTCTCATCGCATATCTTGTATAGACTCGATATATCTCATCAACTCCATCCATCATCTTTTCCTCTGTAATTTCCAGAACACCTGCCAACATTTCTATCATTATCGCAGCCAAATTTTCTCCTTTTTCCTCTTCTATATTTTGGAATCTAAGGTAAAATTCTGACCTTTCCATCTCCCACCTCAACATCCCATTTTTTTCTTATTCTACCACTGTTAATCTAGTGTCAATATTTCCAATCTTCTCCTCTCTTTGTTTTCCTTCTTCCTCAATTTTTTGGAATCTCTCCTCATACTTCCCCATCATTTGTTTAATATTTTCATCAGACTTCTCTATTCTTTGCTCAATAGTATCCATTTTTATCTTAATATCTTGGATTCCTTGCATAATCATCTGTAAATTTACTTTTTCTTGTTCTTTATCTTGCTTCAACATTGTCTGAATTAAATGTTGTCCTTCAGATGGTGGGGAAGCAGAGGTAGAAGCAGAAATGCCGAGTAGTTTTGGTTTCCTGCTCATTTTAATGCTTCCAAAGCTTCAAATTCTCTTTGGCTTTCAATCCAGCTGATAGCGTAGCCAATTATAGTCCAAAAAAAAAAAAAAAGAATCCAATAGTAAAAAGCCCAAAACCAAAGAAGAAAAAGGAAAAAAGGAAAAAGAAAGGTCTTCAGGTTCTTCTAGACCCTAGTCCAATTGAAATAATCCACCATAAAAAAGAAAAAATAAAAGGAAAAAAAAATAATCAAAAAAGAAAAACAAGGTGATCCAGATGGAAGAAGCAAAAAAGCAGAAAAAAAAAGAAAAGAAAGAGCTCTGAGGCTTTCCCTTTAAAATAAAAAGCAAAAATACTAGAATTAAAATTTACAAAAAGGCTGGCGAGTAGGAATTTCACAAGTATATATATATCTACATATGCACTGCACACTGCGCTTTATTTCTTTATCCAAGGCTCTTATTATGACTGTCTTCTCCAGCAGCTTCAAAGCCAAGCCTCAAATGTTGATAAGAGTCCAGGAAAGCACCTGTAATAATATTTTACTGTGTTCTCCCTCTATCTTATCACATTGAAATGTCCTTGAAAGGAGTGTTTATACATTTTTCTCTCCAATTCAAATAAAATATTTTCAAGCCTCTAGTTGGCAGTGTTGCAACATCTCTTAATACTCTTTCCCCCCCCAGCCAAAAGAAAAAATATTTATAAAAACTCAAACAAGAAGAAAAAAAAAGGATAACAAAAGGGAGCCTCTATCCTAAAAGAAATTAAAAAAAATCAAAAGAAGCATAAAAATATATATAAGAGAAAATTCAATCCGGTTACCTACAGAGTCACATTAAAGTCCTAAAAAAAAAAAAAAAAAAAAAAATAAGGAAAGAGTCCAAGCCTCAATTTGACATCACTTAAAAAACGCCGCTTAACCAGATTCCAGTCAAAGAAAAATAAAGTCACAGATTTCTTCTTTGTTCAGGATGTCCTTTCAAGTCTCAGTCAATTTACAATAGAAAGGAAGTTTCTCACCCAGCCGACACACGCTTGCTCCAGCCACTTTCTTTCCGGAGCTGTCCCGACTTCAGCAGCTTTGGAGGCTGCCTTTCCGCTGCCAGCAAAAGGGCTTCTCCCTGATCAAACCAGAGATTTTGCGATATCTCTGGGATCCTGGGACTGTGCCCTTCACAATCCCCGTCTCTACGGGACGGTTTAGGTCCGTTAGGACCGACCAGGGGCGAAAATATCAGCTGCGATCTCAGAGCCCCGAGATCGCAGCTGTAACACCGAGACGAAGCTCCGCCTTCTCCAGCATCTGAATTTTGATTAGGTGAGGATGGGGATGCTGAAACAGTCATAAATCACTTTTTTCGGTGCCGTTGTTACTTTGAACAGTCATTAAATGAACTATTTTAAGTTGAGGATTACATGCATGCACTTGTAACCACCTTCTGAGTTGTATGAAATTTTTGGAGTATCATCAGTTCAGTTTATTTGTATTTATCAGTTTTTCTTCTACCACCTCTTGCAATACTAGACAACACAGTATCAACAGTAGAGAGGGTTTTAGGTTCTACTATATAACATGACCTAAAATGGACACCTAACATCAAAAACATCATCACAAATGCACAACAAAGAATGTTCTTTCTGTGTTAATTCAGAAAGCTCAAACTGCCCAAAGAGCTGCTGATACAGTTCTACAGAAGAATGATTGAGTCTATCATCTGCACCTCTATAACTGTCTGGTTTGGTTCTGCAACCCAACAGGACAGACACATACTTCAGAGGATAATTAGGACTGCAGAAAAAACAATTACTACTCACCTGCCTTCAATTGAGGACCTGTATACTGCATGAGTCAAAAGAGGGGTGTGAAAATATTTACAGACCGTTCACATCCCGAACATAAACTGTTTCAACTCCTTCCCTCAAAACAATGGTATAGAGCACTGCACACCAGAACTAGACACAAGAACAGTTTTTCCCCAAAAGCAATCATTCTGCTAAACAAATAATTCCCTGAACACTGTTCAACTACTACAAAGTCTGCACTACTATTACTGTTAATCTTCTGATCACTCCTTATCACCCATCCTTTTCCACTTGTGACTGTATGACTGTAAGTTTGTCACTTGTATCCTTATGATTTATATTGACTATTTCCTGGTATGATTTGATTGCTTATTGTACCCTATGACTATCATTGTGTTGTACCTATAGTTCTTGACTCTTGACAAATATATCTTTTTTTTATGTATACAGAGAGTATTTGCACCAAGACAAATTCCTTATGTGTCCAATCACACTTGGCCAAAAAAGAATTCTATTCTGTTCAATCTTTAGAGAATGGTGGTATACTATTGTATAAAATATATATTTATATGCCTGCTGTATATTAACAATCCATCAGATTTCTCTTTTACAGCTGTTTCCATAAGGTTGCATAGCATCACAAGCTTTCTTGTAAACAACATAATCAGCTATTTGCTTTCTTAGCTCACTTTCAGTGAAGGCCGAAACTCATCCTGTCCTTTTGGCCTGATAGGATAAGAAGAAGAATAATCTTTCATTCTGGTAATTTTACAGGATATATTTGAACAATGTTGTTTTCTTGTGGTGGGTCAGAGAAAAGCAAACTAATGATTTCCTGAAACCCTTTGCAATCTGAATTCTAGGTTTGAGAAACTTCTTTTAAAGGGCTGCAATGTTTGAGCTGAACATTTTGGGATGGCAATAAAGAACCATTTCTCTCTCTTTGCTGTCTTATAAAAATGATGCAGCAATTTTTGCAAAGATGTGGTGGACTTTATAACAATGCTTTTTCTAGAAAACAAAACCAATTTTTAAATAAATCTTGACAGGGTAGGGAAGAAACCTCATTGTTGGAAAAATGTATTATCTGGGAAAAAGAAATCAGAAGCTCAGATATTGAAGAAGGAAGGCTTCACCTGAAAATGAGGCATGCAAAAAGGATCCTGGAATTACAGTAAGCTGAATATGAGTGAATAATGTGATGTGGCCACTAAAAAAGTCAAACCAAAGGATGTAGTTATGGTGCCATGGTCCCCTCCTACTTTCAATAATCTGTTCAGTTCTGGATACCATATTTTTTAAAAAATTAAATCAGGTTGATATGGAATGAAATCTTCATGTCAGGAGAGACTGAGGGAAGTGGATTATTTAGTTTTGAGAAAAGGAAACAGAATGGGGAGAAATGACAAGATTGTTCAAGATTTTGAATCAGTGTCACCTGGAAAAACAGTATATTCTGTTCTTTTTCATCCAAAAGTCAAAATGCAGAATGAAGATCTAAAGTCAGAAAAAGGGAGGGGGGAAAAAGGCAATTTTGGTTAACAATAGGAAAAGCTATCAAACAAGGCAATTTGACAGTGATTGCCTGTCACTAGGCTATTTGATACTAGGAAAGTGCTGGCTTTACCAAATCACTCGATGTATTCAGGTAGAAGCTGGACAGCCATCTGACAGAGCTGTTTTACATTTGATTTCTGTTTGAGCACAGAGTGGCCTTGAAGGCCTAAATGTTTCCTTCAGTATGATTCGGTAAAATTTCAGGACTGTATATTGTACATTCTTGCTTTAACCCTATAAATGGAGAAGCTCTTTTTAGGACTATGGTTCCTGGTAGCCTGTAATTAATATCTATTCTGTTCGGAAATAAGTTGCGCGAGACCGGGTTCCAGCAACAACTCTTTAATTTCAACAAGTAATGCAATAGTAACGGAACAACAGCCCAAGCCGTGGCAGCCCTTTTTATAGCGGCTTGCTCATGGCTAGTGGCCAATGACAGTACTTTAAGTGTTCCCGCCGTCCGGTAGCCAATCAGATTGGTTCCTAAATAACCAATCCGAGAACGGCCTTCTCGGCCAATCAGTTTAAGGTATTTGGAGTCTACCAAGTTCTATACAGAACAATATCTGTCTAAGTACATCTAGGAGGTGATTATGGTAAGGGATGTTCAATCACTTAAGTTATTGGGAGGGTTTTTGGGAGGGTTTTAAAACTTTCTTTTACCATAAATTAAAATCCACAATATCTAGTGAGCTAATATAGAGAGATTTCAGAGTTCCAATTAGATAGAGTAAATGGCAGGCTACAACAGGATTATGCTCAACCCAATATAAGAAAACCACAATTCATTTAAGGGTATTTAATGGGATAGTTTGCATTTAATTTTAATACTCAATTTGAATAATATATCATAGTATGAGAAAAGAATAACCATCCATCTATTGATCTTCTTTATCAGGAGGGAACAAAAGCATTTTCTTCTGGCAGCTCTTTGATTATGAGAATTGCAATTAGGAGTGGGTTTTTATGCATGATCCTGCTGAGATTTCAAATAGTATGAATTATATTGCTTTTATGTTAAGCAAATCAAATGACACAATATTTATGGTATTGCCAATGAAAAGGAAGGAATTATTTAAAATGTTAGTGACTTTACTGCTCTGTCTGTTAGAGCTGAAGACTTTTGATAAAAATATTATCTGTTATTTCTCATCATAGATGTAGCTCTTTTATTGTATTAACACATATTTTAAAGCAAAGGATATCATTACACATAAGTATTTATCAAATCCTATTTATGTCACTGCTCTCTGGCTTCTTCATTGTAGTTAAGATTGGAGGCCGAATTAATTTTCACCTCAAAAGCACTTAGATACCAGAAGGTATCTAAGAAGAGATCAGGATTCTTCTACAAAAAATATAGCACCATTTTTTAAGCAATCCTTGATACAATTATTTTTTTATATCTTATAAATGCAAGCACAAGTTGGTCATTTGCCCAGATTAATATACTACAACATGAATCTGGGCAAAAGTCCAGCAATATATATTCATACAATGCTGATGAATGTGCAAAATGTTCCACTAAATAATAACAGAAACAGATCTCTGCTTGCAGCCTCTCAGGATATTGATCACACAAAGATAGGAAATTAGAGAACAGTCAAAATGAATACTGGAATAGCAAACATATGCAGAAAAACAGATTAAGATAAAAGGAAGGCTAAGAGAAAAAAATCCTGATTAACATTCAGTGTTTCTTCTGTACCAGTCAGCAGAGGTAGCATATGTCAATATGTCCTTTAAAATAGAGGATGTGGCATGAGTATGTATATATCCTTATTCAGGACACAATATCACCATGGATGCTTTGTTGCTAATGTGGCCATTAAATATAGCAGGACATTTATAGGAAAGTATTTGATGACAAATGTAGCTACTATTATAATCAATTGGTATAATGTTGTCAGTTAATTTTATTAAAATTGGACAGAAGAGAAAATGAGAATAATGCAGGAGGTGAGAGGTGAGGGAACATTAAATCAACAATTTAAATTAAAGCCTTTTCCTATTTGTTATTCTTGATTTGTGTTTGGATTACAATTCTAGGATGAGCAATTATTCCTATCTTTCCAGCCACATAGTCAAATATGATGAATGTTATAGTCAATATATCTGGAGGATATCAACTTGATCTAAGGATTTGAAAAGGCCAGAGTGAGCAAAGAAATTGTAAATATAAAAGGTAGTCAGAAATGAAACCATCTCATGTCTCGGAATGATGGGTTGATACAAAAATAGAGGAAAAAATACATTTACATCCTTTGGAACATTCTGGATAATATATTTTTTGCTTCTATTCTTAACAATTTCTGGACACCTCTAAGGATCCAGTTTGTGGTGATGGTTAAAATATCAAGTTAAGACCTTGGTTTAAATCTCCAGTTAGCTATGAAGCCAATTGGGCCATTGCCTTTCTGTCAGCCTAGTCATTTCTATAAAATGGTGGTGGGGATAAAAACAAAAGTTTCCTTGGGCACCATGGTGAGCCTCATAGAATCACTTCATGAAATCCTTTCCTTGGCTTAGCACATTTCAACTGACAATCATTAATTTATATCAGAGTGAAAAAAAGTCAATGCCTTTATGGGCGCCACAACTTTTGTTTCTGAGGCATCAGTACAAATAGTCCTCAGTTTATGACTGCAATAGAGCCTGCCTATTATGGTCAGTTGTGATGGTTATGAAGTGGGTCATCATGTGATCAAACCCATTTTTAATTACCTTTTGTGATGGTAGTTAAGTGAATCTGCAGTCATTAAGTGACCCCATTGTTCACAAGGGTATGCTTCTGCCAAAACCCAGGAATAAATGCCATTTTGGGGCCAAATCATGGTCACATGACTGCAAGACACTGAAAATGACTGTAAGTGCAGGCCAGTTGCTGAGTGGCTGAAATGTGGTCATGTGACCATGGAGAGGAGTGGCCATGAGAACTTCAGAACTGGGTGGTAAGTACCTTTTTTTGGGTGGGTGGGGTCTGTCATAATTTTGAACAGTTATTAAGCAACTGGTTGTAGGTCAAGGCCTTTCTGTCCTTTATGACCTGAATGGCAGCATGGCTTTTCACACTTTGAAGATGAGAGAGGCTCACAAAAATTGTGGCTCCTAAGAGAATGTAATGTTTTATTATAACTGCCCTTCACATCCATATCCCAAAAAGGACTAAGAGTTACATCATGTGACATTATTACACTAACTGTTGCAGCCCCTCATCCCTCAAAAACATTTTAAGTGCATTCTCCAGGGTGACAAACCTTCAAATCTATCAGCTTTCACTTAAGCATTCAAGGAGTTGTTTTAAGTGAAGATATATATTGGGAAGTTTTGCTTCCACATACTTCCATGGTATCAGCTGTTGCTATTATAAATGAACTAAGAAGGTGGAAAGATGATTTTTGTTCTCTTCTTATTAGTCTCTCCCCCCCCCCATTAAGCCAAGTTATAATTAGAAATATGGAAGACAGAAGAACTATTTAAGGAAATAGCTTTCTCTGTATCACTTTTCCAGATGTAGCTACATCTAGAAAAAGTGGACTGGGAAAGGCTGGGATGATGCTTATTGAGAATGATGCTGTCTTAACAGATTAGCACCTAATGATTACTGTTAGCTAGCTTTGAAGCGCAAGCCACCAAACCTTTACATAAAGGTGTCAATTTAAGATCCCTTTGATGCAATTAAAATAGTACCCTGACTTTAAGTGGAAAAGTCTCAGTAAATTTCATCCTTAATGAGAGTTGGTATATCTTTTAAAAATTGTGATATTCTGAAAAGCCAGGAGGAGCTAGCTTGGCAGTCCGCATAAAGAATTATCTGTTTTAAAGGGAAGAACAAAGAAATTAAATAACAAATGCAGCAGCAATGTGTGAGGCAATTTAAATCAGAAACACAGAAGAGACTGGGGAAGAATAAAAGTCTCAACATCCTTAAAAATAATGTGATCTTCTTTCCATCAACCTGCTTCTTCCTAAAATTAGCTGCATAGTCATATTAAGTCACTTGGCTATAGGGCCTTGCTTCTGATTTGCATCTGAATACTGCTGGATTCTTGTGGCTGCTTTTTTCATTATAAGCTGACCCTTTTATAGCTGCTGCATTGTGGAGAAAGAAGTGAAGGACTCGGCTTTGCGAATGATTTCAATTTACATAGGAATATCCCATCTTTCCCTGAATGTCATGTTTATCTTTTTCTAAACCTTGCCGCAGATTTATTACTGAGAATTCATGTTTAGAAGGAAACAAAACAAATAGGACAAAACAAAGCCTGTGAATTGTATTATAAATGCAATTCTGCACTTGAAAATTACTACTCTGGCTTGGCTTAGAGACAATAACTTGATTAGATTTCACATAACCTGGAGGCCATTGATAGATTTCTTACTGGATAAAAAGAATTATCTTTTGACTTTGGGTTTTAGATTGGAGTTGACTACAAAAATATCAAAGCTTTTTAAATACAAGGTTATTTAAAAATTAAGGGAATAACATTTATTAATACTTTTTAGCATTTTAAATATTTCATAAATTGGCATTAGTTCTTTATATTTAGAGAGATGTGGTTGGACTGTTAACATCTCTGTACTAAAAGAAAGGTGGAGGTTACCTTTGTTATATTTGTTAGATGTATTTTTTTTTGGTCCTTTTAATGGGTTTTTCATTCTCTTTTTATGTTAGTTTGCATTTTAATGTCTGCTATTGAAACTTTATACATAAATGTGAAAATACACGCACAGAGAGTGATATATGGCTTTCCTTGTCTAGTTAGACCAAATCACTGATTCACAAACAAAATGGTTAGAAATATGATCAAAGCCAGATCCCAAAAGGCTTATTGAAGTTAAGAATGTGACAGAGGGAGGTATCTGTGTTGGGGTTGTGGTGTAGACAAGACTTTGCTCAGATAACAAAGACTATGGAGTCCTCTGTGCTCCTTGAGTTTGGTTGTTTCTGCAGACATTTCATTACTAACTAGTGAATGTAGGGGTTGATCACTGTTTATATATTGTAGCTTGCCCTACTAATGTTAATGAAGAATATGATTTTCTCCTTGTTAGTTCCTTGATTAGTTATTGTTTTCTGCCAAAACATTTGGTCTTAATCCTTGATTTTCTGGATGTTGGATACTGGCAAGGATGTATTCTGGTCTTTTTGTTTCCTTTCTTAGCTTTTTTGTTTTTATTATTGTCTCTTTTGAAAGCTGTGTAAATGTAGTTTGTTTTTATGTGTCTATTGGTGGCTGATTTGTCTGAATGGCAAGCTTCCAGGAATTCCCTAGCAATTTTGGATTTGGTTTGGTCTAGAATGTTCATAGTTTCCAGGTAAAACTATGGTTGAGTCTTCCATGAATTGTGAAAATATGAAGATTCCATTATATCTTCTGACTGCTGGTTGGTGCTCCTGGATATATTCTGCTAGTTTTCTGCCTGTTTGTCCTATGCCATTGCGATTGCAGTTACTACAACACTATATTTTCTTCCTGGGTTACTGGGCTTTTGATTTACTTAAGATGTGTTGGAGCACTTTTTTTGGTTTGTATCCTATGGTGATCCCATGTGATTTTAAAATTCTGTTGCTTTTTTTCTGCAGTGTTTTCTATGTATGGCAGTTTTATTCTTTTCATAACTTGTGCTGGTGGTGCTAGCAGTGGTGGTCAAGAATTTTTTGATAAAGTTGTACTGGTATTCATTTTGGTAAGAAATAATATATAGGTGGTCTGTTTCTTTTCTTTTTTTCTGGTGTTCTCGGTTGCTACAGTGTGTTTGCACTTGTCTGGACAATATTCTCACACAGTTCCTTTTGCGGGAAGCTAAATTGGTAACAGAACACTTGATTAGCATGGACTGATTTTCATAGTACAAATAGAAGAAAATATTTGTACCTCATTGATAAACTGTGAGATCCTTAGTGCTCTCTGAGCTTGGTTGTTTTCTTGCAGATGTTTCATGACCAAACTGCATAACATCATCAGTGCTAGAAGGGAGTGGAATTTATTCTTATTATATATACTATACGAGCGGCTATACTTGTCAGTGTTGATGGGAGTGGTCTTAGTGATTCCTTGATTAGACCGCTATTTACTGCTAGCTATATACCCATGCCTCGCTATGAACTATGTGATTGGGCTTAGTTTTTGGGCAGGAAAATAAGGGGGAAAAATGCCTACCAGCATCCATCAGTATTTATCTGGCTCGTGTCCTGTTGATGTGTGAGAGAGTTGAGGGCTGTTTGGAAACTGAAACATGGAAACTGAAACAGTATTTGCTGTATGAGCAAGAAGGAGACAGCAAGGAGCCAGCGCATGGCTTAGCTCAAGTGCTCTGTACTAAAGCTGCTTGGTGCTGTGAAACTAAAACTGAAACTGAAACTCCTC
>BLBF01000010.1:48817696-48844328 GCA_015471245.1 Laticauda colubrina | reverse complement strand
AGCTGAACAGCACACATGTAAGTACCCGCGATAACTTAAAAAAACAAGTATATATATATATATATATATATATATATGTTTTCTGAATGCCGTACATATATTTCATACAGAAGACCTATCTGTCTGTCTGTATACATATATACATATACAAACATTCATATATCCATACATACAGACTCCTACAATAAGTTGCTTTCAGATCCTTATGAATCAATGAGCACTTTCAAATATTGAACATTTATACTTTTCTTGAATAAAAGTACACCTTGATTCTCAATCATACCTCCAGATGGCAGCAGAATTTAAGTAACCGAACTGCATATCTACCTTCATGACACATGTGGTCTTTGAATACAGAGATAATAAAACTTAAAAGCTTTTTCTTCCCAATAACTGAAAGTTTAATATTGCAACAGGACAGGCCAAATCTTCCATTCAATATTGGAAACCTAATGGGAAGGGAAAGAATCTCTGTTCTCTTCTGCTACATCTAAGGGAAGGCATTTTGTTTGAACAGCAAAGATGAACTTTATAACAATATATCACTGACCCCTAATATTACCCTAAAATCTAAGGCCTGAGACAGTCCTTCCACTCTGTCTCATAATAGGATTGATTCCACATATCAATTTTAAAATAGTTTCCCCCACAATACCATTCAAGTATTTAGCACACAAGGTTCTATCGAAAAAAAAAATCTGAGGTTACTTCAGGAAAAATTGCATTCCTGAGTCATAGTTATCATCTTACACTTATTCTTTCCTCTGGACGAGATCAAGACAAGGTTGAAGGCATGTGGCCATAAAAGACAAAGAGCTTTTTAAAAAAATGAATCAAATTGCAGATGCCGAATAATGGTAGACTTGTTATGTAGAGCAATGAGATAAGAGAAAAGTGTAGTTACCACTGCCTTGCCAATGCATTTACCTGTTAATGTGAGTTCCTTGGGCTGAACAAAAAGAAGATTGAGGCAGTAATACATTGAATATCTTCTGGAGAGCAGGTTATTGAGATTCCACTTTGGTATAAGTATATTGTCTTGATATTAAACATTTTGCACCATAATTTTAAAATATTAAATTTGGAAAATTGTTGTTTTAATTGCGATAGAAAATATTTCATTAGCAAGCCAGTTGGATTTTTGATGGTTTATTAACAAAGCATATATAATAGAATAGTAATGCAGCATTAGTAGCAATAAGGAAGGACAGCCCTCTCCAGAAAAATACCCACATGTTACAAGACACTTACATCAGTTATAGTGTTCAAACAAATAACCTGGCACTAGAAAAAGTGCTCTGTTGGAGCCAAGCATGTTTGATTTTATTTTTTATTGAGCAAAAAACAATTCCCCTTTTTTGGTTGCCGTTCAAGTGGGATGTTGTGAAGTACTCTAGTACTAGTTATGTCACATTATATGCTGCAAGAAAGAGAAGCAATATTTAAAAATTGTTGCAATAGCCTTCTCTGCAAATTGAACATTTGAACTGATATCAAATTTGGTTCCAGGAAAGAGGAATATAAAACAATAAAAAGAACACTATGTCCTGTAAATTGTATTTCAATAACAAAGTCATGTCTTACATTGCAGAGGATCTCTGACTTAAGTCAGCAGATTATGAAAGATAAGAATAGGTTAAGAAAATATTATCTTTTATATCATAATGCACTAGCTGCCACTTACATATCAGTATCCAAAAACATGAATTGTGTGAGTATGTGCTCTTTAAATTCCAAATGTATTCAACTAAAGTAGGAAATGCATTTAATCAGATAAAATGTATTTGATTTCAGAAGTATCTTAATTATCTACACCTTGATATTTTCAGTTTAGAAATAGTTGTTGCAATATCTATAACACCAGAGAAACAGAAAATTGCTGTGAGCGGAATCTCATATTGAATCTTTCAAATATTGCACTGGGACTAAATGCTTTTATTCAAATCATATTATCCAGGATAAACTATGAAATAGGTAATTCCACCTAAGTCAGTGTGAATGATGGAGTGAATTGATGCATCTATATCAGCAGATTTTATATTTGAAGTATATGATGCATTTGTTGTGTTTTTGTTATTTACTAGTTTGAAAAAGAAAGTGAGCAAGTTTGTTCTAGTGGTTAAAGAACCAGGGTAGAAAGCAGGTAACTGTGAGTTCTAGTCCCACTTAGCCATGAAAGCTGGTTGGATCACTTTGGGCCAATCACTATCTCATGGCCCAACTTCCCTCACAGGATCATTGTTGTGGGGAAAATAGGAAGACAATGGTATGTTGTATATACACTGTTCAAAAAAATAAAGGGAACACAAAAATAAGACATACTAGATCTGAATGAATGAAATATTCTTATTAAATACTTTGTTCATTACACAGTTGAATGTGCTGACAACAAAATCACACAAAAATTATCAATGGAAATCAAATTTAGCAACCCATGGAGGTCTGGATTTGGAGTTACATTCAAAATTAAAGTGAAAAAAAACATGACAGGCTGATCCAACTTTGATGCAAAGTCCTTAAAACAAGTCAAAATGAGGCTCAGTAGTGTGTGTGGCCTCCACGTGCCTGTATGACCTCCCTACAATGCCTGGGCATGCTCCTGATGAGGGAGCGGATTGTCTCCTGAGGGATGTCCTCCCACACCTGGACAAAAGCATCCCCTAACTCCTGGACAGTTTGTGGTGCAACATGGCATTGGTGGATAGAGTGAGACATAATGTCCAGAGGTGCTCAGTTGGATTCAGGTCTGGAGAATGGGTGAGCCAGTCCATAGCATCAATGCCTTCATTTTGCAGGAAGTGCTGACACACTCCAGCCACATGAGGTCGAGCACTGTCATGCATTAGGAGGAACCCAGGATCAACTGCACCAGCATATGGTCTCACAAGGGGTCTGAGAATCTCATCTTGGTACCTAATGGGAGTCAGGCTACCTCTGGCGAGCACATGGAGGGCTGTGCGTCCCCCTAAATAAATGCCACCCCACACCATTACTGACCCACTGCCAAACTGGTCATGCTGGAGGATGTTGCAGGCAGCAGAACATTCTCCACAGCATCTCCAGACCCTGTCATGTCTGTCACATGTGCTCAGTGTGAACCTGCTTTCATCTGTGAAGAGCACAGGGTGCCAGTGGCAAATTTGCCAATCTTGGTGTTCTCTGGCAAATGCCAAACGTCCTGCACGGTGTTGGCCTGAAAGCACAACCCCTACCTGTGGACTTCAGGCCCTCATATTATCCTCATGGAGTCTGTTTCTGACCGTTTGAGCAGCCACATGCATTTGTGGCCCACTGGAGGTCGTTTTGCAAGGCTCTGGCAGTGCTCCTCCTGTCCCTCATACAAAGGTGGAGGTAGCGGTCCTGATGCTAGGTTGTTGCCCTTCTACTGCCTCCTCCACCTCTCCTAATGTACTGGCCTATCTCCTGGTAGCGCCTCCATGCTCTGGACACTACGCTGACAGACACAGCAAACCTTCTTGCCACAGCTCACATTGATGTGCCATCCTGGATGAGCTGCACTACCTGAGCCATTTGTATGGGTTGTAGACTCCGTCTCATGCTACCACTAGACTGAAAGCACCGTCAGCATTCAAAAATGACCAAACCATCAGCCAGAAAGCATAGGAATTGAAAAGTGGTTTGTGGTCACCACCTGCAGAACCATTCCTTTATTGGGGATGTCTTGCTAACTGCCTATGCTTTCCACCTGTTGTCTATTCCATTTGCACAACAGCATGTGAAATGGATTGTCAATCAGTGTTGTTACCTAAGTGGACAGTTTGATTTCACAGAAGTGTGATTGACTTGGAGTTACATTGTGCTGTTTAAGTGTTTCCTTTTTTTGAACAGTGTATTTACCACATTGAATTATTTTTAAAAAATAATGAAGGTGGGATTCAAATAGGAACCCTGGTGGCACAGTGGTTAGAATGCAATATGGTAGGAAGTATTCTGTCTACATCCTGGAGTTTGATCCTGATGGCCTCAAGATTGTCTCAGTCTTTCATTCTTCCAAGGTCAGTAAAATGAGGACCCCAATTGTCAGCAATAGGCTGACTTTGTAAACCTCCCAGAAAGTGCTGTAAAACACTTATGGAACAGTATATAAGTTTAAGTGTTATTGCTATTGCTGTACAAATAAATAAATCCAAGTTTATTACTGAATGATAGATGTTTCAGTTTGAGTTAGGTACCTATAATCATCTTCACCACAAGCCTTTTTAAACCATTGCTTTACAAAACCAAAACTTGTTTTATTGTTCGAAGCCAAAATCTTTTTTTCTACACTGCTTTTGGGCACTCACAACTCAAAGTATTTTACTGAAAATATAAAAATGGCTGAAATACAGTCATAAAATACAGTAAATGAAAACAATGTAAAACATATTCCACAAATAGAAAAAGGAATAGGAAGAAAAATGAAGCAGAACTATTCATCCATATACTATTATATGTTGAAGCAGTTGGGTTTCAAAATCTCAATCAATTGGCATGTCTCAAAATCTCAATCAATTGGCATACCATATCAAGTGCAACTGATTTAGTCTTAAAAGTCTACACTTCAGTTTGATTGAATGATGGACTTATTAAGTTCCTGAAGAATATGAAGTAATACCTACTCCTAAACTGCAGCACATAGCAAGTGAATATAGACTTGTGACTTGAATAGCATTTCTCCTCTGCTTATCATCAGCTGAAAAATAAGGAAAGGTTATTTGATTGTTAGCTAAAAAAAAAAAATGAAAGAAAAGAAAAGAAAGAAAGAATATTGCCAGAAACGGAAGAAGGACATTTTAGTTTTAACCAGCATTCTTGCTCTTATTTTTTCTTCCAAACTGCCTTCATTTGTTTGTGTATATATTTATCAGTTTATTTAGTTTGCATTGGAAGCAGTTTCTACAGCTCAAATACTCCAGAAAAGTGCAAGGAATTGGCAAAACTTCTTCATGTTGGAAATAATTATAGCAGCTATTTTTTTTCCAATTCATTTTCTAAAAATATAAGCAAGCAAAAAAAAAAAATCTACCTAGACAATTTGAGTTTTTAAGTTAATTTAGGAGTTTACAGAATTGAAATATTGGAAATCTAGCAGAAGCATTTCTTTTTTCAAATGAAAGCTTACATTGCACTCATTGCTTTCATTCACTATTTTTATTTATGTTCTCTAACCACTTTAATCAAGTTTCTGATTTGGGTTGGGTGCCAGTTTTGATCATTTCAGTATAGCATGAATCTGCCATAATGGCCTAGAGCAGCTATTTAAAATGATAATCAAAATAGCAAAAAACTGTTATGTTCTTTGTACCAAATCATTTATGCAAAATTCCAGGATATTTTAAGTTCATCCAAGAACATTCTGTTTCATTTCCCTGAAAGACAAAATGAAAGTAAGATGAATGGTTACTACCTGTTTACCTGTTTATTACATTATTGCATTACATAAGCCAACAAAAGGAATTCCCATGCTCCCATTTTTTTTAATTCAAGCTTCCTTGATTTGCTTTTGCTTTTGCTTGGTAAGATGTACTCATGCAGGCTTCGTTAGAAATGATATTGTGACATAAACTCAATATTATGCAATGCCAAGAAAGTTCAAGAGCATTCTTTCAATGAAAAAAAAACTGATTAGGTATTAAAATGAACATATCTTTGTTTTATTAAAATAAAAGAATGAAAACTTCTTTAAACATTTGCTTATAAATATTTAAAGAAGCTTTTGCTCCTTTATTTTAGGCTACTATTTCCCATTTCCTCTGTCTATTCAGCCAGCAAACCAAATCAAGTTAGAGGCAGGCACTATTAAAATTTATCTAAAATGCAGTTTCACTTTATGTCTTTTAAAATTATTTAGTAAATTGATACTAATCAATAGTAAAAGATACTAATCAGGGCATCCAGGGGTGGGTAGTTTTTTAACAACCAGTTCTATGGGCATGGCTTAGTTGGTGGGTGTGGCTTTGTGGTCATGTGACTGGGTGGGCATGGCCAATTCGACATCACTCATGTCAACAGGTGCTTCTCCTCGCCTGGCCTCTCATGATAGAAGGGATGCTGCAACAGTCATAAGTGTGAAAAATGGTCATAAGTCACTTTTTCAGTGCCATTGTAACTGTGAATGGTCACTAAATGAACTGTTCTAAGTCAAGGATTACCTGCACAAAAATACAAAAAGCTTCTTTACTTGCAAAAATCTGCTCTAAATACCAGTCATTAGATTAAAAATACCTGCAAGCCAGAGTTACAAATCAGGCAGGGTTCCAGGGCACCTTGAGGAATGAAAATAGTTTAAATGCAGTGATAATTATCAAGCAGCCATCTCTTGTTCATAAAGTGAAACCCTTTAGCAGACAGGTCATTTAAGCTCTCCAGAAAAAGTACACCCAGGAAAAGCAATCCTTAGACCCATTTGCACCACTTAATACCAGCTGGTCTCATTCACCTCACAAGATATCCTCAGGAAATCAACCAGATTTAAGGAAAGGTCACGTGCCCCCAGAAAGGCAGTTAAAAAATCAGTGCTAAGCTTGCATCCTGCCTCTTGGAAGTATACCCCAAAAGGACAGTGCCAGATAATACTAAAGCAGTGAGGAAGACCATGTCCCCAGATAGAAAAAGAAACCATGAGGCAGGAAAAAATTCAAACACAATACAAATCATTAAATCATAGCAGTAGCTGTTGCTTGTTGAAGCTGAATAGGGAAAATTATCCCATCAATAAACACAGGATTAAACATCATCAAGCACAGAATTAACCTTCACCAAAAACCAGTTTTAGACCAAAACTCAGAAGGGTATGTAAACTCACATTTGAATGTCAATTTTTCTAGCTAGCCAAGAAGCCTTGCTGAATGTCACTTATCTTGGTTCCGTGTCACTAAAAGCTTTGCTTCACTCTTCAAAGTGCTGATTGTCCAGGGAAGTATTTCCTCCCAAAGGCAGTGTAAAAATCTTAAAACAATCCTTCCCCTTTAAGAAATAAAGCACAGAATTAAGCCTCAGAAGCTCCGGAGACAGGAAGTTTAGGCATACTGGCAAGAACATAATAAGGATGGAAAAAAACAAAAGGAGACTGCTTTTAACTAAGGGTTCTCTGAACTGCTTAGAAAGTTAACAAGGGGTTCTATAGAACTGGACGGAACCGGAAGAATCCCAACCCTGAAGGCATCCAATATTCCAGGCCTTATCCAAGAATTTCATTGTTTAACATTTTAGATTTTTATGGGCTAAATAAACACAATAGGGAGACTTAACCTACTTATAGGGATCGATGGATTGGCATGATGATGTTAAAAGCTGTGTGTTGTCATGTCAACACAAGCTCAGCCCTTTCCTACTTACGTGTCACGTTTGCATACAAGGACAAAAGAACAGAGTTTTGTATTGTATCATGTGATTTAGCATCCCCCACTCTCCTTTGGATGGGATAAAATGATCAATATTAATGTAGGATGCCTAGAGGATACAAAAGGACACATAGTGGAAAACCTATATTGCCTATAAAAAGGGGGAACAACTCACCTGGATCTCACTTTCAGTCCACCAGCCCTGCTGTGCACACCTCTGCAGCCTTCATCTGGCTCTTGCTCTTCCACAGCATCCATTGATGTCCACCATGGATCGTAACACACTCCTTTTGGTAGCCACCATCATTCTGCAACAGTGCGAAGCCATCTACAGGCTCTTTCAATGTTCTATGGGAAGAAAAGGAGGCGGCCAAGAAGTGTCTGGGTCCAAAGATGGATCGGGAAAAGAGGAGAGTACGGACTGTACAACAAGCTGATGGTGGAGCTGAGGAACGAAGACCCTCATGCATTCCAGAACTTCATGAGGATGCCTCCAGCCATGTTTGATGAAGTTGTGGAGCAGCTGAAACCCAGGTTGACCAAGCAGAGCACCAACTTCCTGCCGAGCCTGGACCCTGGACTCAAGGTGGCACTGACTCTGTGCCACCTGGCCTCAGGGACCACCTACAGGAGCATGCAGTACAGCTGGAGGGTGCCACACAACACCATTAGCATTGTGGTCAGAGAAGTGGTGCAGGCCATCATCGAAGAATACTTGGAGGAGCTCCTCCTCCACTGAAGAAGGCTGGAAGAAATTTGCAGAGCAGTGGTATCAGAGGTGGAACTTCCCCCACACCGTTGGAGCCATAGATGGGAAGCACGTGGCCTGCAAAGCTCCAGCCAAGTCAGGGTCCACTTATTTCAACTACAAGGGCTTCTTCAGCATCATCCCTTTCGCCATGGTCGATGCTGACTACAAGTTCATGTACATTGATGCTTCAGGCAACGGCTCATCTTCAGATGCCCAGGTATACAACGCCAGTCACCTCAAGGAGGGGCTGGAATGCAACCTCATCATGGGCTTCCCAGATCCAGACCCCCTGCCCAACGACACGCAAGATGTGCCCGATGTAGGTTCTCCCTCAGAACCTACCTCATGAAGCCCTACACTTCCAGATGCCTCACCCGTGAAGAGAGGATCTTCAACTACAGGCTGTCCAGGGCAAGGCGGGTGGTGGAGAACGCCTTTGGCATCCTGGCCAATAGGTTCCAAGTACTTCTCACCACCATGCAGCATCACCCAGAGACCGTGAGTAGGATCGTGGAAGCTTGCTGCATCCTGCACAATCTCATGCGCACCCGCTACCCAGTCTTGCAGAACAGGCTTGTGGACCTCCAAAAAGGCAATGGGGACATGGAGCCTGGGGAATGGAGGCAAGGGCGAAACCTTATAGACACTAAGGATGTGCAAGGCCCCAACAGAGCCTCATGTGAAGGGAAGAAGCAGCGCAACCTCCTGAGACACTGGTGCAACTCCCCAGCTGGAGCAGTGGAGTGGCAAGACAGGATGATAGATGATTAATGGATGCTTCCTTCAGCCTGTCTCATCACACTGATGAGATTGGGCCATGTATGTTGGGTGGGCCTACAATGAAGAGGGCATTTAATAAAGAGTTGTGTTAATGTTGACATGTGTGGATGAATGATTACATTATTATTGATAATAAAGGGCCATAGGTGTGGCACCTGGGAGGGTGGACCATACAGTCCCACTATGCTTGCACTATCTATCCCACAGCTATTACCCATCCTAAAGGTATCCCTGCCCATCCCACAGCTATTACCCATCCTAAAGGTATCCCTGCCCATCCCACAGGTATTACCCATCCCAAAGGTATCCCTGCCCATCCCACAGCTATTTCCCATGCCAAAGGTATCCCTGCCCATCCCACTGCTATCCTTACCCATCCCACAAGCATGCAAAGGCTTAAACCATTTCTAAAAGTTTCCACCAAGACTTTATTTAATAAAATAAATGAAGCAAGTGTGTGAAGCAAAGATAATCTTTATTAATAACAAGCTGTAAAAGAAAAATGACCCAGGTCAAATGTCCAAAGCAAAAATAAAGTCAACAGGTAGTCACCTAGTCTCTGGCACTCTTCTTTGTCACTCGGAGGTGTGCCCTGTCTCAGGGGTGAACGGTCCAGGTGATGTGGAGGTGGCTGCTGCTGGAGTGCTGGTCTGAAGCACCACTGGGGTGCCTGGCCCCGAGAGGACAACAGGGGATGGTGTGTTGAGGAAACTCTCAGACAGCTGGCTCAGCCCCGTGATGTTGAGAGCCCCTTCCTCCATGACATGGGGTGTCAGCCCCAATACCGATGACAGATGTACTGAGGTCGGGCTTGTCTGTGGGATGGAGGAAAGAGTAGTGTAGTGGGGCTGTCTGGTCTGCAGCTGGGTGAGGACTGGCATCGGTGGCATTGGTGGCATTGGTGGCATCGGTGACGTGGGGAGCATCGATGACGTGGGTAGCATCAGTGGCCTGGGTGGCATTGGTGGCGTGGGTGGAATTGGTGGCGTGGGTGGCATCGGTGGCATCAGTGGCACCAGTGGCGTCCGATGTACATGTGCCTGGACTGGGAAGGGCTGCTGCCTGTGCTGCTGGACCTCCTGGTAGCCATAGCCTTGGTAGGTGAGGGCCTGTGGAAAGCCTTGGAAGGGCAGTGACATCACCTGGGGTGGAGGAGCAGACCTGGACTGGGTGAGAGCAGGTTTATCTTGGTCTGGAGGGTTGTGAAGAAGATCGGTGATCCTGTCCTTCACCAGGATCTGGTGGTACTGGGGTTCCGACATGTTCATGAGGGTCTGGTTCACATAGGTGAGGAAGGACTTTCGGTTGGAGGATGGGGTGTCGGTGTGTACCAGTTGAGAGAGGAGATCTACGCTGCTCCTCATGGTGTCTCTTATCTCCAGCAGGACAGTGTGGCTCTGTCCCTCCAGTTTTCCTCTCTGCCTTTCTGTGGAGGTGGAGCTGGGGATGGATGTGGGTTGGGCTGTGGTGGAAGTGCCGTCTCCTTTCTCCCACTGTGTCAGGGGGTCCTCCACGCGCTCCATCACGGGTAGTACAGCTGTTGGGGGAGTCTCCGTCGTGGCACGCTCCACAGATACCTGCCTGGACACAGGAGCTGACTCTTGGCCAGAAGAGGACTGGCTCTCTGCGGGCTGCCTGAGAGGGAGGGTTGTGAGAGGGGCTGCTCCTCGGTGGCGGATCTCACCCTCCAGGAAGCTGCACTTGGCTATCACGTAGGTCTCTCTGTCCGTCAGCTTGACCGCGGCCTGGCCAGATTTCTTGAGGTGCAGCTTTCCATACCAGGTGTGCATGTGCTTCCACCAGCTGAGGAGCACCTCCGAAGTGTAGCCCAGGCTCTCCGCCTTCTCTCTCCAAGCAGCCTGCTTCCTTTTGGTGTCCCTATAGAGCCTGTGTCCCTTACCTCATAGATACTCGTTCTCTCTCAGCCACTCCAACACCTCCTCCTCATGTTCCTCTTCTATGTTGTATTGCCTCCTCTCCCGTTCTCGTGTCTGCCTCTTCCTCCCTTTGGCAGGGCCTTCTGGGCCCTCATCAGAGGGGCTTCAAGGTTGTAGGGGCTGCTCCTCCACACCTCCACCATCAGCAGCAGCAACAACAGTAGCAGCAAAAGCAGGACCAGCAGGACCACCAGCAGCAGCAGCACCACCACCACCACCAGCAGCACCAGGAGCAGGACCAGGAGCACCAGCAGGACCAGGAGCACCAGCAGGGCCAGGAGCACCAGCAGGACCAGCAGAACCAGGAGCACCAGCAGGACCAGCAGGACCAGGAGCACCAGCAGGACCAGGAGCATGAGCAGGACCAGGAACAGCGCCAGCAGAGTAAGCACCAGCAGGACCAGCAGGACCAGGAGCAGCTCCAGCAGAGTAAGCACCAGCAGAAGCACCAGCACCAGGAGCAGCACCAGTAGAATAAGGACCAGCAGAAGCTCCAGCACCAGGAGCACCGCCAGCAGAGTAAGCCCCAGCAGAAGCCCCAGCACCAGGAGCAGTTCCAGCAGAGTAAACACCAGCAGAAGCCCCAGCACCAGGAGCAGTGCCAGCAGAGTAAGCACCAGCAGAAGCACCACCGCCAGAAGCAACATCAGCAGAGTAAACACCAGCAGAAGCACCACCTCTAGAAGCAGCATCAGCAGAAGCACCACCTCCAGAAGCAGCATCAGCAGAAGCCCCAGCACCAGAAGATTGAGGCCAGGCAGCAGAAGCCCCAGCAGAAGCAGAGTCAGGGCCAGGGGGTGGGAGGGTGGCCCTGTCCCTCTTGCCAGGGGTGGCAGCAGATGGCTGAGGCTTCCTCTTCTTCCCCATGGTTGTTGGGTTGCTGGCTGGCTGGCTGGAGAGCTGTGTCTGGAAGCAGGTCTTTCCTCAGAATGGTGACCTGCTTGGGAGCTGCTTCCCTTTATATCCATGGGACTGATGCAATGCATCCTCCCCGCATGTGCAGTGAACGCTAGGCATCTGCTAGGCTTCCGCTCTGCATCCGCTTCAGCCGCTCAGCATCCGCTGTGCATCCGCTTCATCCGCTCGGCATCCGCTGTGCATCCGCTCTGCATCCGCTCTTTCTGTTCCGCATCCGCTTTGCTGCGCTCCCCCGGAAGCCTTGCGGATGTGCCATCCACTCCCATCTGCTTCCATCCGATAGGCTGCCATGGAGCATCCGCTTTCCATCCGCCCTACGTCCTCCCCCCTTCCGTTCCTTTCCGTGTTGTCCGCTCTGGTTATGCAAATTTTTGCCCCTTTTGAGAACATCTGTTTTGCCCATAAGAGCATTCAGGAGGCAACATGGCACTCTCCTGATTGTTCCATAAGCAGCAACATTGACTCTGTATGTACTTGTAGGCAGTGGAGCTCAAGTTATCTGATGTAGGCACCTACTGGGGTGTGGATGTGAAATCAGACCATTGCCTGATCATGAGGTCACTCCAACTCAGGTAAAGTCCAACAATGCCAAACAGTACGCCATTTTGCAGTTGAGAAATTTAAGGATGCTGCAGTTGTTGCGCAATTCCAACTTACATTGACCAGCAGACTTCAACAGCTATTGCAAATCATGGCAGACATTGAAAACCAGTGGACATATTTTAAACAGGCCATTGTCAACAATGCCAACATGACAGTAGGGGCACATTGAGATTCATGGAGAGAATGATGGATTCAAGATGGTACCTGGAAACTCAATGACAATGCCGGATTGTGCAACATGAAAGCAATCAGGCAAAGACATTTACTGAAAGAATAGCAGCAAAAATAGGTCTGGATTTCAGGTTAAGCAGAGTAGCTGGGCCAATAAGCACATGTGGATGGAACACAAAGGCAAAAGAAGCAGCAGATCAGAGTGATATGAAGGCACTATACTTTATTGTTTGCAATCTATCAAATACAAGTGGCAGTCTTGATGTTCCTATTAAAAATAAGAATGGGAAGCTTTTGCTCACAAAGGAAGTTCAAGAGGTGAGATGACTAGAACACTTCAAAGAAATTAAAAGTCAGATGTCAGATGAAACACGATCTAATTCAGAATAAAGTAGCTGTCTATATATCATTTCATCATATATAAAATCATATATTACTTCTTGCCATTTGAATGGCACTTCAAACAATCCTCATATGCTTCTCTAAAACCATTTAGCATATTTCATTATATGGAACAATTATGGTAACAGTTAATAATAACTTTGATGTTTGTTGATGAGGATGAGGCATACACTGAATTGACAAATTCATGAAAATATCATGTGGAAGCAGTTTTAAGAGACACCCTTATAATAGGCATTAGGTTAGCTTTTATTTTGTTGAAAGTAAATTGTTCTAACTTTATTAATAATTTAATGACTTGCTGAATGGAATCTGACCAAAATTGGGAATTTTCTTTTCTACAGCTTGTGGAAGGACACCAACTGCAGCAGAGTACTGTGGCTGGAGCATGTGAGACATAATGAGTTAGCCAAGCAATACCAAAGCGCTTAAAAGAAAATATAAAATAGATGATGATGATGGTGATTTACTTTATTCATTAAACATGAAAGTCAGTCAACTGAACATTCAAAAATATATCACAAATAGCTGTAACTGGTGCTAATGGTTGCTACCGGTTACTACCAGTGTCCTAGGTATCAACCAAGTATCTTCTTAAAATATACAATGTTCCAAGTAGTGCAGTTTTTTGCTATTATTATTGCTGCTGCTGCTATTGTTCCTGTGATTCAAATATGGAACTCAAACATTTCAGGCATCTGTTCACAAAATGTATCTCTCTACAGGGAAGCCACACAAGGAGGATTAGTGACTAAAGATAGGTTTTCTCCCTTTCCCCTTCTCCATTCTAACATGTCCTTAATCAATGAAAATATTAGAGTAGAAGGAACATCAGATATGTTGCAGTGTATCTCTTATTTCTGTCATCATGAACTTTTCCTGTTCAGGTGATCATGGGTTATTAACTTTTCTCTCCTTCAAGTTAAAAATCAGAAAGGGCAATTCACATATTTTTTTTCATACAAAATGCCGTCTCCTCTGGAGGCTACTGGACCTATTCCAAATTCAATGGGGGTATTCATTGATGTGTAGTAGTTTTTTTGGGGGGCAGCTTGTTTGCTTATCTCTCTCCTATCTATCTATCTATCTATCTATCTATCTATCTATCTATCTATCTATCTATCTATCATCTATCTATCTATCTATCTATCTATCTATCTATCTATCTATCTATCTATCTATAATCTATCTATCATCAATTTAAGCTTGGTGGTTTTGCAGAACCTAGAATTCATGACTTTATAATATAGAGTTACCTTGTGGTAAGATGGACAGTCAATAAATTTATTAAAATAAAAATAGATTTATTTTGTTTCTTTATTAACTTACTTGGCAACCAATCCTTTTAGAATTCAATCATCTGTTTACTCACTGTTCTAAGCAATGAAGCAGTAGGCATGATGTTTATTGATGGCCTTTTGCTATATGCCCACAAGTGTTGCTGATTATCCCAGATAAAAATGAAAGCAAATGAAATGACCCCATGGGTGTCCAACCTTTTGTCTTGCCTGGGCCACACTGAGTGGAGAGGAATTGTCTTGGGCCCCATATGAAACATATAATATAGTTAATGTATATAAAACACATAATAATGTTCAATGTTTATGATCTCATTGAGGCTATGTGTAGACCATTGGCCATGGGTTGTACATGCCTGGATTATTAATTATGAATAATGAATTAATTTAGTGTTGGTAAAAGTAAAATGAAATTGCAGTGAGAATGAGAATGTTATCAGCCTAAACACTTTGAAAGAAGATATTCAGATTGTTTAAGTGGTCTAGTTAGATAGTTAGTTAATTAATTAATTAATTAGGAATAAAAGATTTTTATCTTAAACCTGTGGAACCATGCAGGATAGAAATTTGGGGAATGATAATCCAACACATTTAAAAAGCAGTCATCAGAGACTGACAAAGACTAAAGGCTCTGTCACACTGCCCAATGGATGCAAAACAGACACAACGGACGAGCAAAATGTTCCATCCGTTGTTATCCGCTCTCAAAAGGGGCAAAAATTTGCATAACCGGAGCGGATAACACGGACAGGGGGAAGACGCAGGACGGATGGAAAGTGGATGCAGAACGGAAGCCCAGCAGATGGAAGTGGATGGGAGCAGATGGCAAATCCACTGGGCTTCCGGGGGGCCTCAGCAAAGCGGACGCAGAACGGAAAGAGCAGATGCAGAGTGGACGCCGATCAGATGAAGCGGATGCACAGCGGATGCACAGTGGATGAAGTGGATACACAGCGGAAGCCTAGCAGAAGCCTAACGGATGCCTTGCATTAATTGCGCATGCGGGGGGGATGCATTGCGTAAGCCATGCAGATATAAAGGGAAGCAGCTCGCACGTGGCCAGCATTCGGAGGAAAGACCTGCTGCCGGATACATCGAGTCCTTGTCTGCCCTGCCTGCATGCCTGCCTGCAAGCCTTGCTGCCAGCCTCCCTGCCAGCCTTGCTCTCTGCCTGCCTTCCAGCCTCCCTGCCAGCCAGTCTACCTGCCAGCCTTGGTGCCTGCCTGCCTGCCAGCCTTGGTGCATGCCTTCCTGACAGGCTTCCTGCCAGGCTTCCTGCCAACCTTCCTGCCAGCTTTGGTGCCTGCCAGCCTCCCTGCCAGCCTCCCTGCCAGCCAGCAAACCCACAACCATGGGGAAGAAGCGAAAGTCTCAGCAACCTGCCGCCATCCCTGGCAAGAGGGACAGGGTCACCCTCCCGCCCCCTGTCCCTGACTCTGCTTCTGCTGGGGCTTATGCTGCTCGGGCTCGCTCTTCTGGTGCTGGAGCTTCTGCTGAAGCTGCTCCTGTCGGTGGTGCTTTTGCTGCTGCGTACTCTGCTGAAGCTGCTCCTGGTCCTGCTGGTCCTGCTGGTCCTGCTGGTCCTGCTCATCCTGTTCGTGCTCCTGGACTTACTCGTACTGCCCGTACTGCTCGTTCTCCTGGTCTTGCTCGTCCTGCTCATCCTGCTCGTGCTCCTGGTCCTGCTCATGCTCCTGATCCTGCTGGTGCTGCTGGTGCTGCTGGTGCTGCTGCTGCTGGTGCTGCTGGGGATACTGGTGCTTACTCTGCTGCTGCTGATCCTGGTCCTGCTGATCCTGCTGCTGCTGCTGATGATGATGATCCTGCTGCTGCTGCTGCTGATGATGATGATTATGATCCTGCTGGTGATGATGATGATGATCCTGCTGCTGGTGGTGTGGAGGAGCAGCCCCTACCACCTGGGAGCCCCTCTGATGAGGGCCCATCTGGTCCTGCCAAAGGGAGGAAGAGGCGTATGCGGGGATGGGAGAGGAGGCATAACTTCATTGAGGAGGAACACGAGGATGAGGTGCTGGAGTGGCTGAGAGAGAATGACTATCTGTGGCAGAAGAGACACCGGCTGTACAGGGACACCAAAAGGAAGCAGGCTGCTTGGAGAGAGAGGGCGGAGAGTATGGGTTACACTTCGGAGGTGCTCCTCGGCTGGTGGAAGCACATGCACACCTGGTACGGGAAGCTGCACCTGAAGAAATCTGGCCAGGCCACGGTTAAGCTGACGGACAGAGAGACCGACGTCATGGCCAGGTGCAGCTTCCTGGAGGGTGAAATCCGCCACTGGGGAGCACCAGGAGCCCCTCTCACAACCTCTCTCTCCGGCAGCCTCCTGAGACCCAGTCCTCTTCCGGCCAAGAGTCAGTCCCTGTCTCCAGGCAGGTATCTGTGGAGCATGCCACGGTGGAGAACCCGCGGACAGGTGTTGTAATCGTGGTGGAGCACGTGCAGGACTCCCTGGTGCGGTGGGAGAAAGGAGACACCGAGTCCACCACAGTCGTAGCCGCATCCACCCCCCCATCTCCACCTCCACAGAAAGGCAGAGAGCCAGACAGCAGGAGGGGCAGAGCCACACTGTCCTGCTGGAGATCAGGGACACCATCCGCACCAGCATAGATCTCCTCTCTCAGCTGGTCAGCACCGACTCCTCATCCTCCAACCGCAAGCCCTTCCTCACCTATGTCAACCAGACCCTCAGGAACATGGAGGAACCTCAGTACCAGGTGGTGAAGGACCGGATCACCGAGCTGCTTCACAACCCTCCAGATCTAGAGGAACCTGCTCCCACCCAGTCCAGGTCTGCTCCTCCACCTCCACCCCAGGTGTTGTCCCTCCCATTCCAAGGCTTCCCACAACCCCTCACCTACCAGGGCTATGGCTTCCAGGAGGTCCAGCAGCACAGGCAGAAGCCCTTCCCAGTCCAGGCACAGAGTCATCGGATGACACCGTTGCCACCGGTTCCACTGATGCCACCGATGCCACCCACAACAATGATGCCACCGATGACAGCAATGCCACCCATGCCAGTCCTCACCCAGCTGCAAACCAGACAGCCCCAGTACACTACTCCATCCTCCACCCCACAGCCAAGCCCGGCCTCAGTACATCTGTCATCCGTACTGGGGCTGACACCCCATGGCATGGAGGAAGGACCTCTCAGCATCATGGGTCTGAGCCAGCTGTCTGAGAGCTTCCTCAACACACCATCCCCTGTTGTCCTCTCGGGGCCAGGCACCCCAATGACGATACAGACCAGCACTCCAGCACCACCCACCTCCACAGGACCTGGACCCTTCACCCCTGAGACTGGGCACACCTCCGAGTGACCAAGAAGAGTGCCAGAGACTGGGTAGCTGGCTACCTGTGGACTTTATTTGGACACTTGACTTGGGTCATTTTTCTTTTACAGCTTGTTGTTCAATAAAGTTTATCTTTGATTCACACACTTGCTTCATTTCTTTTTTTTAATAAAGTCTTGGTGGAAACTATTAGAATTGGTTTAAGCCTTTGCATGCTTGTGGGTTAGGTTAAGATAGCAGTGGGATGGGCAGGGATACCTGTGGGATGGGTAATAGCTGTGGGATGGGTAAGGATAGCAGTGGGATAGATAAGCCTCCAGTGCAAGCATAGTGGGACTGTATGGTCCACCCTCCCTGGTGCCACACCTATGGCCCTTTATTATCAATAATAACGTAATAATCATCCACACATGTCAACACAAACACAACTCTTTATTAAACGCCCTGTTCATTGTAGGCCCACCCAACATACATGGCCCAATCTCATCCGTGTGATGAGACAGGCTGAAGGAAGCACCCATTAATGATCTATCATCCTGTCTTGCAACTCTACTGCTCCAGCTGGGGAGTTGCACCAGTGTCTCAGGAGGTTGCGCTGCTTCTTCCCTTCATGTGAGGCTCGGTTGGGGCCTTGCACACCCTGAGTGTCTATCAGGTTTTGCCCTTGCCTCCATTCCCCAGGCTCCCTGTCCCCATTGCCTTGCTGGAGGTCCATGAGCCTGTTCTGCAAGACTGGGTAGCGGGTGCGCATGAGATTTTGCAGGATGCAGCAAGCTTCCATGATCCTCCTCATGGTCTCTGGGCGATGCTGCATGGTGGTGAGAAGTACCTAGAACCTGTTGGAAGTTGGTGTTTGCCTTGGTCAACCTGGGTGTCAGGTGCTGCACAACTTCATCAAACATGGCTGGAGGCATCCTCATGAAGTTCTGGAATGCCCGAGTGTCTTCGTTCCTGAGCTCCACCATCGGCTTGTTGTACAGTCCGTACTCTGCTCTTCTGGCAATCCATCTTCATATCCAGACGCTTCTTGGCCGCCTCTTTTTCTTCCCGTGGTAGAGTTCACAGAGCCTGTAGATGGCTTTGCACTGTTGCAGAAGGATGGTGGCTGCCAAAAGGACTGTGTTACAATCTACAGTGGACATGACTGGATGCTGTGGAAGAGCAAGAGTCAGATGAAGGCTGCAGAGGTGTGCACAGCTAGACTGCTGGTCTGAAAGTGAGATGCAGGTGAGTTGCTCCCCTTTTTTATAGGCAGTATAGGTGTCCTTTGCATCCTCTAGGCAACCTCTAGGCATCTTCTAGGCATCCGCTAGACATCCTTAATATCTGAGATAGGTCCCCTCTGTGAACTTTTTTCCATTTTAAACGCTTTGTTTCCGTGCTGCATCCGTTCTGCGTCCGTTCCGCTTCCTCCCTGTGTCCGAGCGGATGCGAATTGCGCGGATGCGGAACGGATACCTAGCAGATATAGCGGATGCGTAACGGATGCAGAACGGATGCATAGCGGATGCAGAATGGATGAATTGGATACATTTTACGCGCAAAAGTTTTGAGCAGCTCAAAATTTTCTGAGCGGATGAAACATCCATAAACAGATGCTAGACGGATAGAGAGGAAGCAAAACGGAGGCAGTGGGTACATTGCGTTAACCAATGGATGGCAAGCTTTTTTGTCCGTTTTACATCCTCTTTGCATCTGTTGGTGCAGTGTGACAGGGGCTTAAGTCTCAGGAGTAGCAGTTAAAGCCCATGTCACACTGGCCAACGGATGCAAAAAGGACACAGCGGACGAGCAAAATGTTCCATCCATTGTTATCCCCTCTCAAAAGGGGCAAAAATTTGCATAACCGGAGCGGATAACATGAACGGAGGGAGGACGCAGGATGGATGCAAAGCGGATGCGGAACAGAAGCCCAGTGGATGGAAGTGGATGAGAGCGGATGGGAGTGGGTGGCACATCCGCAGGGCTTCCGGGGGGCCTCAGCGAAGAGGACGCGGAACGGAAAGAGCGGATGCAGAGCGGATGCTGAACGGAAGCGGATGCACAGCGGAAGCCTAGCGGATGCACAGCAGAAGCCTAATGGATGCCTGGCGTTCACTGCGCATGCGGGGAGGATGCATTGCATCAGCCCTGCGGATATAACGGAAGCAGCGCGGAAGCAGGTCGCCATTCAGAGGAAAGACCTGCTGCTGGACACATCAACTGCCTTGCCTGCCCTGCTTGCATGTCTGCCTGCCAGCCTTGCTGCCAGCCTTGCTACCAGCCTTGCTGCCAGCCTCCCTGCCAGCCTTGCTGCCAGCCTGCCTGCAAGCCTTGCTGCCAGCCTGCCTGCAAGCCTTGCTGCCAGCCTGCCTGCAAGCCTTGCTGCCAGCCGGTCTGCCTGCCAGCCTTGCTGCCTGCCTTCCTGCCAGCCTTGGTTCATCTCTGCCTGCCAGCCTTCCTGCCAGCCTTGGTTCATGTCTGCCTGCCAGCCTTCCTGCCAGCCTTCCTGCCAGCCTTCCTGCCAGCCTTCCTGACAGCCTTCCTGACAGCCTTGGTGCGTGCCTCCCTGCCAGCCTTCCTGCCAGCCTTGGTGCCAGCCTCCCTGCCAGCCTTCCTGCCTGCCTTGGTTCCTGCCAGCCTCCCTGCCAGCCAGCAACCCCACAACCATGCGGAAGCACAGCAAAGCTCAGCCATCTGCTGCCAGCCCTGGCAAGAGGGACAGGGCTACCATCCCGCCCCCTGCCCCTTACTCTGGTTCTGCTGGGGCTTCTGCAGCACGGGCTCGCTCTTCTGGGGCTGGTGCTTCTGCTGCTTCTGCTTCTGGAGGAGCTGATGACAAGCACTCCAGCACCAGCCACCTCCACAGCACCTGCACCCTTCACCCCTGGGACAGAGCGACCAAGAGGAGTGCCAGAGACTCATTTTTGTCTTATAGCTTGTTGTTAATAAAGTCTATTTTTGATTCACACGCTTGCTTCATTTCTTTTTTTTAATAAAGTCTTGCTGGAAACTTTTAGAAATGGTTTAAGCCTTTGCATGCTTGTGGGATGGGTAAGGATAGCTTTGGAATGGGTTAGGATACCTGTGGAATGGGTAATACCTGTGGGATGGGTTAGGATAGCAGTGGGATAGATAAACCTCCAGTGCAAGCATATAGTGGGACTGTATGGTCCACTCTCCCAGGTGCCACACCTACGGCCCTTTTTTATCAATAATAATGTAATAATTATCCACGCATGTCAACATAAATAGAACTCTTCATTAAACGCCCTGTTCATTGTAGGCCAACCAAACATACATGGCACAATCTCATCCGTGTGATGAGACAGGCTGAAGGAAGCATCCATTAAACATCTATCATCCTGTTTTGCCACTCCACCGCTCCAGCTGGGGAGTTGCACCAGTGTTTCAGGAGGTTGCGCTGTTTCTTCGCTTCATGTGAGGCTCTGTTGGGGCCTTGCACATCCTCAGTGTTGATCAGGTTTCGCCCTTGCCTCCATTCCCCAGGCTCCATGTCCCCATTGCCTTGTTGGAGGTCCATGAGCCTGTTCTGCAAGTCTGGGTAGCGGGTGCGCATGAGATTGTGCAGGATGCAGCAAGCTTCCATGATCTTCCTGATGGTCTCTGGGCAATGCTGCATGGTGGTGAGAAGTACCTGGAACCTGTTGGCCAGGATGCCAAAGGCGTTCTCCACCACCCGCCTTGCCCTAGACAGCCTGTAGTTGAAGATCTTCTCTTCACGGGTGAGGAGTTTGGAGATGTAGGGCTTCATGAGGTAGGTTGTGAGGGAGAAGTCGTCATCCCCCACGATGAAGTAGGGCACATCTTGTGTGTCGTTGGGCAGGGGTTCTGGATCTGGGAAGCCCACGATGAGGTTGCGTTCCAGCCCCTCCTTGAGGTGACTGGCGTTGTATACCTGGGCATCTGAAGATGAGCCGTTGCCTGAAGCATCGATGTACATGAACTTGTAGTCAGCATCGACCATGGAGAAGAGGATGAAGAAGCCCTTGGAGGTGAAATAAGTGGACCCCGAGTTGGCTGGAGATTTGCAGGCCATGTGCTTGCCATCTATGGCTCCAACGGTGTGTGGTAAGTTCCACTTCTGATACCACTGCTCTGCAACTTTCTTCCATCCTTCTTCAATGGAGGGGTACTGGAGGAGCTCCTCCTTGTATTCTTCGATGATGGCCTGCACTAGTTCTCTGACCACAATGCTGATGGTGTTGGATGGCACCCTCCAGCCATACTGCATGCTCCTGTTGGAGGTCCCTGAGGCCAGGTGGCGCAGAGTGAGTGCCACCTTGAGCCCAGGTTCCAGGCTGGGCCGGAAGTTGGTGTTTGTCTTGCTCCACCTGGGTGTTAGGCGCTGCACAACTTCGTCAAACATGGCTGGAGGCATCCTCATGAAGTTCTGGAATGCCCAAGTGTCTTCGCTCCTGAGCTCCACCATCAGCTTGTTGTACAGTCCGTCCTCTGCTCTCCTGGTGAACCATCTTCGGACCCAGACTCTTTTTGGGTGGCTCCTTTTCTTCTCGCAGTAGTGTTCACAGAGCCTACAGATGGCTTCGCACTGTTGCAGAATGATGGTGGCTGCCGAAAGGACTTTGTTACAATCCACGATGGACATGACTGGATGCTGTGGAAGAGCAAGAGGCAGATGAAGGCTTCAGAGGTCCGCACCGCTGGGCTGCTGTTCTGAAAGTGAGATGCAGGCGAGTTGCTCCCCCCTTTTATAGGCAGTATAGGTTTTCCGCTAGGCATCCTCTAGGCATCCTCTAGGCATCCTCTAGACATCCTTAATATCTGAGATAGGTCCCCTCTGCGAATGTTTTTTCCGTTTTAAACGCTTTGTTTCCGTTCTGCATCTGCTAGGCATCCGTTCTGCATCCGTTCTGCATCCGTTCCGCTTCCTCCCCACATCCGGGTGGATGTAGTTGCGCGGATGCGTAGCGGATGCCTAGCGGATATCGCGGATGCGTAACGGATGCGTAGCGGATGCCTAGCGGATATCGCGGATGCGTAGCGGATGCGTAGCGGATGCATAGCGGATGCAGAACGGACGAACTGGATACATTTTCTGCACAAAAGTTTTAGGCAGCCCAAAACCTTTGGAGTGGATGAAACGTCCATAAACGGATGCTGGACGGATAGAGAGGAAGCCAAATGGAGGCAGTGAGTACATCGCGTTTTCGAACGGATGGCAAGGTTTTTTGTCCATTTTAAATCCTCTTTGCATCAGTTGGTTCAGTGTGACATGGGCTTAACAACGAGCCTTTTTTCAGAATTCAGGAAGTACAACTTTTCCATCGAGAAAGCAAAGTTTTTTGCAAAGTGGAAGGCATAGGTGCTTGAAAATAATGATAGCTTAGGTCTGGGGGGAGCCATATTTAAATTAATTGAGAATGAAATAGGATTACAAAGTGGAACTTACAACTGAAAGTAAAAGGTTGTGGGGAAAATAGTCTATACAAGTTTAAGCAAGTCTCAATTGCTCTTATATACAAGGAAGTAAAAAAACCCTAAAGGTAAATTCTAGAGTAAAAAAACATAGGGCAAATATATTTGAGTTTAAACAAATATAAACTTTATTAGTACATATATGGAAAAATGAGTAGACGTCAAGGAGGTGCAATTTATTCTGTTAGGTCAATCTTTTCCAGCCCAGTTTTCTTTGAGAAACAGTTCCCAAGAACTGTTGGATCATCAGCTTGTGAAAGATTGTCCAAGTTCTACCAAGGAGAACCAGCTACAAACCAGTATAATATGGAAGTTGGAGAATCTTGATGGAAACCAGGCAAATACTGCAATATGAAGTATTGCATGATATGAATAGTATTCTATTCATATAGTTGAGGCAATCTAACCCAATTGTAGCATTGGACATCATTTAATAGTTGTTCAGCAATTGGAAAAAACTGCTTCCTTTAAGGCCCAATCCCACTGACTGACAGACACAAAACATATGCATAAAGGACACAGCGGATGAGCAAAATTTCGGGGGTGGCTCCATCCGTTGTCATCCGCTCCAAAAAGTGGTGAAAATTTGCATAAACAGAATGGAAAAGAACAGACGGGGGTAGTACATTGCAGGGATGTTAAACGGATGTTCATAGGAAGCCTTGCAGATTACAGCGGATGAAAGCGGATGACACATCCAAAGGGGTTCCAGGGGAGAATTGAGAAGCGGACACATAGCAGAAAGGGTGGATGCATAGTGAATGAAGTGGATCCATCACGGATGCCTATAGGAAACAAAGCGGATGCCGCGTGGATGTATATCGGATGCAAAGCATTCACTGCTCATGCGGGGAGTATGAATTGCATCAGCTCCACGGATATAAAAGGATGCAGCACGCATGCAGTCAGCATTAAGAGGAAAGACGTGCTGCCACATACATCTTGAAGGAACACCATGGTTTGTCAGTCAGGGAAGAAGAGGTAGCCCATGCCTACTCGTTCCAGCCCTGACAAGAAGGACAGAACCAGCATCCCACCCCCTGGAACTGACTCTGAAGCTGCTGGTGCTGCTGGTGCTGCTGGTGCTGCTGGTGCTGCTGGTGCTGCTACTGCTACTGCTACTGCTGCTACTGCTGCTGCTGCTGCTGTAGTTGACCAGCCCCAAGGCCCTCAAAGCCCTGATGCTCAAGGCCCTGCTGCTCAAGCCCCTGAAGACCCTGCTGCTCAAGCCCCTGAAGGCCCTGCTGCTGAAGGCCCTGCCAGAGGGAGGAAGAGGCAAGGGAAGGAGAAGGGAGAGAGGAAACAGTACACCGTTTCCAAGGACCATGAGGATGAGGTGCTGGAATGGCTGAGGGAGAACGAGTACCTCTGGAGAAACGGTCACAGACTCTCTCGTGACACCAAGAAGAAGCAGGCAGCTTGGAGAGACAAGGCAGAGAGCCTGGGCTACACTGCAGATGTACTCCTGGGATGGTGGAAACACATGCACACCTGGTATGGCAAGCAACATCTCAAAAGATCCGGGCAGGCCGCTGTCAAGCTCACTGACTGGGAGATGTACATCATGGCCAAGTGCAGTTTCCTGGAGGGTGAGATCCGCCACCGAGGAGTAGCCCCTCTGACACTCCTCTCCCTCAGACAGCCCACAGACAGCCAGTCCTCTTCCAGCCAGGAGCCAGCGAGCCTGTCCAGGCAGGTGTCTTCAGAGGGCCCCACGGCAGAGACCCCCCCCCCGACAGCTGCACTCCACATGCCGGTGGACTTGGAGGATCCCCTGTCACAAATGGAGGAAGAAGAAGCAGCTACCAGTGTTTCAGTAGGTTGCGCTGCTTCTTCTCTTCATGTGAAGCTCTGTTGGGGCCTTGTACATCCACAGTGTCTATCAGGTTTCGTCCTTGCCTCCATACACCAGGCTCCTTGTCCCCATTCCCTTGTTGACAGTCCACAAGCCTGTTCTGCAAGACTGGGTAGCGGGTGCGCATGAGATTGTGCAGGATGCAGCAAGCTTCCTGTGCTCCTCACAGTCCCTGGGTGATGCTGCATGGTGGTGAGAAGTACCTGGAACCTGTTGGCCAGAATGCCAAAGGCATTCTCCACCACCTGTCTTGCCCTGGAGAGCCTGTAGTTGAAGATCCTCTCTTCACAGGTGAGGTATCTTGAACTGTAGGGCTTCATGAGGTAGGTTCTGAGGGGAAAGGCATCATCACCCATGATGAAGTAGGACATATCTTGTGTGTCATTGGGTAGGGGGTCTGGATCTGGAAAACCCATGATGAGGTTGCGTTCCAGCCCATCCTTGAGGTCACTGGCGTTGTATACCTGGCTATCTGAAGCTGACCCGTTGACTGAAGTATTGATGTAGATGAACTTGTAGTCAGCATCAACCATGGCAAAGAAGATGATGCTGAAGAAGCCCTTGTAGTTGTGATAAGTGGACCCTGACTTGGCTGGAGCTTTGCAGGCCATGTGCTTCCCATCTATGGCTCCAATGGTGTGGGGAAAGTTCCACCTCTGATACCACTCTTCTGCAAGTTTCCTCCAGCCTTGTTCAGTGGTGGGACACTTGAGGAGCTCCTCCACGTGTTCTTCGATGATGGCCTGCACCACTTCTCTGACCACTTTGCTGATGCTGATGCTTTGCTGTACCTTTTGTTTCCTCCCTCTTTCTGTTTGCAGCTGCAGTGGATGTGAGTTGAGGGGATGGCCAGAGGATGCAGAGAGGATACAGCGAATGTTTGACGGATGATAACGGACATAGAATGTTTGTTGCTCGTATATGATGCAGATGTACATCGTACACGGCGGAAAGTTCATCCGCTCACAAAGTTTTGTGCAGCTCAAAACTTCTTGCGCGGATGAAGTCTCAGTGGACGGATGCTTGAGGGATAGAGCGTATGAAACATGTATGCAGTGAGTACACAATGGATGGATAGCATTTTCCAACGGATGGCAAGCTTTTTTTAATGTTTTACATCCTCTTTGCATCCATTTGTGCAGTGAGACAAGGGTTTTAGCGCTTACAAACAGGTGTCAAGGTAGGGTCGATAATGATTTACAAGTTAACCAATTATTCTAGTGCAGATTTTTTTAACTGGGTTTCATTATTAAATTTTAGAAATCCTTGTGGATTTACAGAATAGTTAGCACTTTACCAATGATCACAATCCGCCTTCTCAAAGATCATTCCAAACTGATGAAGAGAGAGTAGCAAGAATGAAAAGGGATTAAATGTAATATTGGTTATTGATTATCCATATTTCGCCTTATTGAATGATTATTTAATTATTTATCAGCTTGCCACTCTCTTTTTCTGTATCTCCACACACAGTGTTCTGAAAGCTTGGCATATGCAAAGTGGAATAGATCTAATTTCTTGGCTATTCTAAGGGCTTTTTTGTCCCTCTGTTAAATATATATATATATATTTCGCGGGTACTTACATGTATGGTATTCAGCTTTGTTCAGGTATTTTCCCACGTCATCATAGTTGCAGCAACTTTTCAGCAGAATCTCATCTGCCATCATCAAGCTTCAGAAGCCTGATACCATGTGTATGTATGTATGTATGTATGTATGTATGTATGTATATATATATATATATATATATATATATATATATATATATATATATATGTTTTTTTAAGTTATCGCGGGTACTTACATGTGTGCTGTTCAGCTT
>BLBF01000010.1:48801318-48817686 GCA_015471245.1 Laticauda colubrina | reverse complement strand
AAGCTAAACAGCACACATGTAAGTACCCGCGAAAACCTAAGAAAACATATATATGTATATGTATATGTATATATAGTGTGTGTGTGTGTGTCCATGTGTACGTGTATGTGTGTGTGTTGTGCAGAGGAGCAACACAGCAAGCTACAGCATATTTCAATACTGAATAAGATAAATATTTTATTGCTTAATTTGAACAACATAGTCATGCACTCAGTAACTTCCAATATTTAGAATTATGGCATACCTGATATGAACTGGAATATGTTTAGTAAAATTGTGTTTTTCATTTCTTGGTAATTTTTCAAAACTACTATAATAGTTACATACTTGGAACTTATCACAATGCAAAAATATAATAGGTTTTCTATGATCCACATGTACTGGGGTTTCTAGTCCATTGAGATATGGAAAGGTCAACATGTAAGCACTGTAGACAACTCCCTGTCCCTCAATAACTTTACAGTGGCATTGGCTTCTTGCAGTCATGCCACATTCTTCACATTAATTCACAAACATTCAGGTTGGTACCAACCCACTGCTGCATCCATTTAGAAGTCACCCTTTTACGGATACATATGCATTTGCAGTAATAAAGCGTCTCTGGATATAGCTGTTTTCTCACAAGTTTTCTCACTACAGACATATGAGCTGAAAATGTTTTTGTTGATAGGATGCTGTTGTCATTAGAGCAGGGGTGTCAAACTCAAGATCTTGGGGCCTGATTCAGCCCACAGGTTGCTTCAATCTGGCGTGCAATGCCATCCTGGAAATAGGGTCCATGGTGCCTCTGCCATTGAAAATGCAACTCAGGAGAACCACAGGCAGTCCTCCCCATCTCTGTTCTCATTGGCAGAAGGTTGCAGGAAGCCGTCACAGCTGAAAATGGAGCTTGGGAGCCCGTTTTTGCTAGCAGAGTGCTCGGGCCACAAAAGACGCCCCCAACACGAGTGATGTTGAGCTGGCCATGCCCATCCTGGTCACACTGACCTGGTTTCCCAAGATGAAATACAACCCTGATGCAGCCCTCAATGAAATTGAGTTTGACACCTCTGCATTAGAATAATAAGACAGAGGTTAGGACCAAAATGTTCAATTGTTGATCAGAAAGATAGAAAGGCTGAATGAAATTACCTTCTTATATTTTTTCCTAATCCACTTATTTTCAAAGAGAGAGTATACATTTTCAAATACTGTATAATGAAACAAGTAAAAGAACCAGTAGAATGTTATAGTTGAAGAATTAACATTAAAATTCAGATCATATTGCTATTCAAACATAAAACACTGAGGATTACTTTGGTGTCTGGTCAAAATCTATCTCACAAAGTTATGAAGAAAAAGGCAGTGATGGAGTGAAGAAGTTTATATGCTGCACTAAGGAAAGGTGTGACAAAAGAAAACATAAATGATATATGGTATCTCATGGTATAGCACAAGAAAATTCTGATATACTGTATTTCAGCTTATTATGTTTTAAAAGTAACACAGTATCAGCATGGAAACATCTGCAGCAGCTCTTTTGTCCTGTCCTTTTATACCAAAGTTCAAAATGAATACACTATCACACCAGTGGTGGGATTCAATTTTTTTTACTGTGAGCGTGGCTTGGTGGTGTGGCTTGGTGGGTGTGGCAGTAAAAACTCCAGTCAGAGGTGGTATTTGCCGATTCTCCAAACTACTCAAAATTTCTGCTACCAGTTCTCCAGAACTGGTCAGAACCTGCTGCATACCACTGAATCACAAAGAAAGAGAGAATATGCAAGCATTTTCTAGATAACTGGGTAATATCTGAAGAAAGAGGAGACTAAGACTCTTCGTGTTTTCCTGAGAAAATACACAGAGAATCTTGTAGCTTGAATGGAATCAGATCCAGAATTGCACTGACATTCTGTATAACTCCCATTTTCCAGAACAGATAACAACAAAATGTTAATGTGCAATAATTTATAAATAAGTACATGGAGACTATTTGCTTTGTTGGCAAAATGTTGCTTTTAGATGTAAGAACTCTTTTAACCATTTACCAATATGTTCCCATACAATGCTAGGAAACCTGTGAGCCTGCAGATGTTTGAAATTGGGATTTTAGCAGCCCCAGTCAGTACAGTCTATGATGAGGGTTGCTGGGAACTGTAATTTAGCAATAGCTGAACAACCACAGGCTTCCCATCATGGTCTAGTGCCTAGAATGTCAGACTAAGAGTAGGAGAAAACAATTCAATTATCTGCTCAGGTATGAAGCTCACCAGGTGACCGTAAGACAATCATAATTTCTTAGCCTAACATCTCCACAGGGATTTTGTCAAGATAACAGGAAGAAGGAATATGTTCTTCATTTCAGAGAAAGGAAAGAGAAAAATGAAATATACATTTATTTAATAACTACCATAAGAAACAGTGTGCAAACAACTGTTTACATATTTGCTTATAAGAATATATTTAGACATGGGTTTGTTATTCAGATGGTGACATTATTTTGGCACTTGCATAAATCATATAACATTATTGAGATGTAATCACTTGTTATTTGTGTCCATGCTTAGTCTTCAGTTCTTTTTATGAGGGCATTAGACGCTTAAATGGATGCAAAATATATTTGCTCTCTTGAAGCTCTGATCCAGTGAATTGAGCTTAGTATAATGATAACTGATTTTCTGATACAAATAGGAAGAACACTCGTGTCTGCTCTATAATAGTTGGTGGCAAATAGATAAGAGGCTCATTTAATTGGGCTATACAAAGGAGTCAAGTTCTGATTTGAATTCAGAATTCTGAGATACAAAGATACCATGGTTCTTTTGAGTTTATAATTCACGATTTCAAGGCAATTTTAATTATTCAAGATTTTGTTTAATTAAAAAGAGATCACTGATAATGCATCAAACCTCCTGCAGTTGCTTAATTTTTTGGCAGGCACAAGTAGCAGGAATAGTAGGATCATGTATTTTAAAACCAAAACCAGAATAAATATTATACAGTATTACAGACTTGCTAGCATGACACTTCCTTTGGATATTGTATTAAGCATTGATTGTATAATTTTATTTTAATATATGCACTACTAATGCATATCTTTGTTCCATATTAACATTCTTGTGATACCCTAACCTGATTGGCTGAAACGGACTGCACTGTGATTGGCCAAAACGCACGACGATGATTGGTCAGTAAGGAATCTCCCGTGATTGGACGAGCAGATCGCGGGAGATTCAGAAAGCTGTCATTGGGTGAGAGCCGCCGGCTAGCTCTATAAGAAGAGCTGCCACGGCTCGCAGGCAACTACACAGATCTAGACCTTGAATAAAGAGCTGAAGTTATGCTGGTCTCCTGTCTCCTGTTTTCCCACGCTTCTACATCTTAAACACTATTATGTGAGAAAAGGCTTTATACTGTATGTAGTAGCCCAGTAGCAAGCATACTACAATATTTCAGGCCCACACTGCCCAATCCCATGTAGTTGGCAAGACCAAAGAAACAGGAATAACATGGCGTTCAGGAAGGTATCATTAGTGCTAGTCTGGGGTAAATACAGAAATAGTAAAAACTCCAAGAGGGAATTCTCAGTCTTGGTGAGGTAACTAAGGTGGACTCTTTCTGAAGTAGTTTTGCTCAGCAGCTGGACTGATATGCTTCTTCTGAGATAAATTTTCAAACATCTCATCTTTGCTTTCCTACAATCTCTCTCACACAAAATAGATAAATTTTAATATCTCATTCTATATAAACCTGCCTGAACATATTCTAACAGAAGAATGAGACATAAGTGCTGATAAGCCACATTTGTACAGCTGATAAAAGTATAGGGCAGCTACTCATTCTAATATCAGAAAGCCTAAGACATTATTCAACTGCCCTTCCTTCCTTTGCCCCTATGTGAAAATAAATGTAGCAAGGTCTGAGACTTCATAATTGTGCTATGCAACACTTCATATTCAAGTAGAAAATGTCCTTCAAAGTGTGCATGGGTATGTATGTAGAATCAGCTGGCAATCCAAATATTATCATGTCAGATATTAACAATTTATTATTAATTATAGAAATAGTAAGGTCTTACTGTACAATCTTATTGAACAGAAACACAATATACCAGGAAGCTGGTATATTTGATAGAACTATATTGAGGTGAAAAGACAATGTCATGTCTTCATGACATTTGGCTCGTGTTAATTGCTAGGATGCGTGTTAATTGCTAGGATGGTATGTTCAGAAATAAAGTAATCTGAAGCAGCAGTTCACTTTATATGACATGGTTCTGATCTAATTGTTGAAATTCACTTCATTTGCCCTTTTTATGATTCCTCACTTGTTAGAAAGACTTGTTGGCAAAGCCTATGATTCTAGGCCAGAAACTGCTTTATTCAGTTAAGCAATGTTAGGGAAATCCCCAAACATCCAGTATGTATACATTTTGCTTTATAAAGTATTTAAAAAAACATTTATTTTTTTTTTAAAAATATTTGAATTCCAGAACATTTTGGGAGAAGATGCTAATTTCAGCTAATGCAGTACATTTTGGGCAAAGCTGGCTGGGGAATTCTGGGATTTGAAGTCCACACATATTCAAGCTGCTAAGGCTGAGAAACATTGCTATATATAAATAGAATTTCCGAGTAAGAGGAGCTGAAAACCAGTACGATCAGTTCCAGCTTTTAAAATGTAAATATTTACAGGAGTTATGCAATGTTCCCTGTAGCAGACAATAGGTAGGTATGCTGTATTCTACCATGTCACATCAATAACAAGAACTAGTTTAGAAAGTTTCTATAACTTTAATGCACATTAATCTTATGTGCAAAACAAGTTGTCAGTTAAAATATCTTGTATTTCAGTATAAAAGGATTAACTCACAATTTGAATTTTTTTTTAAATGATCATCCAACTGCTTTTGTAAATCCAGTGACATCTCAGTTGTCTCCAGAGGGATTTGTTCATTTTCATGAGGAACTTCTCATTCCAATAAAGAGTTTAAAAGTTTAAGGACTTCACAGGCCTATAAATCAAACACTTCCTTTAAAGTAGCCATCTTGTGTTCATGGTTTTGTTTCAGAATCGATATGGAAACCAGACAGCTTTCTCACCCAAGAAGCTCTTTATAATTAACTTCACAGGCTTTAAATCAGTTTTGCAAAACCTTAGTATTTATAAAGCTTTCTAAAAGAAACTTTATATCACCTCTTTGTTGTAGATTACAAAAAGATCTTACAAAGCTGGAAAATGTGATTCTTTCTTATTAAACAGGCTAAAAAGAATCCTACTCACAACAGTTAAACTTGTTGCTTCAAAGGTTTTTTCAATCTTAGAAGAACAATAAGAAAAGTAAACCTCAAAGTACTTACAAAAAAAAATCCAAAGTGTTTACACAAACCTTCAATCCTAAAAGGCTGAGTTTATAGCTCAGAGGATGATGAAACCTGCAACTTCCAGCTGATCACAAGAGTGGCTGTAAAAATAATAGGTTTTGCTATCTGCTCACAAAAACCAGCTGTTTGAAGTATATATAGATAATATAAATTTCCAGAGAGAATTTTGGCAGCTTGGACCTTGCATCTCATTGCCAATTTCCACTGAAATGCCCTTGAAGAATTATGTATATTTTCCAGCTTACTCTTCATTCACTTGATTTAAATATTTAAATATTTATGAGATCTGTTTATCCAGAACAGTATTTCTTAGCAGAATTTTGGAATTGAAACTCCACATATCTTCAAGTTCTTCAAAATCTTCTAGAAGAGTACTACACTCCTTTGCTGGCAACACCAGGCTTGAGATTTTGGGCTTGGAGAACCTTGAACTACGCCACCTATGGTTAGACTCAAGTGTAGCACACAAAATTATCTGCTACAATGTCCTACCAGTCAATGATTACTTCATCTTCAACCACAACAATACAAGAGCGCACAACAGATACAAACTCAATGTAAACCATTTCAAACTCGATTGGAGAGAGTACGACTTCAGCAACCGAATGGTCAGTGCCTGGAATGTACTACCTGACTCTGTTGTTACATCCTCTAGCCCCCACTCCTTTAATCTCAAATTATCCATTCTTGACCTCACCCCATTCCTAAGAGGTCTGTAAGGGGCGTGCATAAGTGCATCATCGTGCCTACCGTCCCTGTCCTATTTTCCCCATTTATTCGTACCTATTTCCTGTATTCTTACTCATGTTAAAACTTATACCTATTATCATGTAAGTGATTGACAAATAAAATAAATAAATAAAAAGTTGCCAAGATTGAGAAACACTGATCTAGTATATTCAAATAATGCAACCATTTCATGGGATTCATTGCCAGTTGTAATTGAGGCCTACCTATAAACACACTAGAAATGAGTTTCTATTTATCTGTAATATGTGTTGGAAGTTGAATTCTGGACTCATTCTTCCAGCCAGGAAATGAGTGGTAGAAATGTCACCTGAGCAGAAGTAAAGAGATTGAAGTCAGCTGCTTGAAAGGAAGTTTGGTTTATTCAGAACTGAAGTGACAGACAACGTTCAGTTCTGGACAGCTGACAAAAGGATCTGGTGAGTGGATGGGTTTTGATGTGGTTCTGGGGGGTTGAGATTGCGATATCTGGGTCCATTATACTATAGAATTAAATGTGTGTTGTTTGCTATTGTAATTGTGATGGCTTGGCTCCGATTATAGTTGAGGGGTCATATCCTGCCCTTCAGGTTAAGTGGGGGAATATAGATTGAAGAGTTATTGTTCATGTTTTCATCCATTTAGTCTTTGGCTTTTTGTGAAACCTTCAGCTGGCAATATTCTATTTATGAATAGGCTACAACTGGCTGTGCTTTCTCCTCCTGAATGGAACTGTCCCGAATACTTGGTATCCACTTTCAACAAGCACTTTGCTTATGTGAATGGATCCAAAGTATCTCATTCATGGATACTTGACTTGTGAAAAAGTGCTTTGGGCTACTTTCTTAGTCAGCAAAAGAGTACTGCTTAATTTTTATTTCGTGGGAAGTTTTTCTGTTTTTTGGGGTGGTTTTCTTCCTACTTGTCCTTTGGGCAGAGGCTTCCTACTCATGCACAAGTAAAAAGTATTGGACAAGTGCAGTTACTACTACTATCACAAAGATACTGTTCAAAAGGCAACTGGACTTTCTTATTTTTTTTTTCTTGAAAACATTTCACTTCTCACCCAAGAACTGAAGAATCTTCTTGGATGAGAAGTGAAATGTTTTCAAGAAAAAAACAACAACAAGAAAAACTGATTGTTTTTGAACAGCACCTTTGGGACAGCCATGACCTAGATTATTGACTATCTCCATAGACATTTACTACCATCACATATTCATAATTTAAGAAAATAGAAAATGTGATTATTATTGAAATGGTGGTGGTGGGGAAATGTGTTTCCCAATTTTCATAGTTAACTTCTTTTAGTTGTTGTATTGATGGTTTTTCCCTTCTGATTTGCTCCATCAATTTCCATTTGTGATACCACTCCTACCAATGTGTCACCCTATTCATACTGGACTCCCTGATGGATATCTGTGGCCTGGGCTGGTTAATATTTAAAGATGTCTGGCTCAGGCACACATCCCTTTGTCTGTACAACTCAAGGCAACTACCTTCCCAATTTTAGCTACATTTACATCATTGGAATGCCTCATAGATATAAGCAAGTAACACACCTCCCCCATTCAACAATATTATGTGTGCATTTCATGGTTCTCGTGTTTCTAGGCCAGGATAATCAATAATATATTTTTATTTCTAATATACAGTACAATAGCAAATGGTATACATTTTGCACAAAAAGATTTGCTTTCTGTAGGTTTCAGATAGATACAATGTTATTTACAGATATAATATTGGTCTCTAATGAAGTTATATTAAATTTCAGTCACTTCTTGAGCAAATTAGAAACTGATATGGTAGACCATATCAAGTCTACATACAATTTAACTTTGTCTATGAGCATGGACTATACAGCAAATCAAGTACATAGATTAAAAAAAACAGGAAGAACATAAAATATTTATTTTCATTCTCAGATCACGCACCCAAGAGATTTTTTTTTACAGGTAGGAGCATGTTTGTTTCTCCTGTGCATTAATAGATTAAAAAAGATTTAAGGAACAAGAAGGAACATAGATAATCCAAAGTAACAGCTGACAAACTTTGCACCCTGCATAAGCTTTGAGATTTACTTTTTAATGGTGAGATGCCTGTTCCATGTTGGATCAAAAAATCAACAAAAACATTTACGTTGGGTCTCCTCATCCCTTCCCCCCAAATCTTGACTTCATTTTATAATACCACCATTTTTACCAAAGCAGAGTTGTATATCACTGATGTTTCACTTAACCATGTCATGATACATTTCCTGTGGTGATTTTATACTCTTTTAGGGTATTAAAAACTGCCAAGTAATCTGGACTACATAGCTGGACCAAAGTGATGGTTAATATCTCATTGGCAACAGGGTGTAATGACAAAATAATTTGGGACTTTCCATCTCAGTAGAAACCTGAGACACTAAGATTGGAATTCCTACACTTGAATCTACTAGTAAAATTTGCTGGGCTAGTTACATATGAGATAGGGTCTTTTCTGTGGTGGCAGCAGTCCTTGTAAAATGTCCAGTTATCTGTGGATAGTTTCTTTTTTGCTAGCTACTATAATGTCAGAATGATGAAATATGCATTGTAAAATCAGGATATATGTTTCTCTCTTGGATATATGAGATGCAATATCATACATTTGGTATAGAATTTGTGTTGCAATGTATGCATACGTACATAATTGGTTCTTCACTTCATACAGTGTTTTAAATGGCTGTGAAGTTTTGGATGTTCCTAATAAACTATTACATGAATCGCTTCACCTGTTTATTTGTAAAATGTTTACAACTGTAATTATATTAATTTGTACTATGTTGTTGCTCTATTTTTATTTTTTTTTAATAGAATTATTTTAATTTTTAAATATTTCAAATTGCCTAAAAATCTGTTAAGCATAGTTTCAATTAATCAACATCCAAAGAGCACTCTTTCTTTCTGCTATTCACTCTTTTAAATTTGGTCACTAACCATTATCCTTATTTTGCTCATCTGAGCCACTTTCCATTGCATAACATATGTAGCATAATATGTAGCAATGGATTACTACATAGTGATTGTGGGTTGTTGGGGAAACTATAATTGCCATGCTCTTTCTCTCTAAAGCAATATTTTCCAACATTTTAAGATGTATGGACTTTAGCTCCCAGAATTCTAAGAGTTCAAGTCCAGATACCTTAAAGTTGTCAAGGTGGAAAAACATTGATTTAAAGATGTCTATGGTGATTTTTAGTCATGCAGGTCATGGTTGTCCCAAAGGTGCTTTTTTCAAGAGGCAACTGAGCTCTCTGTTTTTTTTTTCTTTGAAGATATTTTGCTTCTCATCCAGGAAGCTCCTTAACGGAAAAAGCACTCTTGAAAACCACCTTTGGGATTGCTCTAAAGAATACCTCGCATTCCCAGTTATTAGTTGGGGGAAACTCATTTGCTCCCACACATTTTACTGTAGCTCACAGAGACATTCAATTGCCATGGTTTGGACAAATAAAAAAGATGATAGCCCTAATTTTCTCGTCCCTCCAAAAGCCATTTTTGTTTATTTGTTTTCTTGGAATTTTAATATGGTGCCCACTCTAATAATGGTTCAAGGCGGCATCCAAAAATGCAAAGAAAGCAAGTTTTAAAACACTATTAAAACAAGATTACAGATATTTTAAAGCAATTAAAAATATTAAAACGATTAAAACAAAACTTCTGAAAGAATAAAAGACTCTGCTGATAAAAAAAAAAAGTAGATTTTGATTTCCTATCTAACTCATGGAAGGGGAGGATAATTACAACTCTGCTGGCTTCATTTCAAGGCCAGGAGAACTACTATCATCCTGAAAATGAAAGTAGGGCATGCTCCTATCAGCCCAAACAGAGTTGTAGTCAGATGTATGTGTCTAGCTTGATTTAAAAAGGGCAAAGTAATAGTTTTTTTTAATAGAGGTCAAACATACTCACTTTCATCTTTTTTCATCTATGAGTGACAGGGAGACATAATACATCTTCCCCTTGAATAAAGTGTTAACAAATTCGTGTTAATCACAATAGAAAATCCTACTTATATCAGACAGGAATGTCACTTTGGCACTTGTCTATTTGGGACATCCCATTCTTCATAAGATTGGAAGACTCAAATTTAAGTTCAAATCTTATCAATACTTGAACCTGGAAAAGAAAACTCATCTGATTCCCCAAAGAGGGTGGGGGAAGACAGAAAACCTATCATTCATAACCCTTTCAGTTAGTCATTTATTCGGCCAGTCCTCCCACTGTCTTTAACGAACTCCTGTGAAACCCCCAGATATGTCTGAAACAAAATATTTCCCCTTTTTAAAACTTGGGGACACCTAGTGTTAATGTCTACAGGTCCATTTCAGAAAGAATGTGTACCTTTGGCAGAGTGATGTCATGCCTTCAATGGTACCATTGATAACTCTCATTTTCAACTGTCACAAAGCAGGCTGACTGAAACATTCCAGAGGGGTTGAATGTTCTATACAATTAGCATGGTCGGCTAAGTTGACCCATTGTTTTTGCCATGAGCTGTAACAATGATCTGGAATCTCCATTTATGAAGAGCATACACTGGAATGTGGGATCTACTCCGTACCCCAATACCTTGATACGTTTTGCCACACTCAGGAAAGTGTGGGGAGCGGGGATGGGAACGGAATCGGCCAAACCCCGAAATTGCAAGCATTAAGAAGCCAACTTTTCAGATCAGAATCCGGAGAGAAGGCAACTTCAGATTTAGGACGGACACGGGTGACATCTGCCGGCTTCGCTCTTCTTTACCAATTCATGCGCTTACTCTTTCCTCTCCGGTGGCTGCTATTTAAGGGTGAGCGGGGAGCAAAGGGGAGCGTGGGGAGGGGTGTGTGTCCGGTTTGGCTTCGTCTTCCTGGCAGCTGTCCCGCTCTCAGATCGCCTTTCTCCCCGCTGGGCTGATTTCAGGCGCTGATGGAGCAAGGGTGGCGCGTCTCCTTGGCCATACCAGCAAACTGGTCATTCCAGTAAGGAGAAAACCTCAGGTCACCACGCCGAGAGTTCCACCTCCGTCCTCTCGCAAGAGGGCTGGCTTTCTTAATTGCCTTTCTGCTGCCTAATTTTCACTTTGCCGGTTCTTGACAGCGGGACCGCCTTCATCAACTCTTCTTCCTCTGCCGGGCAGAGGAAGGCGGGCAGGCGCTTGGACGACAGGTGCTTCGGACACCGAGACGGCCTTGGCAGCTGAGCTTCTCACGACTCCTCAGATCGCGTCATGAAAAAGGCTGGCTTGGACAACCCGGCTTTCCAGATTTCCAGTCCGGATCTTCTCGACCCTTCGGCGACCCCGACTATCTTGCAGTCGCCGAGTTTTGATCCGGACGAGCAACTCTGCGGGATCGGCCGATGCACTCCTCGCGCCCTGCAGGTCTGCAACAACGCCAAAGGCTACTTGGTCTTCTACAGCCTCCTCTCGGTCTTCCAAGGTAAGCAGCGACCCCGTTCCGGGAACGGGACTTTTCATCAGGGGGATTGAGTTACCTTGGCGACGTTAGTGTTCCGCTCTCCAGCTCTCTGTCCCATCGAACAGGAGGATTTAAGGACGGAGGAACCCCACCTCCGAGACGCTGCAACCCTGAAACCAATCCCACAGGCTTTTTAACAGTCAGTTCTGCTGCTGATCTAACTTATGCCTAACTTGAATGCCTAACTTGAATGCCTTCCGATCTCTTATGATGATTCCGGTGCGTTGGCAAAATAATTAGGAGTAATAAAAATACACAGGGTGGAACAAAATGAAACCCAAGACTAAAATTAACCAGCAGTTAAGGTCCTGTGGAAGAGGTTCATCTTTACAGGCATCCCGAACACAAGGCAAGACTCATGACCCAAGTTATCCATTGGTGGCCCAAAAGTGACTGAGGAGAAGCCCTCAGCCTGTGTGTCATATATAACCAGCCTCTGGATGGGGGCAGGGGTGCATCAGCTTGTCAAGTCTGAAGGGGCAGAATTAGCTGCTTTGGTCCTAAACCGCTTATAGATGTAAGGATTAGCGCAAACATTAAATTGTGTCTGTTACAAATCAGTTAACCAACATATATCTTTCAGTGCAAGGATCGTACATTCCTTGCACTTTGCACTTTGGCAACTCAGCTGGCTATTTGTCATTTATTTGTAACTGAGGGATAACTTTTCAAGTTAACTTGGAGTAGAATCCACAGTAGTAAACTAAGGAGTGTGTGTGTGTGTATCTGTATCTGTGTATATATGTACATATACACACACACACACACAGACATAGACATACACACAAAGTCACAAATAACTATTGGATGAATTTGGATAGCTGCAGCTTGCTGCACCAATTGTAATCGTTTTGGTGCTCTCTTCATGGCTACCATTGGAGAATCTAGTGACAGGTGAAAATCAAAGAGGGTCCCAGGCTCCAGGTTTCATTTTCTCCAGGAAGTGTGATTCCATCTAAAACATCTGAACCTTAATCTTTAAACTGAACTGCTTGTGAGCTGCCCCGCTTGGATTTAACTTCAGTTTATTCTTCCTTATCCAACCCATTCTGTAATGTAGAGAGCATTAAGATAGTACAGATAGTCCTTGAGTTATGATCACAATTGAGCACAACATTCATGTTGCTAAGTGAAACATTTAAGTGACTTTTGCCCCATTTTATGATCTTTCTTGCAACAGTTGTTAAACAAATCATTGCAGTTGTTAAGTTAGTAACATGGTTGTTCAGTGAATGTGACTTCTCCATTGACTATTTTTGGTCAGAAGCTTGCAAAAGGGGCTCACATCATCCCGGATGTTGCAACCCTCATCAATATGAACCAGTAGTCAAGTATCTGAATTTTGATCATGTGACTATGGGGAGACTACAGTAGTCATAAGTGTGAAAAATGATGTTGTAACTTTGAACAGTCACTATATGAACTGTTGTAAGTCGAGGACTACCTGTACTGATTACTCCCAAAGGGCACTCCAGAACTTGGTATTATGAACAGCAATTTTATATAAATATTAAACATCTCACTGAGAAGTGGAAATCTTGTGGGACACCATAAATCAATAGCCTAAGTGCCAAAGAGTAGTATAATGATGAATTTATTTTTATCCTGCCTTTATTATTTTTATAAATAACTCTAGATGGAAAACAAACCTAATGATATTTCCTTCTTCTAGTTTCTCCACAACAACAGCCCTGTGAAGTGGGCTGAGGTGAGACAGAGTGAGTGGCTTAAAGCTATTACATAAATTCCATGCCTCAAGTGAGACTAGAACTCACAGTCTCATGGTTTCTGGCCTGAGGACTTAACCACAAGACCAGATAAATACACTTTCAGCATAGTTATGTAAATACTAGGTTTTTCTAGCAATGATGGAAAAAGGGAACTCCCAGATTATCATTAAAAAAAGCAAGTAGAAATAAGTAATAAGACAAATTGGTCCTAAATGGAAAAATCCAGTTGTTCCATTTTTATAACCTTATCACTTTTCTCTCAATATATTTTGCTAAAAAAAATTGAAAATAAATATTCTTTGTGCATTAACAAGAAGTAATTGCAAATAATTACTATGTTTGAGACAATTGTCAAAGAACCTGACACATAGTCTTTCTGATCTACCCTCTAGACATGATTCAATATTCCAAGGATTGGAACTACTGTAAAACATTGCCTCCAATATGTAGCCATTAATTAATTCCTGCTATCTGATCAGAAGAAAGGATGCTGTGGTACCATCAGTGTCCATGAGCGATAATATCATTGCAATCGTTAACATGCTGATGTTGTACTTCTATTGCTGCTTTCTTTTCCACTGTACACAGGATGATATTTGGCCCCTCCTACAATGTCAGGCCAAGAGCTTTGAATCCATTTTTTACCTTTGGTTATTTTCAAGCATAGGCTGGGCAGCAATATATCAGTTTTAATTTTTCCTATACAAAAGTAGAGATTGGTGGCCTTACTGTCCCAGTTCTGCAATTTTATAGAAATGGAAACAGAATAAATGTTACAGTCCTGCTTAATAGGACTCTGTTTCATAACAAGTGCTTATTCATTACAAGTGGATTTAGACTGAGGTGTTAATGTAAAATATACAATTGTTTCTTGTTCAGAAATATGAGTAACAGAAAGCTTTCCATCCTCAAAAAAGCACTTCTAAACCTCCTGATCTGTCTTTTCAAACAGTTCGCAATATAAAGCGATCTTGAGTCAGTGGTGGGATTCAAATTTTTTTACTACCAGTTCTGTGAGCGTGGCAGGGGAAGGATACTGTAAAGTCTCCAGTCAGAGGTGGTATTTGCTGGTTCTCAGAACTACTCAAAATTTCTGCTACTGGTTCTCCAGAACTGGTCAGAATCTGCTGAATATCACCTCTGTCTTGAGTATATTATATTACATGATTATTTTATAAGTCCCTGTATATTAGAACAAAAAAAAATCACACTGGAGAGATGTGTTCACTGGCTTTCTGTGGTTGTCACATGCAGATGTGATGAAACTGGTATAGGCTGGTGGTATGTGGCAATCACCCTACAGGTGGAGCATTGTCTTGTGGAAGAGAAACCAGAAAATTGGCAGGTTTGGGTTGAGATGACGTGTAGGCCCTTGAAGTCTCTCCTGATCCCTTTGTCTACTTCTAAAGTGAGATTGAATGCTTGACCATCTTCTTCACCAGGCTTCTCCCATCTTATTTTCTATGGCAATGAGATGACTTCCAATATTAGGCACTCCTGTGCTATGAGGTAAATTGAGAGGTGTGTTTTATAAGAAGAATTTCAGATCTGAATGCTGCTTTACTGCATTTTGCATCACACTTTTAAAGAATGTCATGAATTGCTTCATAGCCAGATTTTCTAGGGCAGCTTACAAAGGTAAAGGTTTCATTTCTGTGAAATAATACAACTCGACACATAATTGTTTTCAAACATAGCATATATGTTCCATCATTCTGTATGTTAGTTGTTGTTTTTTTAAGAGTAGGGCTTTATATCCAGGAATGGACTAGGTATAAAATTTTGTAAGAAAAGAAAATTTATATATTTCCCAACAGTTTAAAGGCAGCTATTTTGATAGTAAAATCTGACTGGAACAAACAAAAGGGAAAGATTTTCTTTGATCAAAGAACCCCATAGAGATAATAAAACAAAAACATTTATTGATCTCCTTGTTTTTCTAGTCTCTTAACTCCTGTGCAAAAGTTTCTGTTTCCTTGACACGAAGAGAAATTGTCATTGCAGCAAGAGGAGCTTTAGACCCTATGTCAACTTGGCATAGTTTGGTAAAATGTGCCTAATGATTTATGTACATTGATTCTGATGTATACTGAGACCAATTACACATTCTGTACATCTAAGTGTACAGATTACATGGGTGAATAGCCTACTCATGCATGATTTGTGTGTGAAAAGATAGACCCACTGAAACTAAAGGGACAAATTAAGTCTAACTAAGTGAACTCCCATGGGTTTGATGGGTTCCCTCCTCTGCTTCAATTCATAAATGAGGCTTTTATTCCAGCAAGAAACTTGTTCAGCAATGTGTCAAATGGTGTATCAGCTATCTTACCACACGATGTGTAAGGAAGTAATGGGTGGAGGACCTGAAATGTAAACTCTAGCTTTTACATTCAGAAGTAAAAATGACAGCTGGGGTTTGACCAGAACTAAGCAACTGCTGTCCTAGTTATTTGATCCATCTAAATCTTCCAAGGTGATAATTTGGATTGAATAAACTATAACTGAGATTGAAGGTTATGATTGCCAATGCTGATGATTTTGCATACAGTTGTTCAAATATTGCTATTGAAATAAAACTGACTTGAATAAAATGGAGTCAGAACTACTTGTTGAAGTATTCTAATAAAATAGGAAATAAATGTTTTTTTAATAATTGCAAGCGATTCTTATTTGGATTCTATAGGTTGGGGCCAGAATTAAACAATTAGAAATAAATGATTCAATTAGATCAGGTGTATCAAACTCAATTTCATTGAGGGCCCATCAGGGTTGTGTCTGTCCTCAGGAGGCCAGGGGAACGTGGCTGGGCTGGACGTGGACAGCTCTGCATCACTTGTGTTGAGGGCATCTGTGGTAGCCCAGGTGGGATTGGGGGATCTATTGTCTCCAGCAGAGGAAAGCTAGACCAGGGAGAGCCCTAAACCCTTGTCCTCCAGAGGAGCCTCGCTGTCTGCTAGTGGCCAAGCGCTAAGGCAAGACTTCCCTTCCTTCCTTCCTTCCTTCCTTCCTTCCTTCCTTCCTTCCTTCCTTCCTTCCTTCCTTCCTTCCTTCCTTCCTT